>BMAU01004373.1:0-323557 GCA_019973935.1 Trichonephila clavipes
ACTTTATCCAACCACATTATGATTTACTGCAGTTTTTTTCATACAATATTTTTTTTTGGGATGACTACATTTACAAATTAAGGGATATACATAAAATACTCCACTTTGGAAAATTTAATCCGTTAGAGCTAATAAATTAAATAAAGATATTCCACTGTAAAATTAATTATATATACCGTTCACATAAAATAAGTAGTCAAATCATTTCTTAAGGTCTTCATTAACATGCAAAAACATAAGACACTTAAATTTTGACAAACTATTTTTCCGCTAAAATACTCATCATGGAACCCGTGCTGCTATATCTTGGAAGAGTGGATTTCAAAGAATATTCCTGCTAATTATTGGTTGAATATTCCATCTAAGTTGATGTGGTGTGGTAGTTAGGAGAAGAGGGTGCCAGATCAGGTGTCGTCCACGTCACTTGACCATGGTTCAAAATTACGTGGTCCGTTGCCAAAAGCCCTCATGTAGCTGAACAGTGCGACGTTAATATTCACTCGTTCCAAAAGATACAGTACAGAAGTTTTAATTATTTTTAAGCTTAAAAATGCAATATCTGCCTATTCAATTAAAATTATAGCGTTATAATTAACAACTAACCACAAATAAATTTTGAAAATTTGTCCAAATGATGCAGTGGGAAAGAGAAAGCTTATTTACTTTAAGTATCAGAACTAAAGCATTTATTTGGAAAAAAGATCAATTTCTTACTACCAAATGTGCATATTAAGATGTTAAAAAAACATTAAAATAAAGAGAGATTTATAACAACCCCTCTCCTTCAAAAACTTAGTTTGATTCTGAAATAAAAAAAATAGGCATTATATATCAGAGAGGAATTAATTAGAAGCCAGCACTTTGCGTAGCCAAACAAAAAAGGTTTTCACAACAAAAGATAGATATATGCAGACGTGGTTTTTTTTTTGCAGCGCATGCCAGAATTGCTAGCAGAAGACAGAATTTTTCCTACTTACTTGACAAATATCGTTATATTTTTGACACTTTTTTCCCAAATCTTTATAAATTATAGTCTATGCTATAAATTATAGCCTATACTATTCTGATGTATAAGCTATATTACTGTAAAGTTTCATTAAAATCCATTCAGTAGTTTTTGCGTGAAAGACCAACAAAGATTTTCACAAACTTTCACATATTTATAATATATATTAGATTAAGAACGCCTGAAACCCCTCAGGCGCTACGCAAGGGGATCAAATGCCCGTTCCCATAGCAACAGATTCTCGAATTTCCCTCGTCCACTCTTTCAATCGATTTGTTGATTCACTGAGCGGCTTATTTTTTGCTTTTAATGTTCGTTGGTTTTAAAATCGGAGCATACCTAGAAAATCATTTTCTTATCCCTTTTAATTTTATAGAATATCGATTATAGCAGAAAAAGATTTAATTATGTTTTGATTATTTGATCATATTTAACTAGTATTTCATTAAATTTGAAATAGTTAACGTCATGTTTCCTCAACAAGTGTCACACACAGGTTCCGGTTAGATTAATATAACTTCCTTGAAGAAAATCTTTCGCATCTGATTTTTACTGAAAATAAACTATAACAGTAATATAATTTGTTTAAATACATAATTTTGTTCATCTAGTTCAGGGGTGGCCAACCTGTCACACGTGTGCCATAGTGTGGAACGGCTGAGTTGTAACAGTTGCACGCGAAGACTTATTGAAAAATTTAAGAAATTGAAAGATACTGATAAATATTACTATCTTGTACAGTTTTATTAAAATGCGGTTGTCTCAGACAAAAAAAGAAAGAAAGAAACCATCAGAATTTAATTTAAATACACTAAATTGAATTGCGATAGAAAATTGGTATTTTTTTCTTTCAGATGAAGCTGCGGGTTGGTAATTGCCATTGCAGACCTAGGACATTCCAAGTGAGTTGGTATCATTTTTTTGTGTGGCACCATATAGGTGGATACCAATTGCCATAGTGTAATTTTGAGACCCGGCTGCGTCCCCAGAGAGATTCACTTGAGCTATGGCAGTGCGAAATGAAGCTAGGAATAAAATTTTGCTGAGGGCACTCTAAGGATCTTTAACACGCCACGCCATGCTGTCGAATTTTTGCTCCTCCACCCCAAGTAAAAATATCCGTGATGTTAAAACACTGCCATTAAATACTTTATCAGTTAATCGATCTATTATTAACAAAATATCTATCAATAATTCTGGAATTTTAAACCAATAAAAACAGTTTGAATGCTATTTTTAAAGCACATATTTTTTACAGATGTTATTAACTACTAAGCTGTTCCTATTAAATAAAAAGAATATTATGTTACGTTTATTTTTAAACGTATTAATGCGGTAAATTTATTTTGTTGGTTTTATATAAGTTCTATTCTCTGCTTTTACGAAAAAAAATATGACAATCCTGGTGAATGTACAATACTTTGAATATATTACATATTTGAATTACATTTTTGAATT
The DNA here is from genome assembly GCA_019973935.1 of Trichonephila clavipes. Classification (NCBI taxonomy): domain Eukaryota; kingdom Metazoa; phylum Arthropoda; class Arachnida; order Araneae; family Nephilidae; genus Trichonephila; species Trichonephila clavipes. The sequence goes on from BMAU01004373.1 coordinate 2,465, forward strand.
ACATATTTGAATTACATTTTTGAATTACATATTTGAATTACATTTTTGAATTACATATTTGAATTACATTTTTGAATTACATATTTGAATTACATAATTGAATTACATTTTTGAATTTTGAATTACATTTTGAATATATTACATATTTATGAATGCACAATAGTTTGAATACATTTCATATTTGATTGTAATGAGATGAATTTGAAAGAATAATTTTTAAAAATGACATTTAAAGGGACTTGGTACCTTAAAAAAGACCTAAATGTAATTTCTGTATTTTTACTTAGTTATATTCTTTACATTGTTTTCTTTCGATTTATACATCACATTTGCATACCTGAAAATTAGAAGTTGGAAAAAACTTCAATTGAAAAATGTAAGCAAACAAATTAGGGAAGCAGATAATGCCCCCTTTTTAGAAAAAAAAAAGCTTTTTGATAAAGAAAAGCTATTTTAAAAAGTGAAATGATAATTAAAATAAAAGAAGGTGTTACAAATAAAGCAGGATATTTTGGAAGTATTATATTAATGTGTGTGTGTAATTTTTTTTTTCTTTTGAGATATGTGCATACAAAATTTTTTAATTGAGTCATTTTGTATTAATAATTTTATAATTTCAGTTCATATCCATCATATGTTTTTCATAAAGATATAATGTTTCAATATTATGTGAAGCAAAAAACTTTTAAATTTCTGTCATGACGAAAAAAAAAATTTTTTTTAGCATTTTCCCTTGAGCTCTTATGCTGTTAATACTCTCTAAAAACAGATAACTTGTAAAATTTATGGGTTACAAATTTTAAGAAAAATATGTGGTTAATATTTTAAAATGAAATTTTATTTTTATTTTTGCTTAAAACAATTATTTTTTTAGAATTATAAACTTTAAAATGGTTTTTCTCAGTTCGAGTTTTTTCGCATTCAAAATGCTTCTCCTTCCACAATTACTTACCAATCACTTCCATTTTTTCCCTGTGTGTTATACATAATGTATGTAACAAAATTAGGGATCGATTTTGCGGTAAACTTAAAATTTTTTTTTAAATTAAAATGTAGGAGATTTCGGCTTTTTTTGGTGAATTTTAGCATATATATCTCTCTCAACAGTTTTTTTTTCCAAAACTAATTAAGTTATTGTAAAATCGATCCCTAAAGTCTTTTAAAACATCCTTAAGAATATTACATAAAAACTCCACATAAAAAAATAAATAATTGCAAAAGGAGTACAATTTTAAAATTTTCCAAATTTTCTTTCAAGAATTTTAATTTTTAAAATTGTGTGAAAAATATTTTCAAAATTTCATATCTCGTGTCATTTTCTGAAATAGAAACATTATATGAAATGCTAAAACGTAATTTTTAAATACATAAATTATTCTAAAGATGCCAAAAGTCCCTTTATATTTTTTACCGATTTTACAATTTTTATTCCAAAAAAATATTCCTAAGTAGTTTTGGAAATTAAGCCGAATTATCCAAAAAAAAAGTTATTAAATTAATTGCTTAAGTTTTTGAAATAAAAAAAGAACTTTTTTTTCTTGTATTGTACGAATGCATTTTATTCCAGTCAAAATCTGTAAAAGGATTTGAGATTCCAAAAAAAAAAAAAAAATCAAACGCCTCGTTTTTTTTTTTTTTCAAATGGCGCTTAGCCATCTGCTTTTATGCACTTTTTCGAAGACTCAAAACATAACCCTCTTCCAGCTAGACCAGAAAAATGTATTGAGAAGCACGAATACCATGGCAACGGCGGTTTTCACAGTGATTTATTGATTTTTTTATGGATATTCTTTTCTCTCAATGTCTCTTTTATTTTTGAAAAAAAAACTGATTTAATGCAGATGAATTTTTTATTTTATTTTTCACTGCTCAGTTCAAAAGATATTTTCCATCCATTGAAAAAGATGTTTATCACCCCAAAGATGGAAATAGATTCCCCCAAAAGGGGAGTGAGATAAAATCCTCCCTTTCGAATGGATCCATCCTTCCTACCCTATTCAGACAAAATGAAACGGGATTCTCGGAATGCAGATGACGTCATCTGAGACAAGTGGCAATCCAGGTCAACTCACTCTCTCTCTGTTGACAAATCGTTTCTCTCTGAAATCCTTCCATTTTAAAAAATGTTGCTGAAAATATATTTAACTAGCTGGTATACCCGTTCTTCGCACGGGTGAACTGAAAAAAATTAAACAACTTACAGATTGAAGGAAAAAGAAGTTTTAATGAGTTAATTTTATGAATTGAAAATTAAACAAAAAAAAGCTTTTGCATATTTCAGCTAAACAAAAAAAGAAAGAAAAAGAAACACCTTTGTTAAATTTTAACTATGTCGATCTAATAGCCGATAAAAAGGATTTTTTAAATTTATAATTCCTCGTAACACTCTTGAGGGTCGATTTTTCAAAATACCTCCCTAAGCTGATCACTGCTCAGCAAAAGTAACACATTCTTAAAAGTTTTGCGTAATGAACGCTTAAAGTAGTGTAAATATATACTGCAGTTTTTTCTTACAATTTTTTTTTTGGGATCACTACGTGTACAAATTAAAGGGTATACATAAACAAATATTCCACTTTGAAAAATTTAATCCGTTAGAGCTAATAAATTAATTAAAGATATTCCACTGTAAAATTAATTGTGTACACCGTTCACTTAAAATAAGTAGTCAAATCATTTTCCAAGGTCTTCATTAACAGACAAAACCATAAGACACTTAAAATTTGACATTAACTATTTTCTTGCGACGAAAATAATAATCTTTGCAATCCGCTGAAAACGCAATATCTGCTACAAAACTATTCGGCTTCCCAGCTAAAATACTCATCATAGAACCCGTGCTGCCATATATCTTGGAAGAGTGGATTTCAAAAAATATTAAAGCTAAGTATTGGTAGAATATTACTGCTAAGTTGGTGTGGTGTGGTAGTTAGGAGAAGGGGGTGCCAGCTCAAGTGTCGTTCCCGTCCCTTGACCATTGTTCAAAATTACATGGTCTGTCTCCAAAAGCCCTCGTGTAGCTGAACAGTGCGACGTTAATATTCACTCACTCACAGCAAAAAATACAGTGCAGTAGTTATAATTAGTTTTATACTAAAAAATCCAATATCTGCATATTCAATTAAAATTACAGCGTTATAATTAACTACTAACCACAAAAAAATTATGAAAGTTTGTCCAAAGGATGTAGTGTGAAAAAAAGAGAAAGTTTATTTACTTTAAGTACCAGAAGTGATAAAGTAGTTTTTTTTTTGAAAATAGATCAACTTCTTACTACCAAATGTGCATAATAAAATCATAAAACACATTAAAATAAGGAGAGATTTATAACAACCTCTCCCTTCAAAACTAAGTTTTATTCTGAAATTAAAAAATAGGCATTATTCTGATCACAGGAATTAATTCGAAGCGGGCCATTACGTAGCCAAAACAAAAGAGTTTTTCACAAACAAAGATAGATATATGCTGACGTGGGCTTTTTGAAGCTTTTGCTTGCAGATGGCAGAATTTTTCCTTCTTACTTGACAAATAGCGTTATATTTTTTAGACACCTTTTACAAATTTTTATAAATTATAGCCTATGTGTTATTCTGATGTATAAAGCTATATTATTGTAAAGTTTCATTAAAATCCATTAAGTTGTTTTTGCGTGAAAGACCCACAAAAGATTTTCACAAACTTTCACATTTATAATATACTAGCTGGTATACCCCGTTCTTCCACTTTTGGGTGAACTGAAAAATTAAACAACACAGATTGAAGGATAAAGAAGTTTATAATGAGTTAATTTTACGTGAATTGCAAATTAAACAAAAAAGCTTTTTTGCGTAGCTCAGCAAAACAAAAAAAAGAGAGAAATAAAACACCTTTAAATTAAAATTTAAGTATGTAGATCTAATAGCTGATAAAAAGGATATTTTTTTTTATTTATAACTCCCCTAACACTCTTGAGGTCGATTTTTGAAAAATACCATCCTAAGCTGATCTCTGCTCAGCAAAAGAAACACATTATTAAAAGTTTTTGTGTAATGAATGCTTTAAATAGTGTAAATATTTTATCTGAAAGTATAATACATTTAATATTACTTTCTGTAGTATTTATTTTATGTTAAAGAGTAATATTTTGCAAGCAACGCCGTTTATTAAATTATAATGACGATTCAATAAAAAACATAGCTGAAATGTTAACGACCCGGGAAATGCAAAAATGGCAAATGCCTAGCTGCTGCATAACTCGGCTTTATTAGAGCTTTGTAAGACCTGCCGTGTAGGGGCGCGTGCACGTTAATATGATCAACCGCATTATGATTTACTGCAGTTTTTCATAATATTTTTTTTTGGATCACTACATTTAAAATTAAAGGGATATACATAAAAAACAAAAATACTCCAATTTGGAAAATTTAATCCGTTAAGAGCTAATAAATTAATTAAAGATATTCCACTGTAAAATTAATTATATATACCGTTCATGAAATAAGTAGTTAAGTAATTTTCACAAGGTCTTCATTAACATACAAAAAATAAGACATAGAAATTTTGACAAACAAAATTTTTTCCGCTAAAAAATACTCATCATGGAACCCGTGCTGCTATATATCTTGAAGAGTGGATTTCAAAGAATATTCCTGCTAATTATTGGTAGAATATTCCATCTAAGTTGGTGTGGTGTGGTAGTTAGGAGAAGAGGGTGCCAGATCAGGTGTCGTCCACGTCACTTGACCACGGTTCAAAATTACGTGATCCGTTGCCAAAAGCCCTCATGTAGCTGAACAGTGCGACGTTAATATTCACTCGTTCCAAAAGATACAGTACAGTAGTTTTAATTATTTTTAAGCTTAAAAATGCAATATCTGCCTATTCAATTAAAATTATAGTGTTATAATTAACTACTAACCACAAACAAATTTTGAAAATTTGTCCAAATGATGCAGTGTGAAAGAGAAAGTTTATTTACTTTAAGTATCAGAACTGATAAAAGCATTTATTTGGAAATATGATCAATTTCTTACTACCAAATGTGCATAATAAAATCATAAAAAAACATTAAAATGAAGATAGATTTATAACAACCTCTCCCTTCAAAACTTAGTTTTATTCTGAAATAAGAAAAATAGGCATTATTCTGATCAGAGGAATTAATTCGAAGCGAGCCCATTGCGTAGCCAAAACAAAAAGAGTTTTTCACAAACAAAAGATAGATATATGCTGTGGTGGGCTTTTTTGCAGCGCAAGCCAGTATTGCTTGTAGATGGCAGAAATTTTTCACACTTACTTGACAAATATCGTTATATTTTGGACACTTTTTACAAATTTTTATAAATTATAGCCTATGTGTTATTCTGATGTATAAGCTATATTACTGTAAAGTTTCATTAAAATCCATTAAGTTGTTTTTGCGTGAACGACTCACAAAGATTTTCACAAACTTTCACATTTATAATATATATTAGATTAGATTGGTTGTTAAATAATTATATGTGTAATATAAAGCAGAAATACAACCAGGAAATTATATTTAAGGTATCCGACTACGTTCGGAACCGTGATTTTTCAAAAGCTTATAAATGGATAATATTTATGATATTTAGTGTCATTTAGATTAGAAAATGTACATAAAATTGTTTTAAGAATAGTATTACAATAAAAAATTATTTAAGTACAATATTTTGACATAAAATGACCAATTTTCAAAATATTCTCCTTTTATGAAAAATGCTTCTATTATGATAATATTTTGCCTGTATATAGCTCAGACCTCTGTACAGAGGCTCAACAGGAATTTTTGAAATATATAACTTAGAAGTGGGTTTATCCATGTTTTACGATAACAGAGGGGAGAAATTTTAAGAAAAAAACGCCGATAATTTTTTCAATTGGTTGTAACTCTGAAAATGGGAATTTTTCAAAAAAATAGTCCAGACTCTCTGGAGAAGTCTTTACTTTATATAAGCAAAATAATATTTTAGAATCATTTTTTATAAAAGGAAAACATTTTGAAAAAAGGTTATTCTAAGTTAATTTTTTGCCAGAATATTCTATTTAAATAATTTTTTTTTTCAAAATGGCCTTAAAACAATTTTATACATGTATTCTAATCTAAGCGACACTAAATATCATGAAAATTATCCATTTATGCGCTTTTGTAAAATCACGGTTCCGAACGTAGTCGAATACGTTAAGTGTACAAATTAAGCTTTTTGGCAAAAATGGAGTTATTTTTATCACACGATTATTTCAACATGATTTTTCATTAATTATTAGAAATGAAATGTTATGTCGAAAAAGCATTATTGCATCAATTTTTTCTTCTCTTTTAATTTAAAAACCCTGTGCATCACAAATGGAACAAAATTATTACAATATACACAAATGGACAAATATATTACAAAATTTGATCAAAAGGAAAAAATTAAATTTGCAAAGTTAGTTTTTGGAAAGAAGTATTTTTACGAAATTTTAGTACGGAAATTAACAAATTTCTCTTATGTCAAGTGTTCCAAATTTCTTTTAAAAGATCTTTTTCGATCTTGATTAAAATCCAGAGCAAATTGTCAGCGCAAACAATGATGTTAAAACAGAAACAATATAGTATGTGTGCGGCTGACATTTTACGTTAAAAAAATAAACAAAAAGTAAATTATCTAGTCTCGGAAGTTTTTTTTTCAGCGTAATACTGCAGCAGTTATTAATTTTTTCTTTTATTTGGTAAATTTTGTTACATAATGAAAATTGTATCTTCCACACCAGGGATGGGCATTAAACTGGCACTTCATGCTCGAAAAGAAAGACCGCGACTTCATGCGCAGGGTATCTCATACTCAAGGGTGTTTACCGTAAAATTTGCATACAAAGCTGTGAAAGAAATAAAAGCAGGAAATACAATATGTGCGTTCACAAAAGGAGAATATTTTGAAAATTGTTCATTCTATGTTCATTTTTTGTCAAAATATTGTACTTAAATAATTTTTATTGTAATAATATTCTTAAAAGAATTTTATATACATTTTCTAATCTAAGTGACACTACATATCATAAATATTATCCATTTATAACAGTGGCGCACACAAAGGGGGAGGGGTCCTGGGGTCCGTACCCCCTCCCCAAAGCCCTTGATTTTTTTCCGATAGATTATAGTTTTAAGTATATAGTGCGTATAATTTAATTAAGTATTTGTTATTAATGATTAATTTTATTAATCAATGCTAATTATTTATTCAATAATTAGTTTTTTCTGTGTTTTGTTCCCGAAAATCGACAAAATCAAGAGGAGCATGATACAAGAATGGTGAACTTTCGACCCCGGACCCCCCCTCCTGAAAAATTCCTGTGTGCACTACTTATTTATACGCTTGTGCAAAATACAGTTCCGAAAGTCGGATACCTTAAAAAACTGTCACTCACTCACAAGAAGAGATTGAGAGAATTCTTGATTCCTTACAACAACCAAATTATAACCGATTTGCTCCATTCCCCGGCATCCAAGATCGTCATTTGACCTTAGTTCGTTCCAAGCAATCATTCATCCCCCTTCGCTTTGTTTGTGGATGCATGTCCTCTCAACCGTATCTTCAGCGATTCCGAGAAAAAGTGTTTTTTTAAGTCGGTACACTTGTTAAATTATACCCCAAGCGTGGTTCGAGATTTCTCTGTTTTGTAATACTTTTAAAAGAATGTTTTACTGGCAGCAACGTTTAATCTCAGAAGCCCCGTTGCAAGTTTATCATCCTGATAAATACTTTTTAGTCCCAATAAAATAAAATTTGATTTTAAGATATTTAAACATTCATAGATCCAAGTGTAAGAGCTGTGTGCCATGTTTTTAACTGCATTTTATAGTCACATAATTTGTTATTACTTGGAATAGATTTTCTTACATTTCCTTACTTTTTTCTTATTGTTTATTTCAAAGTTAAAGATTTAAAATTCTATTCTAATTCAACAACTTATTTTTTTGTGCAAAAAATAAATAGTAATGAATGTAATCTTACCCATAGAGAAACAAATGATTACTACTCCTAAACTTCGTAGCTTTTGAACTCATCCAAATGGCAATCAACGCCATCTGCTAGGTAAAGTCAGATTAATAAATATTGATCTTAAATAATAATCCTTTTTGTAAACAGTCGAGGAAATATTTATTTAAATAACTGCGTAATTAATTAAATGTTTATCAAATCAATTAACAGGGTCAAACTGAACACACACAAAAGCAGAGACCGGTGCAAAGTTTTATCTTTGATAATTTTCCAGCGTTTGCTGAAACTTGAAAATAGCAAAAAAAATCCCCTGAATGAAACCAAAAAGAAAAAAAAAATGTTTTTGTTGCCACTGGCGAATTAACTGTGAGTACCAATAAGATTCCAGCTATGACAACCGCAAAATGTGAAAAATGCCCCGGGATTTATATTTAACTAGCTGGTATATCCGTTCTTCGCACGGGTGAACTGAAAAATTAAACAACACATATTGAAGGATAAAGAAGTTTTTAATGAGTTAATTTTACGTGAATTGCAAATTAAACAAAAAAAAAGCTTTTTACATATCTCAGCTAAACAAAAAAAAAAGAAAGAAAAAAAACACCTTTCCTAAATTTTATGTAGATCTGATGCCGTTGGTTGAATTCGAATAACAGCCAGAGATGGAGATAGAACATATGTTTATATTACAAGAAAATAAATATTTACAGTTAAAGTTTACACTAAAAGGTAGTAATGCGGTTAAATGAAAATTACACCTTTGAAGGTGCTGTGGATTGTGTGATGCGTACAAGACATTGCGTCTGTCCGTTGCGTTTTAAGTTTACAGAATTGTCCCGGTACGGGGTCCAAGAGTTTCCGTTGGGGTAGGAAAGCGGGAAAGTATGGCGCACTCAGTTACAGTTAAGTGAGGAGTGTAGGAAACACACTCCCACCCTATATCCGAACTAGTTCGGATATATAGGAAGTTTGTGAAGTTTATGAACAGGTCGTTTTAAAACTGAGTCTTGGGATTTCACAGTTGCAACTCGAACCAGTCCGTCGTTGCCTGGATACACTTGAAGAACTCGAGCCATCGGCCATGTACCAGGAGAACCCTCCTCTTTGATCAATACGATGTCATCTTCCTTCAAGCTTGGTTGTGCGTCCTGCCATTTCTTTCGAGGTTGTAAGGAAGAGATATAGTCGTAGCTCCATTTCTTCCAAAAATCCCGTTTGATATTCTGTAGCAACTCCCAACGATCTCTGCGGTTAGAGGTGGAAGGAAGCTCCTCTGGAACTGAAAGAACATCACCTGTAAGAAAATGTGAAGGTGTGAGTGTAGATATGCATTCTATGTCAGAGTCATTAACGTATGAGAGAGGCCTGGAATTTAGTAATCCTTCGATTTGTGTGAGCAAGAGGTTGTTAACTCTTCAAAAGTTAATATGGTTTCGCCCAACACTCTCTTCAGATGAAATTGACGGATCGAATTCCTGATTCCCAAATACCTCCAAAATGTGGTGATGAGAGTGGAATAAAGTGCCAATCTATTGAAGATTTGGATAAGTAGTAGGAGATGGCTTCATTAGTTGGTAAAGAAAGCCATAACTTTCGTATTTCGTCAAGTTTTCGACGAGCTCCAACAAAATTGGTTCCATTGTCACTATAAATGTGGCGGGGAGCACCACGACGAGCACTAAAACGATGAAGTGCAGCTATGAAGGAATCAGTTGTTAAGTCTCCGACTGCTTCAATATGAACAGCTTTAGTAGCTAAGCATACAAATAAAGCAATGTAACCCTTTGTAGATTTTGTCCCTCTACCTTTGTTGCATTTAATCAGTACAGGACCAGCATAATCAATACCGCAACTGAAGAAAGGTCTCTCCAGCGTGACATGGTGTTTTGGTAAATTGTGGTGTTGTGGTGGATGTTTTGAATTTGTTACACTTTAACAAATGTATTAGAAAATGCTTAATTAATTTTCTACTTCCAACGATCCAATGGGACTGTCGAAGAACGTGAGCTAACAAAGTCGGCCCAGCATGTTTCCTAGATAAGGAGTTCACTAATACTTTGCTGAGAAGGAAGTATGATAGGATGCTTGGAATTGAATCGAAGCTGGGAATTTTGCAATCTTCCTCCCACCCGTACTAAACCATGTTCATCTATGAATGGATGGAGGGAACGTAATGGACTTTTGGGTGGCAGAAAAATCTGTTTCTTAATGCTTTGTATTTCTTCCTGAAAGTAAATATCTTGAACCCAACGAAAGATGGTTTCTTCAGCGGTTTTGGTTTCCGAAAAGGTAAGTGAAGTAGTATTAATATGAGATGAACTGATAGATGATCCTTGAGATGATGCTATCTTTTTACAGTTTTTAATAAATCTTTGGCAAAAAGCAAAAATGCGAATTAGTTTGGTGAGTGAAGAGAGTAATGTTCGAATAAACCATGAATTACATCATTTGATGTGTGAGTAAACAGATTCAAGATGGAGACTGATTTTTGTTCAGATTTTACCTAATCGCAACTGGATTCAGCCTTGGGCCAACTGGAAGTTTCTAGCCTTAGCCAGGGTGGTCCTTTCCACCATTACATGCAATCTGGTAAGCATTTAGGATAAATACCTCGGGATGCAATATCTGCGGGATTTTCCTTAGAAGGCACATGTCTCCAATGCTTTGTAGGTAGAACTTCCATAATTTCAGATGTTCTATTTGCTAGGAAAGTTTTCCATTTGCGAGGGTGACTAGACAGCCAGGAGAGAACTATTTTAGAATCCATCCGAGCGAATACATCAAAGGTATAATGTTTTAATGTCCGTAAGACTGATTTAAATAACTTGGATAAAAAATGTGCACCACACAACTCCAATCGAGGAATGGAAACGTGTTTGACAGAGGCTACTTTGGTTTTTGATACAAGTAGTTGAACCTTTATTTTGCCGTTGTGTTTCTGCCGACAGTAGATTGCAGCAGCATAAGCCAATGAAGAAGCATCTGCAAAACCATGCAATTCTACTATGTTGTCTGCTGTAAAGATGACCCATCTAGGAACAGTGAGATAGTTGATTTCATTAAATGCTTTTTGAAACTTAAGCCAATCCTCTGTTAATTGTTGTGGAATGGGAGAATCCCAATCTGTTTCTGTAAGCCAAAGTTTTTGATAAAAATTTTTCATGAATACTGTACAAGGTGAAAGAAGTCCTAAAAGATCAAAAATTTTGGAAGATTCAGATAAAATACGTCTCTTTGTGAGTGGTGGTGTAAGTTCAAGAGATGGTTGGAAACCAAGTGTCATTGGATGAATTCCAAAATAAGCCTAATACTTTGGAACTTTCATTAGAATATTTGGAAAATTCAACTCGTGTATCATGAGAACAATGTTCTGAAAATTGAGCAAGAAATTCAGCGGAATTAGAATTCCATTTTCTTAAATGAAATCCGCGAGTACTCAAAACATGAGCAATGTCCTTGCAAATGGAGATTGCGTTATTTGGCGTATCTGATCCTGATAGTAAATCATCCATATAAATATCTTCCTGTAGACTTCGGGATAGGTTGGGATTATCTTTACTATCGAGAGCGATTTGCTTAATACACCTAGTGGCCAAAAAGGAAGCTGAGGCTAAACCGTAGGTGACAGTTTTTAGCTTGTATGTACGAATGCTTTCATTAGAGTTATTTCTCCAAAGAATTTGTTGGTATTTCTGATCTTCATCAGCTACTAAAATTTGACGGTACATTTTTTCAATGTCCGTTGTAAATACAATTTTAGGAATTCTAAAATTAAGCAATATTTCAAAAATATCCCTTTGCAATTTGGGATCTACGCCTAGCAGAGAATTTAATGACGCACCATTTGTCGTTTTGCAAGAGAGAGAGAGAGAGAGAGAGGCGTCAAAAACTACTCTTAACTTTGTTGTAGTGCTGGATGGCTTAATAACGGCGTGATGCGGTAAAAAATTCTGATCTTTGGAAAGTATGGGAACTGGAATTTACTAAGCTCATGTGACCTAGTGATTTGTATTCGTTTATGAATTCTTTGTATTGTTTTTCAAAATCTGGGTCATTTTTAAATTTCCGCTCCATTGCTAATAAGCGAGAAATTGCTGCGGGTTTTGAGTCTCCCAATTCTGAATTTGATTTATAAAATGGGAGCTGTAAAACAAAGCGTCCATCGGAATTACATGCATAAGTATTTTGAAATTGTGTTTCCACAAATTGTTCTTCAGAAGTTAATATTTTATCTTTTACGAAAGGAATTTCTTCTAATTCCCAAAATTGCTTTAATTGATTGTCAATATTTGTACCATTAATGTGAAGATTTAGCAATGAATTTGAGTTAAGAGAATCGGTTAATTTGCCAGAAATTAGGAAACCAAAAATGGAATTTTGAGCGATTAAATTACTTTGAGAGCAAGTAATTTGCCCAGGAAGCAAAATAGAAAAAGTTGTCAGATTCGAGAATCATATCGATATTGTTTGGTATAAAATTTCGGATCCGCGGTTCACACCTAGGAGAGCCCCCACCCTTGGCGCGAATTACTTTGGTTGGCGATAATATCGCCGTCATGGTAACCTTGCTTTTAAATACAACATATGGCAACCCTAACTTTTCTAGAATTTTCGTCATTTGTGGGCGCGCATTTCATATTTCATTTTGTTGTTGGGCACCGGGTTGAAAATATGGCTGCGCTTGTAAGTGAATATACATGTTAGAGTTTTTTACGTTATTGAATGCTAGAGGCAAGAAAGAATTGATTGAGAATGGTGTATGAAAGAAGGATTAATTGCTTCAAGTTATGAATGTCCTAAATGTAGTGAGCAAATGGGATTAAATGAACGAAAGAGTGTTTTGGATGGATTTGAATGGAGATGTCGAAAAAAGGTGTGAATACGCATTATGTTTGCAAAAAGTATAAGAAAGAATTCGTGGTTTTCCAATAGTAAGTTAATCGGCAATATAAAACGTTTTCTCCGTAATCACACCAGCCACGTAGAAGGCATGTTCGACCATTACCTCGCTGAGTATTTATGGCGGCGCTCTCTCGCGATCACTCACTCAGCGACGAGACTTTCCAGAATTTTTTAAAAGCAGTTGTTACACTTTTTATCAACAATAAGAAAGTAAGTGCTGTTGTGTTATATTTTTATCTTAAATGTTAAATTTCTGTATTGTTTACATATATTTTCATTGCGCATCCATCTTATACTGCTATACTTGTCACCGTTGTCGGGTTTGCTTGGCGCCATTTCGTTTTCGCTTGGCGCCTTTTCTGGTTTGGCGCCAAGGGTGGGGGCTCTCCAGGAGTTTACCGGATCCGCTAAACAGGCATTTTTTAAATGAGAGAAATGTGCTTCATTTATTTTTCCGTCGTTGACGGAGCAGTTAGTTTTTCCAAAACATATGCTTTAACTGGTAGTTTGACCTTGGGGTAATGTAACGATACTAAATCTATTTCGACACACCCTTTAGTCATCGCGATTTTGGAATCTTGTAATCCTTTAATTTGAAATCTAGCCCATGGCCAACGGCTTCAAAATACGAGGTACCTTACCAAAAAAACAATATTACCCTCGCATCATAATTAATAAGAAAAAAGAAAAGAATTAATTGAAAGTTCCATAAAATTTAAAAGGTACTATCAAAATTATTAACAACAGCTCAGAGCCGTTCTAAAAGAAAGCTTCTCACCACTAGCTGAGGACATACTACCAGTGAGAGAACGAGAAATAATTCAATCGGCAAGTATGGAACATATTTAATGAGGCACCATCCCGGAGGGAGGTGGTAGAAATCTGTGCTCTTCTCTAATTCGTAATGATGATAAAGATGAAATGGAAAATAAAAGCAATTAATGCCGTGGTGCTCGTGGTACATGATGTTTAAATAAAGGGAAAGGACAAACACTACCGAATCGTGTAGTGATGACGGGAATGTCGCTGAACAGCGAACGAAAAGAGAAGGCGTTGACACAGAAAGTGCCCATAATGTGATGCCATCTGCTGGAAAATGAGTAAAATAATCCACAAAAGATATGGAAAAAGAGAATAATTGACATGGAATTAAATTACCACGCAAGACCGATTCAAAAGAATGTGGGTTTAAGTCGAAGTAATTTAATGAAGATGAAATCTTGCACATACAAAATTTAGGATCTCCGAAGTCTTTTAAGGACTGGAAAATGCTGATATATGTGGTGAAGAGCAGCTCTAGGTCTTTTTGCAGAGCTTGGGACCGAGTTATCATAGGCAGGGATGACTCGGATAGATTGGTTAGGAATTTGAGGTAATCTGTCAAAAAACTTTTTTGGACTGATTTTTAATGAAATCAAGAATTGGATCAATTTTGAGATATTTGTGCAAGAATCCGTTTCTGACAAACCAGGGAGCATTCGTAATTTTTCGAAGGTGTTTATTTTGAAAAACGTGCAATTTTTTCAAGTGAGTTACTGCAGCAGAAGCCCAGATGGGAGATGCATATAACAAAATTGGTCGGAGAAATAATTTATAGAGCAAAGCCTTGTGTCTGATTGGGGAGCTTACACTTTCGAGAAATTAAGCAATTGAGCGTTTGGCTCATTCCTGCCGCTTTTGAAGTGCAGCACGGATGTGGGGGAGAAGTTCAATTTTGCGTCGAGAATGAACCCTAGGTACTTAAATTCAGTGACCCAGGGGACGGGTTGGTCAAAAATATAGATATTGGGTAAGTTTCCTATACACCTTTGTTTCGTAAAGAGGAGGCTTGCGCTTTTTGATGCATTAACTTTGATTTTCCAAGCAACGAGCCAGAGCTGAAGCCTTGTGATGTAATTTTGTAATCTTTCAATAATTTTGAAATTATAAGTGTGTTGACAAATGATAGCAGTGTCATCCGCATACATAGCTAAATGGACATTGTCAGCCTTCGGAATGTCGTTAATATATAGGTTAAAAAGTCTTAGTCCAAGCAAACTTCCTTGAGGAATTCCATTTTTTACTGGATGAGGGCTGGAGAGGCAGTTTTCGACTCTAACTCTAAACTCTCTCGAGTTTAGGAATGAGTGAATAATTTTTAGGATTTGGTCCGAAAATCCAAGTCTCATCATCTTGGATATTAAGCCATCATGCCAAATTTTGTCAAAGACTTTGGCTATGTCCACAAATAGCATACCCGTGGCCTGATGGTTTTGGAAGCCTGTGTGAATCAATTCAGTGACTCTGAGTAACTGGGTTACTGTAGAGCACTTAGTTACAAAGCCATGCTGTTCTGGAAAAATAATATTCCTGGCTAAGCAGTGTTGGTTCAGGCGGTTCAAAATCACGAATTCGTATGCTTTACTCAAGCTACTAAGTAGTGAGATTGGACGATAATTTTGAGGATTAGAGTAATCAGAATTGGGTTTAAGAATGGGGATCACCACGGCCATCCTCCAACTTTTAGGGAAGTAGCAATTTTCCAAAAGCATGTTGAACAGCAAAGCAATGAAAATGATAAATTTAGTGGGAAGATTTTTAAGGATACGATTTGTGATGAGATCAATACCAGGAGATTTGTTTGGTTTGAGATTTTTAATGAATCCCTGTATTTCAGAGGGAGATGTTTTTTCCAGATCCATACAAGTAGGGGAATCAAGGAATCTTTGGACCTTCCTTTGTATATGTGCAGAGAATCTAGGATTCTCCACATCAGTATTTGGTTCAAATTGTTTTTGAAGGCTGTCAGCAATTACCTCGGCCTTTTCAATCGGGGCAACTGCGATACTGCCGAGAGCGCCCTTTAGGGGGGATGTGGTGAAAAGGCTTTTTAAGAAAGGAGGTACGCTTCCAAATAGTGCCTGTTTCGGGAGATAACTCCTCAATTGTTTTCTCCCATCTTGCACGGGAGAGGTGTCTGATATCACTGGCGATCTCGTTGCTGATAGTACGGAGTTCATTTTTAAGAGCAGGGTCTCTAGATCTTTGCCAAAATCTCCGTACCCTATTTCTGTGGCGAATTTTAGAGCCAATATCTGGAGGTAATTTAATAGGTGCGGTTTTAAATTTGGGTTTTGAAGCAGTTACAAGTGCTTCGGAGATATTTTCTCCAAGCCGACCAATCGCAACGTCGAGATGCTCATTGCTGGAAGACGCCGGAATGGGAAGTGGCTTATTTTTAAGAAGGAATCGGAAGTTCTCCCAATTGGTGGAGAGTTGTGCTGGAATTTTCATGGTATATCAGAGTTAGTGTATAGAGTTAAAATGACCGGTAGATGATCCGAACAAAGATAATCTATAACTCTAATGTCATAATTAAGAGGGATATTTTTGAAAACAGCCAGGTCGATATTTGAGTCACGTACTCCCGGCCGAGAACGTGAATTAATATGCGTTGGAGTGTAAGGTGCAACAATCCTTGCATTGGGATAATTTTGAATAATTCTTTTAAGACGAAAGCCAAAATTGTTCGACCTGGTGTTATTCCACGTTTTGTGAGCAGCGTTAAGGTCTCCAGCAATGATTAAGTTATTACCTGAATTTAGAATTTTAAGAAAATCCTTTTCGGGGAATTTTCTGTTGATTTCCGCACAAAAACGAGCATAAGCAGAAACTACTCGGAGGGGATGAAAATTATTAATTTTAATTTCAATAGCAGTAGCATCCATATACTGTATACCCGGTAAAGGGGCTCTGCTTTGAACGAAATTACTTTTACAGTATATAGCGGTACCTCCTGCTGTACGAATTCAAGGAAAAATTACACGATCATCTTTATAAAGATGATAATTTGCAATCAGGGGGTCCTGATTGGGTTCTAGTTTAGTTTCTTGGACCAAAAAGAAATCAAGATTTTGCTCCAAAACGAAATCTCTGACTTCATGAATTTTGGAGCGCAGACCTTTGCATTCCAAAACCCAATTGAGATTGATTGCACGTTTGCACGATTGAAAGTTAGGCTGAATTGTGGGTAACATAATTACGCCCATTTTTTAACGCGGCATAGACCTGAAAAATTTCACAGGCCTTATCGTCAGGATGAGAAAGTTTTCGGAGTGCTGCTCGGAAAACCCGGGCCAACAGTTCCTCATCGACTCCTTCATCATTAGCTATCTGAATTACATTTGTGAAAATGGTTGGAAAAATTGGAATTTGGGGTGTTAACATGACTAATCTCCCTGATCTGTCCAGAAATAACTTAAGAATACGAGATGGAGGGAATGACAGCGCGGTAGTTTGATTGAGGCTGTTGGATCTTGGGTTGAGCATGCATGCTACTTTTTAAGTTTAGATCATTACGAAAGCCTAAATTTCTCTCTTGAATTTTATTTTGTGGCAAGTTATTAGGATTATTTCCCTTAGGATGTTGATTTTTATTTTGATTGCCCTTTTGGGGCGCTTTTTTATTATTTTTGGTCTTCGGAAAACGGGGGCATTGGCGCCAATTCGCCGCATGTTTCCCACCCACAAATTAGTGGGTCTTCAAATGCACGATTACAGTTTTTAGCTTCGTGAGGCCCTGCGCATTTAAGGCATTTAATTGGGAGATGGCAGACTTCCGAAGAATGGAAAAAACCCTGGCATCTCCAGCATTGATTGGGTCTTTTGTTGCGACTATTGTCATAGCGCTCAAAGGAAATTTGTGTGCCAAACATTTCAGTAAACTGAAAGATAGTATCAGCTTTGGCATCATTTACAAGTTGTAGGTAAATTAGCGGCATGGGAGCTTTGGTTTTAAATTTTTGTAATCGGGAGATTTTATGGATCTGAAATCTTCTCTCTCGATTTCAACACGTATTTCTTCTACTTTAGTGGAAGTAGGAAGACCACGGATTAATAATTTAAGGGGCCGATCAGATTTAAGCATAAATGATTTATACTCAACTCCTTCATGTCAAAGGAATTGAGCGAGTTTACGATATTCGTCATCACTTTGGACAGTAATGCGAAGAAATTTACCAGTTAGTTTACTTATTAGAATTGGGGCTAATTGCCTAGCTATGGAAATTAAAGTGTACCAATTGTCAGAAGGGTTGATAAAAATTGGTGGAATTCGATTTTGGGGGGCCAATAGCCGTAGGATTGCTTTTACCAGTATCCTCGTCCTCAATCTCAGAATCACTCGATTCAGCAGGTGGGGGTGGGGCTTGAGCGGGGTTAGAAGTCTGGGAAGTGGTAGGAGGCAAGGAAGGGTTTTTCTTACCGATTTTCTTTGCGGTATGTCTTTTGTCTGGGGTTTGAAACCCATCATCATCAATCAGTCTTTTTTTGTCGGTTTTCAGTCTTAAATTTTTTAAAGTTCTCTTGCTGGAAGAGTCCAGTGTGGTGTCACATGGAACAGTCTCTTTTGGAGTAGAGTCCACAGGAGTTAGATGGGCTCGTTGGTTTTCCACTTTCTTGATGAGGGCGTCCAGGGCCTCGATAGATATGGGGAGCCGGAACAGCGGTAAGTTCATCCTTTCCTTGGCGGCAAGAAGGGCGGTGTGGATGTTTCCCAATTCTGCTCTAGTGGCGGTATACTCGTCGCTAGTTGCTGGTACAATGGAAAGTTTCCTTGCCCAGATGGCGTAAGAGTCTCTGAGATTTATCAGTTCTCTTACTGATTGTTGATTATCGTAGATGAATTCGTCAGTAATCACGAATTTGGAAGGTGAGGATGGTATGGGAACATTATTGATAGTTCCATTTTGAGTCAAATCCATGTCATTAGCGGTAGCCATAATTCGGTCCAGGTCAAAAGGATTGGAAGCAGAGCCAAAAATAACCTACGTGCATAAGCTGTGCAGTCGCAGGCAAGCAAAAGAAATGAGCTCAGAAACTAACTCTGTTCTCGACGGAGTCTGGAGCTAGAATCCCGGTGAAGAGGTAAGCGAAAGCTGCGGCAAGAAGAAAAGCAGGATTTCCGATACCGGAAAGCTTGAGAGAAACGACTTCACTTCGTGAAGGCGTAAACTCGAATCCCTGAAATCTAGCGTTTTTTCTTTTGATGCCTAGCAATTTTAAACATTTTTCAGAAATAAATGTTGATTCACTTCCGCAGTCCAACATAACTCGAACTTGACAGTTCTCCCCAAAGTATTTTTAATATTAACGCTTAAAGTTGGCAATAAAGAAAAATATGTATGTATAGAGTTCACGGAAGCTGTAACTTCTTTGTTTTGATTAGTATCATTTCCTGTCTGATTTTGACCTTCAGCACGATGAGATTTATTTACTGACATTGCGTAATTTTTAAAATTGTTATCATGTAATAGCGAATGATGCTTTTTCTTACAAAAGTGGCAAGTAAAAGTTGAATTACAATGTGACTCAGTATGCTTATCAGATAAACAGTTCATACATAATTCTTGTTTATTAACAAGTTGTTTACGCTCTTTAACAGACATTTCTTTAAATTTAGAACATTTGAAAACAAGATGATTCATTTTACAACAAGAACATTTTAAACTATTGTTAAATTTCGATTTATTAGTGTTCATGCTTGTCGCAAAAACCGTGCGCCAGACGGCGCTGTCTGTGTATCTCCAGTTACTATGTTTTTAGGTGAATAAAAATAGAGAGTGTTTTACAGTCCATGTGTGAGGTGTGTTATTGAGCTATTCCGGGTGTAGTGATCAAACATTTTGGTCCGACTTTCCCGGAGTTCAACAAGCAACTATGGTTTTGTGCTTTATTAGTTGAGTATTTGGTGAAGAAATTTTTGAATAGGTGAGTGTTTCTATTCTTAATGATATTTTTAGGAGTTATTTGGTTGTGTTCGCTAAAGTTGGTGTTAATAGTTGAATAGTTTTAACGGATATCATGGTTGAAATTAGTGTTTGTAGATTTGTGTTGATTGTGATATTCTTGTTGTGTGTTTTTTGTATACTTTCCTATTCTCAATAGTGTAATTTAGGTGCTTACAAATGCTTTTGGTTGAAAATAGTGTATACTGTGTAGATATTGTGACAAAATAAGTTTAAAAATGGCGTTGAAATTAAATCTAAAGAAAGACGAGCTTATCTCGGTTGCTGTGGAAATGGGTTTGGAGATTCTAGCAAAGCTAAAATAATAGATTTAAAAGTTAATTGAATCAAGTGCCGTGTATAAAAATGATATTGAATTTGTGCGTAGTCTTGTTGAAAATGCTTTAGAGAAAAGTAAACAAGAGGCTGAGGCTGAGAAAAATAAGCGCGAGGCTGAGAAATATAAGCGCGAGGCTGAAATTCAATTAGAAAAAATTAAATTATCTCAGATTGAAAAACAATTAGAATTGGAGAAGGTTAGGAAGGAATCCAAAAAAAATTCTCAATCTCTTGAAAGCGGAGAACCAAGCTCCATAACTGATAAATTGGAGAGTTTGGTAAAGAGCATTAAAACTTTGACAATTCAAGTACCGGTTAGGTCAGAGTCCTTTAATTTATTTTTTCATTCTTTAGAAAAGGCATTTCAAATCAAATCCGTGCCTGATGAGCTAAAAGCCGAAATTCTATTAAATATCTTAGGAGAAAGAGTCAATAATTTGCTAACATATGTGAGTCAAGAGGATTTAAGCAATTATGTTAAAATTAAAGAATTAATATTAAGAGAGTTTGAACCGACGCCTCAAGAATGCCTGAGTAACTTTAAAAAGGCTCGTAAACTACCATCCGAAAACTATGTTCAGTTTGCTTCCGGCTTAAGTGCAACTTTCGATTATTATTGTCAGTTGCGTAAAGTTAATGAATTCCGCTCTTTGTGGGATCTAATAATTTCAGATAAAATATTTGAAACGCTAGATAGAGATACGATGACTCATATTGCAACGAAACAGGGAGAAACATATTTCAAGCCTCAACAGCTTGGGAGGGAATGTGATGTCTATTTATCCGCGAGAGGAAAGGTGTCGAATGATTTAATGAACAGAAATCCAGGAAGTGGAGTCAAAACAGATGGGCGAAACAGACTGCAGATGGTTGGCACTTTGCGCCGAGAGAGAAACTCGTCGAATGTTTTCGTGACCGAAACCAAAACAAATTGTGTTCTATGTAAGGGTAATAATTTTCATCCCCTTTCTAAGTGTTATCAGTTTAAGAAACTGTCAGTTGAGGATAGAGTAGAGGTAGTTAAACGGAATAATCTTTGTTTTCGTTGTTTTTACCTCATAGATTGAAGGAATGCCGTTCAGAGAAAAATTGTTTTTGCCTTAGACCTCATAATAGCTTGATTCATTTTTCACGTAACAAAACGAGGAATCCCACTCCCACTAGTAATTTAAATTTGGATGCTCCTACTTTTGTTCCAGGGCAGATTGAAGGATCAGTTGAAGCAAATTCACAATCACAGTTTGTGGCGACTGGGTTTGAGAAAGGCAGACTAAAGAATGTGTTTTTGAGTACTGTACGCGCGCTTGTTAAAAATAAATACTCTCAATGGGTGAAGGTCAGATGCTTGTTAGATGTAGGATCGCAGTCTTGTTTATGTAGTCTTGTTTATGTACAAGGGCATGTGCTGAGAAGTTGCAGCTGAAAATGGAGAAAATAAATACAGTGGTTTCGTGCGTTAATGATGCTTCTATGGTTGTTAAAAATTGCGTAAAAACTTCAGTTGCAAATAAAGCCAAAACTTTTGAGAGTGAGTTAATGTTGTTAGTAGTTAATAAGATTACAGATCTCATTCCAAACAAGGTGATTGATGTAGATGTTAATGTTTCAGAGTTTGTGCCCTTAGCGGATGATAAATTTAATATACCAGATAGAATTGATATGTTACTTGGTGCTGAAATCTTTTACGAATTGTTAAAGCCTGAAAATTTTATTGTGATAATTCGCATTTAGTGTTACAAAATACGGTGTTTGGTTATGTTGTAAGTGGAAGTGTAGATCACACACAAGTTACAGAGAATCGCGTTCATTGCGGATTAATTGTTGATGACGATTTAAACAAAACACTGAAAAATTCTGGGAAATTGAGGGTGTTCACATAGAGCCTAAGGTTGATACAGAGGTGTCCTTGTGTGAGGATCATTTTGTGCGCACTCATAGGAGGAATTGTGAGGGTAGGTATGTAGTATCGATGGCATTAAATAAAGATCCGTCTTGTTTAGGAAACTCCAAAGATATTGCTATTAGGCGACTTAATTCATTGTGGAAACGGTTATCTAGGGATTCTAGTTATTCATCGTTGTATGCGGAATTTTGAAGGAGTATGAGGAGTTAGGTCATTTGGAAAGGGTAGTTGAGTCAAGTGAACCACCCACACATTACTACATACCCCACCATGGTGTATTACGCCCTGAAAAACTAACTACTAAACTAAGAATCGTCTTTAACGGTTCATCCCCCACCACAACAGGCATAAGCCTTAATGACATTTTATTGAAAGGTGAAGTGAAGGAAGATGTGTTTGAGACAATATCTCGTTTTAGAAGACACAAATTTGCTTTTACGACTGACATCCAAAAGATGTACAGGCAAATATTAATAAATCCTGATCAGCAGGATTTGCAACGCATTATATGGAAATATGGACCAGATGCAGAAATTTTAACGTACCAACTAAAGACTGTCACTTACGGGCTGTCCAACGCACCCTTCCTTGCCATAAGAACCCTGCAGCAGTTGGCGAAGGATGAAAAATCGAGATTTCCTTTAGCTTCTGAAACCCTGTTATATGATACCTACATGGATGATATTGTGAGCGGAGCGCCGGATTTGGAGACTGCTCAACAATTGCAATCTCAACTGAAAGACGCCCTGCAATCTTGTGGAATGAACCTTCATAAGTGGTCATCTAATTCTCCTGAGTTATTAAATAGTTCGTTGTCATCAGACGTCGAGCATTCATTTTCTACTGACATTGACTTATCTGTGAAGACATTGGGAATTAGTTGGAAGCCATTTGAAGATTGTTTCGTGTTTAAGGTATCTGTTTCAGCTAAACATATATATACAAAACGTGATAATTTTAAGTGTAATTGCTAAGCTATACGACCCTTTGGGTTTCTTAGGCCCAGTGATTGCGAAAGCAAAGGTGTTTCTGCAGCAATTATGGCAATGTAAACTGGATTGGGATGATGTGTTACCTAATTCAATTGCCAACGAGTGGAGAGAATTTGTGACAACATTAAAATGTATCGAGGAAGTGAAAATTAACAGATTTATTATGGCTGACAATAATGTTAGAATCGTTCTCCAAGGATTTGCGGATGCATCTGAAGTGGCCTACGGAGCTGTCGTTTACCTACAGTGTTTTCTTCACAACGGTGTTGCCAAAGTGAGCATTCTTGCCAGCAAATCTCGTGTTGCACCAATTCGAGTTATTTCCATACCTCGACTCGAGCTTTGTGCCTGTGTTTTATTAGCTCAACTCGTCAAGAAAATACGCTCCACCTTGAGGTTAAACATAAGTGATATTGTGCTACATACGGATTCAACTATTGCATTGGCATGGTTAAATGCACCTGCCAATCGTTTAAAAACCTTCGTGGCCAATCGTGTCGCCAAGGTGCAAGAATTGACTGAAGGATTCCAGTGGAACCATGTGCCATCTGTTCTCAACCCAGCAGATCTTGTGTCTCGGGGATTGCGCCCTTGTGACCTTCCAAATTTAAGGTTATGGTGGCATGGTCCACAATTCCTTGAAAAAGGTAAGTTGTCAAGTGAAGAAACAAGTTTGTCACCAGTTAAGGAATGCGAGTATTCTAAGGAACTGAAAACCGGTTCGAGTTCTGATATAATTACATCTAGTGTTTGTGTTTCAACTAATTGTGTATCTTCTATTTTATCTACTTTGTTACGTAAAAGTAATAGTTATATGAAAATTGTTCGTATATTTAGTTATGTGTTAAGATTTAGTAATAATGTAAACAAACGTAACTTAACATTGAGTGGTCCCCTTTCTGCTACAGATATAGACCAAGCAGAAACTAAACTGATCAGAATGGTCCAAGAACAGGTTTTTTTGGCTGAAATTAAGAGCTTACAAAGTAAAAGGAGTTGTCTCACCTAATAGTAAACTTAGAAATTTAAACCCTTTATAGACAGCGATGGATTATTGAGAGTTGAGGCCGGCTGAATAATTCAGATTTACCTTATGTTAATAAACATCCTGCAATTTTACCAGGAAATCATAATTTAACTGTTCAAATAATTGTCCATTTCCATAGAAAGAATCTGCATACTGGTGCTTCTTCTCTTCTACACTATGTAAGGGAAAAGTTCTGGCCATTAAATGGTCGTTCATTATGCAGAAAAGTAGTGCATGAGTGCCTTGTCTGTTTTAAAGGCGACCCCTTGTTACCTCTCAGCTAATGGGTAATCTACCCCGAGATAGAGTAGTCCCAGATTACCCGTTCAACTGTTCTGGTGTGGATTTTTGTGGCCCATTCATGATGAGGTACAAAAATAAAAGAAAAGGAATTTTGCATAAAATTTATATTTGTGTATTTGTATGTTTTGTGTCTAAAGCTATTCACATAGAAATTGTGTCAGATCTTACATCTGATGCTTTTATTGCTACATTAAAAAGATTTTTTAGTCGCAGAGGTAAATGTGCTAAATTGTATTCCGATAATGGGAAAACATTGTAGGTGCCAATAAAGAGCTCAAGAGATTTCTAAAACTTATTGAGGATTCAGATGATAATTTAGCAGGTTTCTTATCTGCTGAGGGTATAGAATGGAAGTTTATATATACCACATAGAGCGCCATCCTTTGGTGGTCTTTGGGAAGCTTCGGTTAAGTCAATAAAGTACCATCTTAGGAGAGTTGTCAGTGGCTCAAATTTAACCTATGAGGAATTTTTAACTGTTTGTGTCCAAATAGAGGGAATTTTAAATTCCATGCCACTGTGTGCCCTTTATCGAGCAATTCGGATGACTTGAACGCTTTAACTCCAGCCCACTTTTTGATAGGGAGGTCTATGACTTCAGTAGTCGAGCCCAATTTAATTGAATTAAAAGAGAATGCCCTTAAAAAATGGCAACGGATAACCAGACTAGTACAACTAATTTGGAATAAGTGGCACAGATGTTATCTTAGTGAATTACAACAACGCAATAAATGGCAATTTAAAAAACAAAATGTTAACGTGGGTGATTTGGTAGTTCTCATTGAAGACAATATGCCAACCTTTAAATGGCCTTTAGGGAGAATCACTGAGATTTATAGTGGCAGTGATGCACTAATAAGGGTTGTAAAAGTAAAAACACAATTTGGAGAATATAAAAGAGCCATTTCAAGAGTTTGTCTTTTACCTATGCCAGTTTGAATTTTGTCTCTGAATATTGTGTATTAGAATTTTTATATGTACCTTAATTTGTTTTACGTAATCCTATAGTATTTTCTCGTTTAATGTTTTACTGTAATTTGTGTTATTGTTGAATGTATTACAAGTCAACGCGGGGGAGAATGTTCATGCTTGTCGCAAAAACCGTGCGCCAGACGGCGCTGGGTAAACTCCTAGGAGAGCCCCCACCCTTGGCGCCAAACCGGAAAAAGCGCCAAGCGAAACCGAAATGGCGCCAAGCAAACCCGACAACGGTGACAAGTAAATATAGCAGTATAAGATGGATGCGCAATGAAAATATATGTAAACAATACAGAAATTTAACATTTAAGATAAAAAATATAACAACAGCACTTACTTTCTTATTGTTGATCCTTCCCAAGTGGAGGGTAAAGTGTAACAACTGCTTTTAAAAAATTCTGGAAAGTCTCGTCGCTGAGTGAGTGATCGCGAGAGAGAGCGCCGCCATAAATACTCAGCGAGGTAATGGTCGAACATGCCTTCTGCGTGGCTGGTGTGATTACGGAGAAAACGTTTTATTGCCGATTAACTTACTATTGGAAAACCATGAATTCTTTCTTATACTTCTGCAAACATCATGCGTATTCACACATTTTTTTCGACATCTCCATTCAAATCCATCCAAAACAACACTCTTTCGTTCATTTAATCCCATTTGCTCGTTACATTTAGGACATTCATAACTTGAAGCAATTAATCCTTCTTTCATACACCACTCAATCAATTCTTTCTTGCCTCTAGCATCCAATAACGTAAAAAATTCTAACGTGTATTCACTGACAAGCGCAGCCATACTTTCAACCCGGTGCCCAACAACAAAATGAAATTTGAAATGCGCGCCCACAAATGACGAAAATTCTAGAAAAAGTTAGGGTTGCCATATGTTGTATTTAAAAAAAAGCAAGGTTACCATGACGGCGAAATTATCGCCAACCAAAGTAATTCGCGCCAAGGGTGGGGGCTCTCCTAGGTGTGAACCCGGCGCTGTCTGTGTATCTCCAGTTACTATGTTTTTAGGTGAATAAAAATAGAGAGTGTTTTACAGTCCATGTGTGAGGTGTGTGTTATTGAGCTATCCCGGGTGTAGTGATCAAACAATTAGTATAAGGTTGTTTTTCATGAGTAACGCTAACATTATAAAGTTCTAAGTATGTACATCTGTTATTTAAAAATTCTATAAATGCTTCAAATGTGGGAAAATCAATATTATTTGAGAATTGCGCCCATTCTTGGCGCGTTTTAGGATCAACCTTTTGTAACAAAATGTAAATCAACCATACATCTCTAGACTCTGCTTTAGTATCAATAGATTTAAGACCTCTAATTACTTCGTCGGAAGTATCTGCTATGTTGCGTAAGTTGCTAGAATTAGTATCGTTAAAAGAAGGTTGTTCCATGAATGTTTTAATGAGTGAAAAAATGATTTGCTTCTTTTTATCATAACGAGCTAATAATTTTTCCCAAGCCTCGTTATAAGCAGTTTCAGCAATAGGAATATGCTTAATTATATTTGCTGGTTCTGACAGCAATAAACCTCTAAGATATTGAAATTTTTGTATATTCGATAAACACATATTATCATGCACTAATGTGATGCATATAAATCTTTAAATGAAGGCCAATCTTTATAATCACCAGAAAAACGCTCAATATTAATTTTTGGTAACTTAAAATTGCTAGATTTCATATTTGAGATATTTTCAAAGACATCCTAATTATCATTATATACATATGTTCTCACAGATAAATTTTCTAAGATATTCTGTAGCTTGGCTTTGGTTTCGTAGTATTTTGTTTCGAATTCTTCCATTTCAGAGGATTCGATAGGTAAAACAGCATCTACTTTATCAAATTCCGTATAAGTAAATTCAAGTTTCTCTAACTTGTTGCGTATATCACATTTTTGTCAAAAGTTAGATCATCTTTATCAATGAAATTTTTAGTTCTTGTAAGTGCAGCCTTCGCTCTGCCGCGAAGCACTGTAGCCGTTTCGGCGTCTATTATAGTTGATAAAACGAAATATGGACGGAATGAATCAGTAAGAGAAAACCAAAACCAAACGTTGAATGAATATATAAAATAGTACTTATCTGTTGCTTCTCTGAATCGATGATGACAATCTCGTCGGTGCCTCCAAGTGATGCCGTTGGTTGAGTTCGAATAACAGCCAGAGATGGAGATAGAACATATGTTTATATTACAAGATAATAAATATTTACAGTTAAAGTTTACACTAAAAGGTAGTAATGCGGTTAAATGAAAATTACACCTTTGAAGGTGCTACGGATTGATGCGTACAAGACATTGCGTCTGTCCGTTGCGTTTTCAGTTTACCGAATTGTCCCGGTACGGGGTTCAAAAGTATCCGTTGGGGTAGGAAAGCGGGAAAGTATGGCGCACTCAGTTACAGTTAAGTGAGGAGTGTAGGAAACAAGATCTAATAGCTGATAAAAAGGATTTTTTTTGTTTATAATTCCCCGTAACACTCATGAGGGTCGATTTTTGAAAATACCTCCCTAAGCTGATCTCTGCTCAGCTAAAGTAGCACATTGTTAAAAGTTTTGCGTAATGAACGCTTAAAATAGTGTAAATAATTTATATCTGAAAATGTAATACATTAATATTACTTTCTGTTGTATTTATTTTCTGTTAAAATTGTAATATTCGCAAGCAACGCCGTTTCTTAAATTATAATGGCTATAAAGGAGATTCAATGAAAAACACAGCGAAATGATAGCTATAGAGTCAAGTTGGCAAATGTCTAGCTACCTTCATAGCTCGAGCTTTATTAGAGCTTTGTAAGAACCGCCGTGTAGGGGAGAGATGCACGTTAAAAATTTATCTACCTCATTATGATTTACTGCAGTTTTTTTCATGCAATATTTTTTTTTTGGATCACTACATTCAAAATTAAGGGATATACATAAACAAAATACTCCACTTCGGGAAATTTAATCCGTTAGAGATAATAAATTAGTTAAAGATATTCCACTGTGTGTGTGTAAAATTAATTATATACACCGTTCACTTAAAATAAATAGTGAAATCGTTTTCTAAAGTCTTCATTAACATACAAAAACATAAGACACTTAAATTTTGACATAAACTATTTTTTCGGGACAAAAATAATCATCTTTGCAATCCGCTGAAAACGCCGTTAGCTGAAAACGCATATCTGCTGCAAAACTGTAGAATATTCCTTGGTATTCCTTGTATTGGTAGAATATTCCTTTCTAAGTTGGTGTGGTGTGGTAGTTAGGAGAAAGTGGTGCCAGCTCAGGTGTCGTCCACGTCACTTGACCATGGTTCAAAATTACGTGGTCCATCGTCAAAAGCCCTCGTGTTGCTGAACAGAGTGTGACGTTAATACTCACTCATTCAAATGTCAGGATAAACTAAACTGTTGTGACTAAATGTACGACTTTTTTATACTTTAGTCAAGTTATTCCATTTAGGGGCGAGATTTTGTTCCTATTTAAACGTCCACATCCGTGATCGGCCCGACTTGTACCGGGCGAAGCCTGTCGTTATTAGTACTTCAAGTACCTATCTAAAAATTTTTATTCTAAAATTTATAATTTTTTACTCTGAATTTTTTAACACTTTAAAATCACGAGTATTTATTTTAAATTTCATAATAATAGAACAGGGTAACAAAATACGTCCTTTTAATATTCTTTAGATTTTGAGTGCAGCAACCATCGCCTGTAATTTGCATAGATTAATGGGCTATAGGGAAAATAGAAAAACATGTACATAGATTTAATCAATAATTATTTTAGAAAAAATAATTTTATACTTATTGCTATGCTGCAATTTGGACTTCGTTTTCCCAGCATTGAATGTGCATTTGGATAACTAAATTTGGAAATAATTGATTTATTGTTCTTTGTTACATCGTTATCTACGCATTTTCGAAAGCATCCTGAGGTAAGTTAAAATTTTATTTAACATCCTGGCTTAGAACATCTATCCGCTATATTTCATTTGATTTGATTTAATATTAACTTCGCACTGTTCAGCTACACGAGGGCTTTTGGCGCCGGACCACGTAATTTTGAACCATGGTCAAGTGACGTGGACGACACCTGAGCTGGCAACCCCCTCTCCTAACTACCACACCACACCAACGGGGGGACATTTTAGCTCTCGACAGATTTAACGTGCATCGCTGCCCTACACGGCGGGTCTTTAGTGGTACTGGGCTCGAACACGTGACAAGGCAAGCCACGGTCCGATACCTATACCACTCGGCTACCGCGGCCACCCGCTATATTTCATAGGATTTCGCTCAGTATTATAGAGTAAGTGAGTGAATATTAACAACACACTGTTCAGCTACACGAGGGCTTTTTGGCGACGGACCTCGTAATTTTGAACCATAGTCAAGTGACGATGATGACATCTGAGCAGGCTACCCCTCACCTAACTACCACACCACACCTTCGGGAGGACATTTGAGCTCTCGACAGATTTAACGTGCTTCACTCCCCTACACGATGGGTCTTTAGTGGTACTGGGACTCGTGACAAGCAAGCCATGAACTGATACCTTGACCACTAGGCTATCGTGGTCCTGTATTATAAACAGAACGAGGGAAGCTTAGCTAGCCTTAAAACAGGTTAAATCCCCCTTTTATGTAAGTTTAAAGGTTGTCCTCATTCAACGTTTTTGGCACACCAGCATCCATCTTTATAAGTTTCCAAAACCTCAATATGATATTTTTTATCTTTAATATTCAAGGTACTACAGTATCTCCTGCATTTATTAAAAATTATATATATATATATATATATATATATATATCGACTCAGCCTTTCATCCCTATGGCAATGGGTTGATAAATGAATACCAAGCTTGCTTTGGGACTTAAACACTGGGTTGATTGATTGATTGATTGATTGATTGTTGGTTTTTTTGGCGCAAGAGTCAAGTTTGGCTATACTGCGCCACACATTCGTTAGTATATTAAAATTTTAAAAATATATACCACAATAAATGTATATATAAATATAAAAATGTATTTTAAAATGTCAGAAGAAAAATATAAAATTGAGCAAAGTATTTAACAGCGCATAAATGTAAAATTTTATAGATATCTTTTTTAAAAAAAAATCAAAAGGTACAATAAAATCCTTAAGAAAATTATATTTCATGTAAAATATCAATTGAGTGTAACAATGCAAAAAGGTTTGGATGGGGAGTTTCCCCAACCAAATCAGTCAAAGTTAAAATATTGGTTTTAAAAAAAGTGTTTCTTTTAGAGGAATATTTTGGACATTTTATTAAAATGTGTAAAATTAAAAAGGTTACACTAACAAAAGTCGCATACTGGGGGACTCTCTCCTTGCAGCAAATGTCTATGCGTTAGACGGGTGTGTCCGATACGCTTCAGACTGACTCGTTTCAGGCTGACCACCTGATCGGGACATCTGCTCATGCACCTCACCACCCAATGGTCACGTATACTGGAATGAGCACAGTAGGCCCTGGCCCTCATGGGCTGTTGCGGCACTGAGTTTGAGATTATGGTCTGGAACAATGCTATTATTTTTCCCATTTTTAACAACCCATAACTTTTTATAATTTCTTATACAGTGAAATACGTTTAACACGATATCGCTTAAGGCGAAATATCAGTTAGCACGAAATAGTACAACGGCCTCGACTGTGTATTTTCATACATTTTTTTCTCTTAATACAAAACGAAAATCGCTTAACGCGAAAATA
Source organism: Trichonephila clavipes (assembly GCA_019973935.1). Classification (NCBI taxonomy): domain Eukaryota; kingdom Metazoa; phylum Arthropoda; class Arachnida; order Araneae; family Nephilidae; genus Trichonephila; species Trichonephila clavipes. The sequence continues at coordinate 33,382 of BMAU01004373.1, forward strand.
TTTCCCTTCTGGGAATGAACAAAATAAGGAAACCACCAGCTGCATTGAACTGTTCTATTGTTTTATCGGAAGGATTCATTGTAGTAGAGATGTGTGTACATCCCCAATTTATATGGCAGACAAAAAAATTTTGGAGTTTGTTCAAAGCTCAAAAAATATCATTGATGCAGATTCTGACGATGAAAATGAAATGAATTATGCAGCTCCTGTTCCCACATCTTCCAAATTGAGGAACCTCATGAAAAATATGCGCAGTTATTTAGACGCACTTTCCAATGGTGAAATGTATAACAAAATGAATGATATTGAACAATTTGTTCACAGCTTGATGGCAAAAAAAAAAAAAAAAAACTAATGGAAAGAAAAATTTTCATGTTTTTTTCCCAAAACCTCGATAAATGTTTTATTTTTTGAAAAAACTTGAAAATTTTTGTATTAAATTTCTTTAAGTTCTTGTGATCTTTTTGTTTCATTGATTTTCATTAAATATATGCATATATACATATTTATGTAAATAAAATAAACTCTAATAAATTTAATTTTATTGATATATGTTTGTTTTTTTTTTTTTTTTTGCAATATTCTTTAACACGAAAAAATATTTTATGCCCTTCAGTTTCATGTTAAGCAATTTTCACTGTATTTGGAGCCAATTTTAAATAAAAAAAACTATGAATATTATATATATTTGATTGATGTTTCTTTTTATTTCCCTTAAAATGGTTACAAAGAGGGATTTTATGGTAAAAACAAATTACTTTATTAAATAATCATAGCCCTTTCCTATGTCACTTTACACTTTAGATCAGGCATGTCAAACTCGTTTGATATCTCGGGCCACATGAACTATTTTATATTTAGTTGAGGGCCGCATGTTTTCTATACTCAAAAAATTAATAAAACAAGATTTTTAGAATAATTATATTTTGTATTTATGAAACTCAATGTATTATATATTATACATATATAATCATTTAATATTCCAGCTTGTTTTATTAAAATATACATTTATTACATTGTCTTATAAAAAAAACTAAAATAAAAGTTATAATACGAAATACTATTTATTATTACTTTAAGAAGATATTTGACATTTTTTTTTCTCAAATCAAATCATCAAAATTTGGTTGAACATGTTGAGCTGATGTAATTTTTAAAAAAATGATGATCAGTGTTGGTAATTTAATCTTGACCTGTCTGAATTTTTGTTACTTTTCATAAAAGAAAAATAAACGTTTCTCGCATAAATGAATGCTTCCAAACATAGTCATTCATTATACGCGTAACAAAGGACAACATTTTAAGAAATAGATCTACAAATGAATATGTATAAAAATCTAGAACCGGGGTGGGCATTAAGTCGATCGCGATCGACCGGTGGACCGCCAAGACATTTCGAGGAGACCGCCTTCACTAAGACCTAATAATCATTCCATCATACGAAGGTCTAGAAATACCGTATTTATTCAAATCTAAGCCGTGTTCCAAATTCTCAACAAGATTTTATGAAAATCGAAAAATAGTCTAAAGCGGTTTATCGATATCCAATTTTATGAAATTAAAATAAATTTAAAAGAAAAACTTATAAGAAGTGAATAATCAGTCAGTTTTATCAGTATTATAAACTTTTAAGCACATGCATGAAACTGTAATTGCTCTAAATACTCCATCCAACAAATTTTTTCCCTTCGATTCTAAGCCCTGCCCAATTTTTAGTAGCATTAACATTGGGGGAATGTGGCTTAGATTCGAGTAAATACGGTATTTTGAAAAATACGGAGGAAAAAATCGACACATAAGAGGAAATTCCGTTGAATAGAAGACGCACTTATCTTTCTCTGATTGGAGGTTATTTTACGAAGAAAATCGTAAAATGTTATTGGTTCCAGAAAACAGTTTCGCAAAAAAGAGAATTTCGTAAAATGGAGGTCCGACTGTATTATATACTTTCTTTGTGTTCACTACACCTACGCCACTGGGTGGACCGCAACCCCTTGAAAAAATTAAAAGTAGCCCGCGCCCTTGAAAAGTCTGCCCACCCCTGATCTAGAGTTTCAAATTCGAAACATTTTTGCTTCAGCAAAGAATCACAATAGACATCAATTAACTCCGTATTTGCAAGTTTTCATCAACAACTTTAATATCGACAGATAGAGGGGAAATTAAGAAACGGAATTGTAACTCAAAATTTTTTAAATCAGAAAATATTCGATCGAATTCCAATTCTAACGATTTAATTTGGAGATAACATTCTGTAAATTTTAATTTAAGTGTAAATTTTGAAAGCTTTCAAAGTGAGACAAGTTTTCTCTTTCTGTTTGTAATAATTTTTCTGTAATAATGTTTGTTTGAAAGCGTTAATATTATTAAATAACATTATGACTAAAGTATTTTTGCTTTGAAGCTTAAGTTAAGTTGACTTGTAACATCAACTGAGAAAGCCAGGGTCCTCTAGTTGATATTACAAGTTCATCTTTTAATTCATCATCTTTTTCTTCTTTCATTTTTTATTATCTTTTAATTCAGCACATTCATTTTTTTTCAAGAGCATAATGATTTCCTCCAGCAATTAAAAAGAACATTTTAACACTTTATGACTCGAAATTAATTGGACTTTTGTACAATATGCTTGACTGATATATATATATATATATAAATTCACATTCTATATCTTCCAGAAAAAAGCAAATCAACGATACTAAAGTTAACATGCTCGTTTACGGTTTACAATTTTACTGACTATTTAAAAACATGTCCAATATATCCATGCTCAAGAACAGTACTTGCTATGGAATAATACAATGAAAATGTTTAAAATTATTATCATGCAGTATTATGTTTGCTTGTTGCTTTTAATCTTGCAACTCCTTTAGTAATACTGGTCATTGTTAAGTGCGCTGTTGCAAGACAAACCAACTTTTCCAAGGAACACATCTGAAAACCTCTTTAAGTGCATCCAAAATGTGTATTATGCATAATGTATGACACGACTCGACTATTAATCTCGACTATTTCATCACCTCTGCTGATTTCAGAATTTCGACTTACAGTTTTAGAATTTTTTTTATTTTTGCTGAACATAATACCGTGTTTTTTTTTCTGAATATAAATCGCCATCGATTTTAAGGTGCACTCCAAGTTCTCAATAAGTTTTTGTGAAAAATGAAAAATAGTGTAAAAAAGGGTTTATCGGTATCAAATATAACACACAACATTGAAATAAATTTAAAATGAGATCTAATATGAAGTAAAGAATTAGAGTTATTTTTTATAAGGATTATGAACTTTCAATTGCATACATATGAACCCGTAATTTCTCTAAATACCCCATCCAACAAATTTCTTTCTCTTCGATTCTAACCCACCCCCGATTTTCGGTAGCATTGACATTGGGAAAAAAGTGCGGCTTAGATTCGAGTAAATACGTTAACTCCGCCGATTTAATTAAGTGTACAGTAATAAATTCTTGTTCATGAAATGGTTTCGACCTGCTTGAGATTAAAAGGGATAATATATAACTAGTTTTTACTGCAGTTGTATTGTCTTCAAGAAATTTAGGTGGCTGGGGTAGCCTAGTGGTTAAGGTAATGGACTTTTTTGAGTTTGAGCCTTATACCACTGAAGCCGATGCACGTTAAATATGTCGAGGCTCAAGCGTCCTCCCGTTGGTGTGGTGAGGAAGTTAAGAGAGGGGTGGGAGCTCTCATCCTCGTCATGTGACCATAGTCCGTTACCAAACACCCTTGGGTAGCTGAACAGTGCAAAGTTTATATTCACTCTCACTCAACAAATTTAGTGAATTCATCTTTTACATTTTTTAAAAGTTGATTTCAATTCTGACAATTCGTCTTAACAAAGATTCGTAACACATTTGTCATAGTTTGTTTTTGTTTGTGTCATAGTGCCTTTTAAATTTAAATTCCTTAACACATGAATTACAGTGAGGCAGAATACGTTATTCTTGTTTTGGCATAAAAATATTATACAGTTCCCATTTTTCTTGAAAATTACGGTGTTCATCTTCACACACACACACACACACAGTTCATCTTTTCTTACTCTGTTCTTGAATTTTTACTATGTTTTTATTGAATAACTCTTTATTTTAATATGAATAAAAACCAAAATCCATTTTCCAGCACAAACGAGTGAGTAAACACTACACTTTGTCTTGGTCTCATCTTGGGGTTTTTAAATTTTTAAAAATAAAACTTCAACGTATTATATTACGCTATTCGTCTCTCACTGATTGAACATTTCAAAGAAAAATGTAAGTCACACACCCGATGAGTCGTATAGTGGGATCTATAACAAATAATATTCATAAATACATTTAAGAAAGCATTTATTATAGTAAAAAAAATTATATGAAAACAATTTCATAAAGTATTAAGAATAATTTTCATTTAAGGGCTATTTCTATATAATTAAATAGGATTTTCTTTACAACAAGAATAGATAACAAGTTAGTATGTTGTAAGTTTTTTTAAAAAAAAGTTTACCAGAAATAAAATTACTAAAAACCCTCCTAAAGTTTGAAACTTAAAATTTTGAGAAATGTCTCCGCGCGCCGCAACCTATGTATTGGCGGGCCACGTGTTTGACATGCCTGCTTTAGATCCTCTTTTTATTCTTCTTATTTAAAGAGAGGCATATATTGTCGAAATAGTTTCTTACACAACAAGAATAACTTAAAAGTGCAATTTGCATTTGCTCCGGACAGTGCTTCTCAAACTTTCAATATTTGCGATCCAACATATTAAATCATAATTTTCCTTGCGCCCCCTCCATAGAAAAACAATGTATCGAATTAAATAATACTTTTCTTTGATGCTAAACCTACGAAACGACTTTCACCTCTTAAGTGCGTATATAAATGTCTCACTCAACTAGAGCGTTAATTGCCCCGAACATATATATATACCTCTTTCTAAAGTACGACCTTTTCTGTGAACTGGTCTCCATAAAATTATTCCGAAGTCTTTGGAATGCAATGAAATTAGCTTGTTGGTGTTTGCGAAGGATTTACGTATTTTAGAGGATTTCTCCTTTTCTACCCCCTTCTAATGTACCACATACGCTCGCCTGTTAAGCGATGGCATTGGGGAGACCGCGTAATTTTTTATCGGCATTTAACCCTTTATCTACTGACGGTACTTATAAGTACCACTTACTTTAAAATTACATAGAATAACCATTTTTTCGAATACTCTGATGATACACACACACTTAGCAGGAATTCTTTTAAATCCACTCTTCCAAAATACACTGCTCAAAATAATTAAAGGATATTGCGGTTTTAAGTGGATCTTGTGGCTGTGAAACTTTTTAGCTGATTGATACATGGTCGACAGACGTAGTAGGTTATATGAGAATAAATTACACATGTTTGGAAGAAAAAAAATGCATTTTATTGCGCATTTGTGTACAAATGAAAAAAAAACACAATTTGTGCATATGAGAAAAAAAAAAGAATAAGAAAAGGTGTTTTCTTCAAAGGAAATCATTTTAGGTAGAGGGTATGGTTTCCACGGACGGCCAGCAACGTTGAGCACCTTTGAATAATGGAGTCAATGAGGCTATTAATCACGAGTTGGGGTATTCTGTCCCACTTTTCAAGAAGAGCTTGTGATGTACCTCCCCTTGGGAGTACATCCCTCGAAGCATCAGCGTGAGCTAGAGGTGTAGGGTTAACGAAAGAACTAGAATCAAACATTATCTTAATATGACTTTATTAAGGTATTCAACTTAAACTTTGAACAAATATACTATTAATAATTAATGAGAGAATCTACGATGACGCAATACGCAACACACAATATAATTCAGACCAATCTCAATAATTGAACCGCCTAATCTTCAAATATAATAATAAGTAAGCAATCCTATCTTATATTATTCTGTAATAAACTTGTCTTTATCTACAATGGTATGTAGCTTGCCGTTTAACTTCTAATCGATCACCAATATGTTTATCCACGACACGTAAAACTTAAATCTTGAACGACGAACTTCTACAATCATCAACTGCCACAACGCACGTGAATTGTCTAACATTCCTTTACATTGACATTACATTGCCATTACGCTTACTCTAAGATCCTATATTTATCCTATATTATTTGCATCTCTTCACTTCTCGTTTCTTGGATTTGGTTGGAAAAGAGTTGCCATTAATTCTGGCCCAAAGAACCCAAAGGACTTGTTAAAGAAAAGACGTGTAAGACATCACAAGCTCTTTCTAGTTCTTGGGGAGTTTGTGGCGAGGGGGGTTGGTGGCCAGCAACTCATCTTCCTAGAGCGTCCCAAACGTGCTCTATTGGATTCATGTCTGGAGAACACGCTGGCCATTCCATTCGTACGATTCCTTCATCGAAAAGGAAATCCTCCACCTGGTTAGCACGATGTGGCTTGCAGTTATCGTTCCTTAAAATGAAGTCATCTCCGATGGCTGCAGCGTAAGGGACTACAATAGGTCTGAAGATCTCATCCCTATATCGGCGAGCAGTCAGAGTTCCATCTCGAATGATGTAGAGGTCTATGCGCCCGTCAATGGAGATGCCACCGTACACCAACACTCCCCCATTGCCAAATCTGACACTTTCGTGCACGAACGCAGGATTATTCCTACTGCCACGGTCCCTCCAGATGAAAATACGCCTATTATCCGGATGAACAGAAAAACGGGACTCGTCAGAAAAAAGAACATTGCTCCATTCATTTCTCCTCCAGTTCATATGCTCTGTTGCCCACTCCCTGCGGTCACGACGATGCAGGTGGTGTGTCGAAGATCAATCTACCAATTATGATTCAGCGTGCCACACAGTAGGATATTTTTGAAACAATTCTATTCCCACGATAACGTATGCAGAGTTAGAGAATAGAGTTCAATTATATAGATTTGTAGCTTTATCTCACATTCATTTGCATCAATTAAAATATTTCCTAACATAAAAATAAACAGTATAAAGTATAACTATTTCTTCAACAAAAAAAAGGTTAAAAAAATTTTAAAAACCCCTCGAAATTGTACATATATTATGTTTTTTAAACATATTTATTAAAATAAGAAATAGACAAAGTAAAATGTAAGTATTTCTCCTGATTACAGTTAAATAAAACTTTTAATGTGAACTTAGTGCAGCTTCGCTCTACTTTCATATCGCACAAAAAGTGGTGTAATTTGTGACTTTTACTTTGACATGATTCTGAGCATTCAGTTGTTAAACAATTTCTTTGTGGACTTGAAATATTTTTCGTATGAGGAAAAATATTTTACTTAGATATGTAGAGCTAAAAGCGGAAAAGCAGAATACATATGCAATTTTCTCTCTTCAAACAATTAAATATCTCCAGCTATGGCATTCAATAATTTACAAAAAAGCTTTAAATTTACCTTTAGAGTTATCTTTCAAATTTTTTCTTAATTATCCAAATACTGGAGATGTTTGTCAAATAAGATCTATAACAAATTTATGAAGTCCATTCAAAAATTGACAAACTTGCTGAGTAGTGCTGAGTGCCATTGATATTTGTACCGTGTGCCTGCTACAGACCATGACTCCTTCTCCAACGTTACAACTTGCTTCTCCATTTTCATGCAGCACAGGAAAAAAACAATTTTTTGCTGAACAAGTTTTAGTAAAATTGAGTATTTTGACACTCCCGAACAAATCACAATGTGTAACTGATAAATTCTGACCCTGAGGTACGCATTAAAAGTCTCGCGTGCCTTGTCATACAATATTCGAAACGAATCGATGATGTATTTCATACTTTACCTGCTTCTCATTAGGCATTCTATACAATGCCGGATTTCATGCTTTGCCGATAACATATATACAAGATTCGCAAAACTTACTTCACAGTTAAAAAATTTTTTATTAAATTGCACTTAAACCATATTGATGCCAAATTAGGCATTCACAATTTAAAAACGATTCACACCAGAAAGGTTTTAATTCATCGCGTTTCTGAATAAGATTAAACTCAGATGCAATTAAAACAAAATTCCCGGAGCTAAATTCGTCTTTACCTACAAGTAAAAAAAATTTACCGTTTTAATTAAAAATGTTCCAAATGATATTAGTAATGAAGATGTTTTAAAAACCATCTTTAATTAAAATCCTGGAATTTTGGAATCAGATTAACACATGGACTTTTACAAAATTCGTTTCATATTACAGAACTTCCAACAATCAAGGCATATTATTGAGACACCCTCTGCTACAAGAGCATCCTTTCTCGAAAAGGTTTGAAAATTAAATGGTGATTGTGTGAACTTGATAGCTTTATCGTCATGAATAAATGTCTTGATTCCCTTGGATATAATCACCGGTCTGCTGAGTATTCAAATCCTTTGGCATGTACTAATTGCTCTAAAGAACACAAAGGAAGAGACTGTCCAAATATCAGTACTAAAGTTTGCATTAATTGTGTCCTTTTCAGCCTTAAAACTAGAAATGATGAAGGATAGCGAATGTTAACCACAGACCTTTTACAGCTGCCCAAATTACATTTCTTTAAGAAAATCAACTACGTCAAGAAATGATTATGATCTACTCATTTCATGAATATTGCTCAGTTAAATCTCTTCTCAAATATATACCTGTTATGCAACAGCTCATTCGAAATATCGAGCCAGATAATATTGACTATGCTTTGGTTTAAGAATCTCACTGTTACCAAAGTTCTCGCGTTGGGTTTCCCAGCAGTTATAGAGTATATAGTACTATAAATATCAAAGCAGCCATTATTATTCATATAATGCTATAAAATAAATCATGCAGCATTTAAGTGTTGCTAAGTATTTGATGTTGTTCAGAGATTCTATTTCTTCCTTAGAAACTCTACAAAATATTTCATCTCTTGCAATAATGATCTTGTGAAAATTCAAAAAAGAACCTTAAAATTCTTAAGGACACAAATATAAGTATTTTTTTTATCTCTTAGTTCATAGCCATACGGGAATATTTGGAAATGAAAGGGCTGATTTCTTGGCTAAGTCTGCAAACAAGTGAGGGATTGACATATCTGTTAATATTCCAAAATCAGTTTTGGAGAAGAAAAAAACTGAAGAAAATGTCGTCATTCTTTGGGACACTCTCTCAACCAGCTCACTCCTTTCTGATGAAGGATTTTTTTCCAATCATTCTGCAAAGATTTTCTCTTGTAATCACTTTTTTAAAAACACACAATTCCTTAATGATTACGATAATTTAAAAGTGTACCTCAATAGACTTCACATGAGCCTTCAAACGTTGAGGCTGCAATGTTGGTGGCGAGCAAAGTGTCGAACGACTTATACTTTTTAGTTCAAAATTACAGAAAATTGTCAAACGATCAAACTGCCTGCTCTTAAAATTAACTCGCCTAATTTTTTTTTTACCAGCTATTTTGAGTAATGCTACATTCGCATTATTTTGTAACTTCATTGATTTGATTTCGTAAATTTTTCATTGATTTGATTTTGTAATTTTTTCATCGCTTAGAATATGTTACTTCACTGGTTTGGTTTTGTTATCTAATTATTTAATTTTGTAATGTACTTGTTTGTCTTAGTGCCTTAATTGTTTGTTTCTGTTATTTCATTTATTTTGAAACTTCTGTTTTGTTATTTATCCATTATTTTATTTGTCTTATTATTATTTACTTTTGAAAGCTCCAGGTGACACTAGAGATGTGAACGGGAATTATTTTATCAATCTTCATAAAGAAAAATATTAAAAAATTGCAAATAATTACAATGTATTAAGATAATGCCTTATTAAAGTGTCTTATCCTTAGAATATGCAACATGTATAGCAGTATTTGTTGTATAGTTCCATAACTATATACAATACATTTAAATAAAACTTAAATAAAGCATAAAAATTTTCATATAAATTATCTGACAATGTGATTAAGAACTGCAACACCAAGATAAAATTAGAATATGCAGAAACATAAAAGAAATTGTTTATAGTAGAAAAGGAAGATAAAAATGAGTACACCATATAACATATTTAGAAACAAATGAAAGTTTTTCTGCATTCAGAATAACATGAAAGGGTGATGTGCATAAGTGTGGAGTGCACATCAAAATAATAAACCTATAACATTTCAGAGAAAAAAATGCAAATCTTATCTAAAATATATATTTCACTTTTTTTTCATTCCCAAAAACAATACTTTTCTAAATTTGATTCAACTGTGTAATAAAAAGAATACACAAGAAATGAAAAGTGGTTTATAGCAACATTTAATTGTGAGGTGTAATAATTATATTGCTTGCGAAACATCAGTGTAAAGAGATGGAAAACAATAGCATTAAACAGATCAAGATGGTTTAAACTAACTGCTGGAAATCGACTGTAGTGTTTATGATGAAGAAAAAAAATTATATAAAAATTATGGAAAACACAACCACAACATCAAGATGATAAATTCGGTATACATTTCCATAAAAATACCAATGCTGATACCCAATAAAAGAAAAGGTAGATTAAAATTTGAATAGAGTTTGTCCCTCCACTCATGAAATACAGAAATTATACACTTTTTCATACAAATAGCACTTAATCTGTAAAATCTTTTTTTTAACATTTCAGAAACTAGAACTTCATATAAAAGATGGTTTTAAAGTTTGTTAAATTCAATTTCTCCGATTACAGAAAAATCAAAGATTTTTTTTAAATTCATTTCTAATTCCATTAATAGTTTGCACATTTAATTAAAACTTGTTGAGTCATTTTATTCAAAAAAAATTCACTCATTATATATATATATATATATGGAAAAATGACTACAACCTAATGATGATAAATGCTTTATTTAACAAAATGAAGGATGAAATATTTAAAATATATTAAACACCAAAGGAGAACGTCTTTCTCCTACGTCTAGAGCTTAGCGTCTCTAACGTCCGTCTGCGTCATTTCCCGTGTCCTTTAGTCGGACATTCCTGGTGGGGTGTGACGTCAGTGTGGACTGCTCCACTCTAAGTAACAGGGGGAGGGGATGTGACATTGCACATATCCAACCCTACATTATATATATATATAATATATATTATATATTTTAGAAAGATTTCTTCATTTATTCTGATAAATCATAATTTAATTAATCCAAATTAATATAACCAAGTTTACTTTTCATTAAAGTAAGATGTTTAAATTCTTTAATATTTTCCTTTTGTTTAAAGTTTTTTTTTCATTTCGAGTACTTGATACATTTTATACAAGATATTTAAATAGTTTTAAAATACATCAGGCAAATATATATATATATATATATATATATATATATATATATATATATATATATATATATATATATTTCCATTTTTGAACACCATATTAGTAAAGTCATTAGTTGAAAAAAATACATCTCTCAAGTATATGATTCTTTAGAGGTTGAATTTCAGAATGGGATAAATTTGAAAATAAAATAAAATTTACCGGTCTATCTCATGAATATTTGCTATAAATTTTGGATTTGACTTTTAATACACAGAAAAAGAATGAAAACATCTTTAAACATTTTGTGAATGTTACAATATACTTTCTCTTGAGTAACATTATTTAATTTTTTTTTCAAATATATTATAAATTACAACTTTAATTATGTTTAACTTTTTTAACACTATTCGTGGGTGTATATCAAGTAAAACTCCAATCTATACTATCAAGTCAAAAGTTATCCATTTATTCCACCAAAAAAAGAAAAGTTCTAGTAGGATTTCGAAGATGTTTTGGCTTAAACTTTTTTCAAGCTAATTTTACATTACAAAAGAGAAAAAAAATCAGTCATATTTAATCAGATAGTCAGTTTTAACAATTCATCAGAAAAATTTGAGTTATAAAACAAGGATAAAAAATATACCACATTTAACCAAAACTCTTTCCCCTCCCTTTTTTCAAAAACTATGCACTGAATAATTGTCAAATCTTAAAATAGTAAATACAATTTAAGATGCATATTGAGTGCACATGATTAATATTTATATAAAGACACTTCATACTAAGGAAGATAACTATAATGCTTATCATGTGATTAAGAATTTATCAGATTGTAACATGAATTTGATTAGGGCACCTAGTTTATTGTTTAAAATACAGACATCTTCATACAGTGAGTGTTGGATTTTTTTTGGCACTTTCACAAATGGATACCTAAACACACGTGCAAGAGAAATTGTATTATTAAATTCCACAGTGGTAAATTATTCATAACAATAAAATATTAACTCATCAGAAGCAATAAATATTTTTTGTAGACATAACTTGATCAAAAATATATGGCAAAATATATCATTTATCCAATTAAACAGCAATACTAACAATGAGTGAAATCGTAATGATCCCTTGTTTGCTTCTATTTTTTACTTTTGCTGAAACGTTTTGGCACTAAATGTAGAAATAATTACTTCTTATATTTTTAGACTTTTTCTTTCCTAAAATTTGAACATTTCACAAAAAATATCTATCAGCAATATAAGTAATTTGTCTTCTGCAAAAACAAAACTTCCTTATCACAAATACAAAGAGAGCCAAACATTTCCTTGATTACTTCTCCAAATTTAATAAGACTTATTAATAATTAATTGATTTTACTGAATAATAAGATTTCTTAACTTATAAAAATAAAAAACAAATTACATAACAAAAAAAATTATGTAAAATATGTTTAAATGAAATGCACATTCACCAGAAAATTACCGTCATTTTGAAAAATAAAATATTTAATGTAGTTCAAATTACCTAGCTTTAAAATAAATATTAAGACAGTGCTGTAAATGAATTCTCAGAATATTCATGTCAAGCATTTCATGAAATCTGTATGGATATATAGCAAAAAATATCACATAAAAAGGTAAATCTCTTTTGTTATATTTCTTTCTACAAAAAATCAAGCACAATAGTTCCTTTTTAATCAATTTTGCTTTTGGTATTGCTCATTTTCATTCCTCTCGATGTTACAATTTCAAAAACATATTGAATTAAAAAATATTTAACTGATACAAAATGTATATACTAAAGAAAATCTAAGCATGAAAAGGAAACAATTATTCCATTCTTTTAATACATTTATATTTGTGTGTGTGTTTAACTATTTTTCTTTAAAAATTCCAAAAACTGTTAAACATAGTATTAATACTAAAAGCAAACATTGCAATTTTTCACATTTTCTCCCTAGTAAAAAGCAATATTTTAAGGTACAATAAATTAAAAATTGTGACAACATCAAAATAAAAATGCAAGAATTTGAAGAATTTTTTTTTAAATTTTGAAAAATATAAATACTATGCTTAATATCCAAAATGCAGGGTGGTTCTGAATTCATGGTACAAACTTTAAGGTTAGATACAGGACATATTGTAACAATCATTTATTGTACAGGAATGGACTGGCACAAATGACACAGCGAGTTGCTAACAGTGGAAATAAAAGAAGAGAAAAATGGAATTATAGGTTGGTTGAGTTGCCGGTAGGGGGCAATAGATGTCTAGCCGCCGTTTAGCATGATACATCTCAGTAGGGGAAAGCGCCATTTGCAATTGTGCTGACGTCTACAATAGGACTTTACTTCTGCTGAAATACAGACAGGCATCCCATGTACGGCCATATAAATGGCAGAGCTGCATTACAAATGTATTATACGCAGCTTACTGATTGACGGATGCTGGATCACAGAATTTTCCAGCGGTTACATCGTCAACTTTGTGAAGCATATTTGTTCCACGTCACCAGACACGATGCTGGCTGACAAAGAGTTGTACACAGTCCAAGTCTGGAAGAAAGCATCTTGAACATTGTGGCTGATAGACCCAAGTCAAGTACAAGAGCTGTTTCTCACCCTGAGAGTCATCAGACCGTTTGTAGAGAGGTAAACAAAAATCGCTCACACGTCCTCCATTTTCAGAGAGTACAAACTTTGAACCCAGCAGACTAACTTCTCTGACTGCCAGTGCGTAGTACAGCAATGTGTACTGCAGCTGGACTTCATAGCTCATGTGCTGAACTGTTATGAACAGCTATTGTAAACATTGTTCATGCTTTCAATAAACACTTTGTATTTCCTTTCATCTCTTGTTTTTTGTGTTTGCGCCTCACCGTGTCACTTGTGCCTATACATTCCCATAAAATAAATTTTTGTTACACACAATGTCCTGTATCTACTCTTAAAAGTTTGTACCATGAATTTTCGGGGCCATCCTGTATAATACCATGAAGGAAGTATTAAAAAGGCATAAAAATTGTACCATGGAGAGACCTTGTTAAGACATGTAGATGATTAGCACTGTAGTGCACACATAAATCGTGCAGTAACAATACTACTTATAAGTGTAGGTTGTTGTTTTGAAGTACTGGAACTATGTTTTTCATTGTGTGTGAGAGAGAGAATAATTAACTTCAGTATGAATGGTAGAATACAAAAGTCAATCAAGAACATTTGACATAGGAAATATCGTGGCTTACGCAGATTGCCAATTATCTTTCTGAGAATCTAAGAGGTTTTGAATTTTTCGAAATCCAACCATAGTCACACGAGGAATTGGTGGGTGTAGGACAGACTTATTAACAGACGAGATTTGCACCACCTCATAACCTCATTAAGCACTAGGACAGGTAAGTGCACATTGTATTGATGAAACTCCCTGCCACATCAAGAATCCTAGAACTATATTTAGCATAATCATGTACAGCATAAGAAAATTTCAGCAGGGCGTCCAATGTTGAGATTGATTTTGACTGTAAACCCCAGATGTGGTTGCAATGGAATGCTGAGTATGGACAAACAAATGGCACAACAGTGTCTTCAGGTGAATCATGATGGTTGTATCTGAGTCTGGCATCATTATAGCCACACTTCTACATTACATACATTGCCATACAAGTTTTTCATTCAGTATTATGGCTTGGGATACCGCTGAATTTCATTCCAAATCTCTAAAATCTGTATGATCAACACATTCAACAGTCTCTACTACATCTCTGTTTTGATTAATGTAACCGTCTTTTACTTTACTTGTATCCATGTTTCAATAGGACAATCTGACTGTATGTGACAACTTTCAGAAATTCCTCATTGCACATCCAGTTGTGCTGCTGATTTTCCCTGCCCTATCTTCTGATCAGTCATGCATCAATTGCATAAGGTGAGTTATCAGCAAATGACAAATTCAATACACAAATTCCCTATTACAATGTCGGAGGATCTTTGACAACATCACGAAACAATGATTATCATACCCCAAAAATGTAGCCATAGCCTCTTTTTCCATTGCTGAAATGTGTTGCAATAGTTACCCATTGCAACTATGCATAGAACATTAATTTCCTCATGTTCTGCAAGTCTAACAAGTTTCACTCTTGAATGAGATATTTCAATTATTTTGCTCTTGTATTTTTTGTTTAAAAGTCCAATAAATATGACTGATATCCTTGTTTTTTCTTAATGTTTCATTTTGGATGCCTAACAGCATACATATTTAAATTTTTGACAAAAGATTTTTGTTCAGGCAATCATCTCTCTTCCTTAAAGTTTGCTATTTGCACTGCAAACAATATGGAGATGATCATATAATTTCAAAAAGGGTAAAATTGGTATTCGAACTTAAACATTTAACACACTATGTTTAGTGAATGTTAGCTAATGCATTAGCTAAACATCTAATTGTAGTCTCGGGAATAACCAACTCAAATAATTGACAGTTCAACAATATTAAATTTGTATAAACAAGATGAGTTAAATAAAATTCCTTATATAAACAGAATTCATATAATGGTAAAACATTTTGTAAAGTTAAATTAGCTCTGACCTCTAGATAATAGAATCATGTGTTGTTTACACGAGTCCACAATCAACAAAGGCAACAACATTTGGCACACTAATGTGACGAGTCCAAGGAGAAAATATTAAATCTTCAAACATTGCTGAAAATCATTATTATGAAGATGGCGCTCAGAGTTAAAATTGAGACTTCCAAATATTTTTGCATTAATTTCATCAGTGCATGTCAGGCTTCTAAAGAAATGCAATGAATCTATTATTTCTGTATATAAACAATACTAATCTGTGCAAGATTAATATGTTTTTCAAAAGAATATACAAAATCAAAAGATGCAATATGCATGTACTAGTCAGCCCATTTACTGGATTTATATTCCGACTGAATGAGTTAACCTTCAAGTTGCAGAAGAAAATATTAGGTAAAAAGATCCATATTTGCAAAAAGAAAAAACCTGGTTAAAGGATATTATAATTGGCATATCGCTAAACACGTTAACAATATTTACAAATTAGTGATAATCATTTTAATATTTATAAACACATGATGATGGTCATAACAAATTATATTTATGTATGTATAGGTCAGGCTAAACACTTCATAACCTGACCACTTCTGCTTGTTCATGAATTGTGAATTTTTCTTCTTTGTTATTTAAAATGTTACCTCTATTAAAGGAATTTTCTTATTGGTGGATGAGGCAAAAGTTTTCTAAATGAATTCTTGAAATTATGATAATGTATAACTTATGAAATTAATACTACACTTTCAAAATTAATTTTCAGAATATAATATACAAAACTTAAAACATTTTAGAACATAATTCTGTTAATTCTGCATCACAAAAAGTATTTGTATAGCTTTAAGAAAATGATAAAAAAAATATTTATTCAGTAGTAAACATTTTCAATGTTTCTTGCAACTAATTAGTTCATGATAAAGGGAAATTTTTAAAATATATCTTTTATTATAAAATTAACTATAAAACATACTTCAGTCTTTAGATTTTCTTTATAGACTAAA
Source organism: Trichonephila clavipes (assembly GCA_019973935.1). Lineage (NCBI taxonomy): Eukaryota > Metazoa > Arthropoda > Arachnida > Araneae > Nephilidae > Trichonephila > Trichonephila clavipes. The sequence continues at coordinate 50,177 of BMAU01004373.1, forward strand.
AAACTGAAAATGAATACATGAAAATAATTTAATATAAATCCTTTTCTATAACAGATCATATATTATATTAATGTAGCATAGTATTTACCGTATTTTCCTGTATATAATCCGCAGCGGCGTATTATCCGCAAAGCCTTTTTTTCGAGGTAAAAAAAATAAACATTGTATAATCCGCAGCGGCGTATAATCCGCGGCAGTTTTTACGGCGAATAATCCAAAAATATAAACTGCCGATAATGAGCGTCATATAAGATAAAAAATACACAATATAATTAAAAATAGAAGTAAGAAATTGTACAAAAAAAATTATTATGAAACTTCTCTTTAAATATGTATGATAAAATATTTTTTACGATAACCTCAATAAAACAAAAAAATTCTTTGCTACTGTTTGAGTTGTTAAACAAAACATTGCACGCGGAAAAAATGTTTCTTTTTTTTTTCTTTTTAATTTAGCAAGTTAACAGCAAAAAAATTAAGATCGAAACTGTTTTTCCATTGTCTCTTTCTTTTAAAATCCATTTATTTATTTCTTCCTCTAATTCTGGCCTGTGAGATTTTCCACGACTATCGGCTCTTTAACGTCGATCAAAATTTTCGAAGTTGGTCTTGTTTTTTCACCACAAACGAATATTCAATTCGTCAATGCTGAAAAACCTTGCAGCTTCCCGATTTCCGACTTCGGTAGCCTTCTCTTTAACTTTTAACTTGAAGTTTGCAGTGTAACTTAACGCTTTCGCTTCAACATGATGAAAACTTTCAAAGGACGCAATAGCTCTAGTTAAGAGAAAATTGGAAATGGCGCCAGCGACTCGTAACTGTTTTTTCCTTCCGAGGAACCGAATTCGTTTTTGAATGTAATTGGACAAAAACTAGTTATGGCTGACATACGTCATTCGAGTCATGAAAGCGCCATCTATTATTTATTTTATAAAACATAAACGGCATTTCTTTCAAAACTTTATTATTAGCTTTTCTGATGAAGAATGTTTTATCTCAGATAATCCGCGGCGGCGTATAATACGCACAACGAAATTTGAAACTTTTTTAACACATAATCCGCGGATTATATACAGGAAAATACGGTACATATTTGTCCAGAAGATGTATTACAGGCTCATACAAAAATACAACTAGAACATATTAAAACTTCATTAATTTTTACACCATTCATTCTGGAAAATATTTTTTCAAGGAAATACCATAAAAACGGGCGTATACCACGCATTTTTAACACAAAAAATAAGATCGAAATTTACGGGAGTGCGTTATTACGCCGGGTAAAAAAATAATAGCTTCAAAAATTTAAAAAAAAAAAGATGTGCATAAAAACACTCAAACTTTTACAAAGATCGGAACACTTTATTTAAAAGAAATATATCTTATGAACCCAAAGGGTTATTTGTCTAGAAATATACTATTTTTTCAAAATCCTGGGGCAATACCTCTAATAAATGGCTTTGAAACATAATAGCAGTACTAACGTACAATGCAGATTCCTTCATAAAAAAAGGGGGTGCGTGTTATACGGCGAATATACCATAAAATTAAATGCAGTTTGAAAGCATAGGAGTGCGTTATATGCCGGATTTTATGGTAATCAAATTTAAATGTAAATAATTAGGAGCTTGAATTAAGAACAGATTTAAATAACAAACGAATTACATAAAAATATTTAGTCATTAAATGAATGAGAAAATATTCAATCTTTAACTTCAATCATACACAAAAAAAAAGAGGAAATTAATAACAATACTTGGATTACTTATTGATGATTAATTATCTTATCACCTTATCCTTAAGCCTTTTTCTCCTAGTTTGAGACTTTTCTCCAGTTATGAAGACAAATGCATTTTTAAATAAAAAAAAGGCTTAATCAGCATTATTTCTTTTAAAAGCCATTCATTTTAAAAGTATATATTCTCAATAGAATGGAGTAAAAATACAGTTGATTAAAATAAATACATAGGAATATGATAAATTTTTTCATACTGATTTTTTGATCATAATATCTGATTATTACAAAACAATCTATTAAAAAATGTCTATCATTTTTTTAAAAATTATGAAATAAATAAAGGTCCAAAATATATTACAACATATTTATTATAATTAGGGACTTTTGAGTAATGCAATAAATGACTAAATTATCAAAAGTATTTGAAAGAAATGAAAAATACATTGTTAGTAAATTATTTAAAAACAAAAAAATGTGAACATGAATGATAACTACCCTCTATTTTTCCAGATAATATCAAACATGTGTTTTCCATTGAAATGACTAGGGTGGTTCAGTTCAGTTTCAGAAATAATGTGCCATCCCTTTACTACAGCTATTTTCAGTCCATTAGTAGATGAAAACTATTTATTATTAGCAGAAACTCTTGAGATTAAATATAACCACAAGTTTGGCCAGGGAAAAAACATTAGCTTATTCTTTAAACTATTCCTGAGTATATCAAATAAAATTCAGAGTTTTAGAGGGCCTCTTTTTAATCGGACATCCACATGAAAAAGCCTTAAAGGGCCCACATTTAAACATATATAAATCATATATTATAGCTTAGCCCTCATTTTCAGATGTATTTTAGTCCAAGTCCATCTCTCATCTCTTTCTCAAACAGTTCTCTTTGTTATCAAGATGGCAGCACCAACTATAATCAGTCATGTGTTGTGGACTCACTCGAATACAGCACTCAAGTAGCGATTTCGTGTTTTGTCAAGGTGGAACAACTCAATACTCAAATTATTGACACACTTCCACACTTCCTTACAAATATAACAAGACTTTATTAAAAACTCGGTAATATGGTAGCTAACAACAAGTCCCATAGCTTCTACTCCCTTGAGTGTCTTCGGAATCTCACTATATACCTAAAACAGAAGAAGTGTTACCAATATTATTCAATTGTAATGCAAAACTAATTCATTAACAAAATAAATTGTACTACAAACACATACTAGAAATAGTTCTACATCCACAAAAGATCTGTTTTATATTAAACCAATTTATTTTATTTCAATTTTATATTAACCCGATTTCTTCTTTAACTCAAAATTATTAAATCAAATTATTGCAAAATACGTATTTAACATTTTTCATTCAAACAATTCCATAAAAGAATTCTTCATACAATGCAATGCATTCATAAGAAAAGCAAAATAATTTTTTATAGATATGCATATCAACTCAAAGAAAACAATACACTCCTCTAATACCTGATTCACCATTCAACTATTCAATGGAATAAAGATAATTTTTTAAGGCCTCCACGGTGTTTTTAAACAATCATTATTGAATTAGTAGTCAAGTCCGGGCTACTGTGAAAGGAAGGCTGTACCAAGTAAAATTGATTGGGACCACACAAAAATACAATATCTATTTCGCATAAGAAAAAGATACATTTTCCAAGGCAAAAAATTTTATTAATTATATATCTTAAATAGAGATAAATAATTTTCTAATTCAGTCACTAGTGTATAACAAGAAAACTAAAAGCCTTCAAATGATTGAAAGAGAATCCCTATAATTCATAGTCTTAATAATGATGCTTCCAATTTTGCAATGGAAGAAAAGATCAATAAAATTGACATCAAGATATACCAATCAAAATTTCAAATACAGTAATACCTCAACTTGCGTGATTTTCAAATCTTGTTGATTTATCTTTTGTTTGAGGGGAGGGAGGATTCGTAAAATTGGTAACATGATTAAAAGTTGTCAATCTTGCCAGGCAAATAAACTTAGAAGTGGGCGGTAGAGGTGAAACACGTGCTTTTTTCTTCCTTTATTAATATAGATTAATTCATTTACACATTTGTTATAAAAAAAAAACCTTCATTTCATACAAGGATAAATCTTGAATTAATAAAAAATGTGTGTGTGTGTGTTCACATTAATTAACTATCATATTTTATATGCACTAACCTCCAAAAGTAAACCTCTTGTAAAATGTTTTTAAAAAAAAGTATAACATGTTTTTCAAAAGAAAAATATCCATAGGATTCACAAATTATATCAAACTCTTGTTCAAAATTATCTTTATATGCATAAAATCATAGATTTCTGAAAAATTTAACTATTTTGGAACTACTATGGAATGATACATAACATCATAGCACATAAATACAAAGGAAAAATTTTTAAAAAAACTACATCCTGAAAAATAGCAGTTATAAATCTTGAATGAAAAAAAAATTTGTGATCAAAGGATAATTCGCAACATTAATCAAAAAATTTCATATTAACTGTGTTCTAAACATCAAAAATGTAAACTTTTAAAATGTATTTAAAAATTTTAATTGTATTTCAGTTTTCCATAGTACTAATAAATCATATTTAGAAGAGCACAATTTATATGTAATTCAATGTATCAAAAAAAATACATTTGTAATAAAGGATAATCAAATTAAATTTAATCATATATTTCTAAAAACTATTTTTTCTTTCCTAATGATGATTCTCTTAACAATATTTTATATCTGTTCTAAATTTTATAATAACTTTAAAATTTTAATTTTTAATAAGTTATAAATGAATAATTTCAGGATTGTAATAAAAGAAAATTTCCTTAATTTACACACCTTTTTCAAACGATTTACCACATAGAATAAACATCACTGCCTTTGCTTTTAATGCATGGGAATAAGTTTATAATTTAATGATACATAGCAATAATTATACAACCATAACCTATACTGCTAGATAATTGCTAAGGAACAGCCATATTTTTTGGAATAATTCATAAACATAGATTGAAGAAATGAAACTTCGTACAGATTTGGTAGAGATATTGTGCAATCTATGTTATGCAAATTGGACAGGTTTTACCACATGAAAAATAAGAAAATGAATAATAAAAAAAAATAATAATAAAGATTCTCTTTGCAGCATTTTCAAACAGCCACGAAAAATGGGTCTTCCTGCCAGAACGAAACAGTTAAGAGTATCGCAAACATGTGTGGTACTCATAATGTGTCCTCCTTGGATACTAATGCACAATTTGCTTCTGTGATTTATGCTTCTTACTAAACTATTAAAGAGTCTTTGAGAGTTCCTAAACTATTGAATTGTCTCATTCCTCTGTCAAGGTGATTGATTTGGACAGTTCGGGGTAAGCAGTTTCTTTCAGAAACATGTGTCAGCCAATAGCATTTCAGGCATGCTCTATAGCAGGGGTGGGCAGACTTTTCCAGGCTATTTCTAATTTTTTCAAGCTGTTGCGGTCTGCCCAATGTCAGTGGCGCACACAAGGAGGTCAGAATCCACAGGTACAGACCCTCCCCCATAGCCCTTGATTTATTTTTTCCAACTGATTATAATCTCCTGTATATTGTACGTAAAACTCAATTAAGTATTTGTTTTTAATATTTTTTTCATTATTTAATGCTGATTATCTTTTACTGTTTTCTGTTCCCGACAATCTACAAAATTAAAAAAATATGTTCGACTGTATTGGGGTATGAGACGAGAATGATAGACTTTCAACCCTCGACCCCACATCCTTCCCCCCTCCTTGAGAAATTCTTGTGTGCGCCAATGCCCAGTGTCGTAGGTGTGGTGAGGTTGGAAAAGGTATACAATGTTTATAATATAAATATGGAATATGTACTTACAGAACTAAAACAAAAAAAACTAACACTTTTAACACCACGTTTAAAGCAAAATGCAAAATAGAAACATAATATTAGTCACAAATATAATTATATCAAATGATGCTTTTATTATCAAGCAATTCAAAACACGTAAAAAATAAAATGTTTTCATCTAAAGTTAGTTTTCTTTGTTATAGTCGGTAGAAGGCTTAGTCTGTATACTTCAGCCAATCTTGAATATTTCCGTATATAATTACTAACTGCCAAAATCTTCAGGCGGTCCACAAGTCTATCGCGATCGACGTAATGCTTACCCTAGCTCTATAGGATTTACGTCAGGGGAGTAAGCAGGACATATCATGTGTTCAATCTTTTCACTTTTGAGAGTGTATAATACTTCAATGGTCCTGTGTTTGCATATATTATCATCCATAAACAGAATGTTTACACCAACCACACTCTTAAGGAGATGAACGTGATCCAAAATATCTTTGAAATACCACTGCGATGCAAATGTAACGTGCTCAAAGATGTGAAGCGGTGCTCTGCCATTGGGCTTGATACTGATAATGTTGCTCAATACACTGTGTGGCATAACATGTTTCCCCCTCTCTTCACAGTAGCTGATAGTTAGAATTGCTTGTCACAGTTAAGAGGAGTTGGTACCCCCGATACCGACATTAAATTAAGCCTTTTTTATGTACCTTCTTCTCAAAAAGTATTACATGTACAGACTTCAAATTTTATCTGTATATTAATTAGACTTTTATATTTATACTGAAGTGAGATTGGAACTAGTTTGATATTGGGGGTAATGGCGCCAAGCAGCACTTCTTGTCGCTGGAATCCAATGTGGCGGCCTAGCAGTATAATTTAATGATACACAATAATTTTAAAGAATTGTTTTGAAATACATTGAAATGTATTTCACATAAAGGATACAGGAAGAGATTAAAAATAACCTAGATCAATCAATAAATAAAGAATAACACAATATTATGTAATAAAAAGTAACATGTATTAATAATAGTAATATATAAGCAGCATAATAATCTTATATTTTATCGTAATTATATATAATATTCATATAGTACGATTTAATAGCAGTTATTAGAAATAATAATAATAATTTAATAGTAATTATAAAAAAGAATAATCGTCGAATTCTAAAAAAATAAAAATAATGCACAAGATTACTCATATTACATAATTATAAATAACTAACATAAGAATAGCTATAAAACAACAAAAATAGTTATAAATAAATAACAATAATTATAAATAAAAAACAATATTAATTATAAATAAATAACAAAATATGTAAAAATATTTATAAATAAATGTTAAAAGAAGCAATTATGAATAACAAATATTAAATTATTACTAGCTGCATAGCCCAGCGTTGCACGGGATATCTCTACTTTTATAAATTTTCCCTTTCTTTCACAAAATCAAAACCTCTAATACTCATTTTCAAAATGACTTCCATCCCCCCCTCCACCGCTTAGCCCAGCGTTGCTCGGGCTTTCTCTTTCCCTCATGACACCAGCATTTCGGTGTGTGTGTTTGTACGAGCACAATGCGAGTGATTTCTAAAATTATGTCAAAAAATTTCTCTTTTTTGAAATTTGTTCCTTTCCACTTATTTTGATTCAAGACAGGTTTCTTTCCCCTCTCTATAGCCCGAGAACACTGTTTAGTGTAAAATTATTGTTCTATCTTCCCCTCCTTCTCACAAATAAGATATACAGTGGGCCACAAAAGTGTTCATACACTTGCAATTTCTTATAAAATTTTATGTTTTCGACTAATAAAAATTAATATATTGTAAATGTATTTTTTTTATAAAGGCAACTTATTCTTAATGGAATGACATAATTAATTTTTTTAAAAATAGTACAGTACAGTCCCGATAATCCGAACAATATCGGACCGACCCCTGTTCGGATTACGTGATTGTTCGGATTAGCCGGAGTAACAGCGAAATCACTATTTGAACCGGGAGTACGGGTCTATTGTGTCTATGTATTTTGTCGTAATGTGAGCGTACGCGCCCGCTTTTTTGCCGCGTGAACTGTACTCCCAATCCTCGACGCGTGTGTCCTCCCTCCACCACTCCTAACTTAGTGTGTCAGTGTGACTGCGTGTGCGTGTGCCCGTACTGTTGGCCGTCAGTCGTTCCGCGCTCGTTCTATACTCGTCTGCTTTTTTCTCTGTGTTAATAACAGTGTGATATTCTACAGTGAAAACAGTTTGTTCTGTGTTTTGGACATTTATCTGTGATACAGTGTACGTAAACAGATTGTTATGGCGAGTAAGCGTAAACACTCAACACTTACTCTTAAAGACAAACTAGAGGTTCTAAAGAGGTTCTGTTGTACAATTTTTCATACTAAACATTAGTGTTCTGTTCTGTAGTTTATTCCATTTTAAAATTTGTACCATAACTTGATGTACAGTGCGTGAATATTAAATAAAGAACTATTTTGAATTAAGGTTTACACTGTTTTATATTGAAATATTCACCGATTTTTTCGTCCTTAAAATTATAAAAAAATTTTCCGCGGAGTCGTTCGGATTAACCGGATGTTCGGATTAGCCGTGTTCGGATTAGCGGGACTGTACTGTATAACTATTTTTTAAAAAATTATCAAAAAGCTACTAAAAAACGCCACAAAAGTCTTCTTACACTTAATAAAAAATCTCAACTTAGCTTTAAATATAGTATTTCTTTCTTACTTTAGTACTTAGTAGGATATCTTTTAGTGTCCCCAACAACTTTTAAGCGTCTTGGTATAGATTTAATCAGTTTTTTTGTAATTTCTGCATCGATTTTCCAACATTCTTCTATGATACTTCACATTTGATACTTCTATGATACTTCACATTCTTCTATGTTTTTACTTCACATTTTGTGTTTGTTTGTCACGTTCTTTTTTTTTACATCAGAATCTCACCTAATATGCTTTACTGCGCTAAATGAAGGGGTTGAAGTGTTTTCATAATGAGGTTGATTCACATGACGTCATGATCACGTGATGAGGAGAGCACGTGAATATGTTTTGGTTTGTCTCCCTCTTAACTCTTACCTAATAATTCTTTGTGTACTATTTTGCTCTTGCTATTTTACATTATAACTCGATTACAGTAAAAGATCAGATAATTGTATAGGAAAAAAATCTGTTTTTAATATCCGGGTAAAAAAATTCGAGTGTTTAGTTAACGTGATGAAGCGTAAGGATTTTAAACCATCTCCTCACTTATTATGCTCTGATCACTTTGTGTGAATAATCTTGTTTTCAACACAAAACATTTTTAGAAATCGTCGCCAGCTCCATTCCTATACTATATATTTTTGTGTTCACAAAAGAAACTTCTGCTAAAAGGAATTTGGATAGATATCTACAGTGATGTAAATATTTTTTGTTTATTTTAAATTAAATTATATACAGAACATACCTAAAAAGATAAAATATATTTAGTTAACTTAAATTTTAATTATTTTACTCATCTTCAGAGTAGTTAATAGATATTTCTGTATTAAATTATCTAAAATAAAAACACAAGAATCTAATATGTAACCCTACATGTCATATATTAAAACAAGTTTTTGTCTCTCTCTATATATATAATGTATTATATATATATATAGAGAGAGAGAGAGAGACAAATATGTATATATATAATGTATTATATATATATATATATATATATATATATATATATATATATATATATATATATACAAATATGTATTACTATATAATTTTATTCTTTTGGGAAACAAATTTCGAAAAGCATTCACTACAGAAATGAAAAAATAACTTAATTTACTACAGGCTCATTTTTGTTTATATTTGAAGATAAATTAAAAACCATTTTCACAAACATTAGAAATGCAAATTACCATTTACCTTTTGTAAAGTTATAAGTAAAAAAAATTATGCAACATTTTGAAAGCCTTAATTCGCAGCACCATTTTAGTAAAAAGATATTATTTATCGAGAATTTCATTCTGAATGTGGTAAAAAATTAAGACATTAAAATTTTTTAATTAAATTGTGTATATTATGGAAGATAAATTGGTGTGTATATATATTGAATATAAAAATCCTGTTCTCTCTCCTGCATGGTCAAAATGTCATTTTTGAATTCATAATTCTTTTACACAAAAAAATAAAAATTATAAAATATCTGTGTGGTGTATGTATTTATTATGTGGTATAGGGATTTCTTAACACAACATCTGTTTTTCAGAATTTGACTGGAATAAATTTGTCATAGATATATATGTACAATTTTTTTTACTATGGATAACATTTATTGATATTTGCAGAAGGGTTAGCAAAATGTAAAATTCATTAATTTTGATGATAAGTTTTACATATAGACTATACACATATTATTGAAGTATAACACAGTTTATTGAAGAAATCTATGGAACCCCAGCTGAAATGTATTAAGCATAAGAATACTCTGGATTTTAATTTTTACATAAGTATTAAAGTCTAAAAGGTTCATATGTATTGATACTATCCTGCTTATAAATTTAAGTCCTGAATAAATTTGTTGTATTGAGTTATTTACAAATATTGACCCAAGAAGTGTTCTTAGATCAGTTCTATGATATTTATCAGTAATTAAGATCATGAAACCAAATATGATTTTACATATAAACATTTGATTCTGTAGGATATTTACTTTCTAAAAGCAATAGAAGTATTCTAAATTTTAATATAACCTTTTTCATTTCTCTATTTACCCTTAAAGGAATAACTTGACAAATTGCTGTTCGCAATAATCTACATTAATTCAAAATTCAGTAAAAAAAAAGGTAATTTGAGAAAAATTTCAAAATTATTTTTAATGGGTTAATTGTCCAAAATCACTGATATTTTTGTGTGACGTGTATTGAGAGGGCAAATTTGGAGCACTTGTATATTATAATATAGACTCTCTAATTTCTTAAAATCATAAAACCGCCAAATGCTACGATATACAACCAATAGTAGAAAGTGTTCATGATCATGTTTGAACACAGTAATTATAGTGATATAATTTTTTTTAAAATTCGGATGTCTTTTTGATTGGCGAAATTAGTTGGCAGTTTAATATGTATGTTCCAAATTTTGGAATGGTATGAGTACTGATTTAGCATTTCTTAGACAAACTTTGAAGTAATTAATTTTATATTTGAAGTTAATATATTTTCAAACATGAAACTTCAGAGCAAGAATTCTGAATCTATTTTCTTAATGGTTTTTCATTTTCAATTTTTTTTAATATAAATATAATTATGTATAAAAGGATACTTAAGATGCATAATCAGTGATAACAAAATAACATGTCAATACATTAATCCAAATAAGTTTAATTTTGGATTAACTGAAGTATATTTAACACACTATACATACAATAACTGGTAGAAATAGGTATGCATTAAGTGTTGGTATGTTCAGTGTAAAAAAATCAAATATTCCCATTAAAACAGAAGATAATGCTTCGTATGTTTTATAGGAACAGATTGTAGGAATTTTGTAATTAGTGTGAAATTCAAAAAAAAAAGAAAATCCTTTGTCAATTTTATTTTGATGTAGTATATGCAATGTAAAGATTTATTAATAAAAATAAAAATTAATGTAAGGAAAATTAGAGTGGTTTAAAAATAAATATAATAAGCTTTAGTATTTAATATGTAATTTTACAGGTATGATAAACAAATGTTATACAAAGGTTTATTGTACTTGAAATTGTATTGGACATGAAAAAAATTGTATCGAGATATTTTACAAAAAATAGTTACATTGCCATTTTATGTGTGTATTTGTTTTTTTATTCGAAACTTCTTTCTATAAGTTGCATGATTTAAGTATTCTAATTTGTTTTATGTAAATTCAGAAAGTTGATTGTATAGATTTAAGATCTGAAATTTTAAAATTCTTAGGATATTTCATTTAATCTGGTTAGTTAGTCAGATCCTCTATTTGTTCACTATTTGTCCTTATAGTATAGTGTTACATTCATATAGAGTCTGCTTTATTTACTTATAGTGTATTCATGTAATGTTAAAATTAAGTGTCAATAAATAATGCATATTAAAATGAGTATGATTATTGAATAAAACTGTCCGATAAGAATTTTCTGCTTCATTATATGAGAAATTTTCATAAAAGCAATTTAATTTGTTCTACTTTAAAATAATTTTATTAAAAAGCCTATTTCTTTAAGCATGTTTCTTAATTTATTTTTAAAAAAAGTCAAGTTCATTTCTTTCTGAATGTTGGAGACAGGCATTTCTAAAATAATTCAAACCTTTTGAAGGGTAATAATTACAAAGGAAGTCTAACTATAAAAACATATCAAATGTTTGTTTATAATGAGATTATTTCAGATATCCCAAACATTTAAATGATGTTAAAAACAATTTCATTTCCATCACAGAAGAATTCCTAATTATTAATCAAAAACTTTCATTATTAACCAACTATTATTTTATACACTCTGCTCTCAAAAAGTATAAATCTCTTGTTAAACATTAGAAATAGGTATGAAAATTTTTAAATAAACAAAAATATATCCATGTCATTGACAAATTTTATTATTAATTCTCATTTCCAAAATTATATTTACTTGCATTTCCTGTTTCTGAATGTTCCATACTCTTCTATGAGAAATTATAGAGATAGTATTTCAGAAAACATTAAATATTTGTAGCTGGTATTTACTAAGGGAATCAAAGAATGAAAGGTATAAACGTTAACATTTCAAAATGGGACCATTTCATATCTGCATGTTTCTAATAAATTACACTATTTTATGAATTTATGAGGAGTGTGATACACTATATGTACCAATAAGTAATTGTACACATATGAGAAGTTTTTCCAAATTCAATGGTCTCAATTCTATACTGTAAATAATTTTCGTGCGTAAATAAACATAATAAACTACATGAAAACAAAGGACTGATTATTAGGATGCTGAAAAATAATCTAGAACTATTAATAAATGTATAAACAAACACTGCAAGAAGCTACCGGCTTCGCACACTAACACCTAATGACAAATATACTAAACTGAAACAAAAATTATGCTAAAAAATTACGAGAAAAATACTTCATACCTAATTATTAAACAAGGATAATGCAAACATATAATAAAAATAAATAAAATTTCAGAAATAAGCTTCACGCACAAGAAGTAAACATATCAAGCATACGAAATTTACACACTGATTCAAAACGCGGGGATATGTTGCTATCCTCGTCACGTGATTTCGCCTAGGCGTCTCAATGTCTGTGAATCAACCTCATTGAGCTGAAATTTAATATACATGATTATTTTGGATGACAATGCAATAATTTTGAATTATAATTAATAAAAATTAATTGATTAAAACTAATTATTTAAAGGATTACAAATACAGCCATGTTGGCATCATTTTTGGCGACTTAGCGACCCTTTTGGCGACTTGTGTCAAAACAAGAAAAGGGTTTTTTTCTCACCTTTTAAAGCATTCATTTGAACTGAAATTTTATATACACGATTGTTTGGGATGACAATACGGTACTTTAATTATAATCAATAAAAATAAATTACCACTTAATGTTGTGATTCTGTCATATGTATTTACATATTTACATTAATTGTAACTATTTAATAAAAAGTAGCTAAAATAACATTTTTCTTTGTTGATCTAAGTAGGAATTTACTTAAATTTTTTTTATATTTCTTGTGTGTGTGTTTGTTGCTCTTTTCGTACAAAGATAAATAAACATACTGTCGGACTCCAATTTAACAAATTCATTGAGTCTGAACATTTTGTTCGTTAATTCGGGGTTATTCGTTATATCGTGGTCGAAGAAAGTACAAATTTTTTGCACTTACCTTTTGGAGATTCTACAAGGAACTACACAAACTTATCCATAGTTAGAAATTACACACTTTTTATTCAACAACTAAATTTCTATTAGGGAATTATTACACCCCAGTTAATTGGAAATTTTAAAATGCTGACTAATAGATGTTTGAAAATCTTTTGGATTCCTGACTCGAAAAAGATTTTTTTTTTTTTTACTTTATGCAGAGAACAAAATATTTCATCATTTACAACCTGCTGCATAAGAGAGAAAAGTATGTTTTTACAATTTCGAAACAATGTAAGATATTAGAAACTGTATTAGTTTTGATAAGAGTTTCACTATTAATTTCTGCATTAGAATCACCATTCATTGGCTTCGACAAATCAAGTTACTCAGCTTCAGTTCCACAGATCATCAAATGTATTATAATCGTTAAAATCTTAAAATATCTACTGCGTTGTAGATTGGGAAGAGACAAGAAAGGAATTTATTGTTCTACTCAAGACTCACACGATAGGTTACACTCATGACTCATTTGCACCTGTAAAGTATAATAATGGTCTTCTCACTCTTTCCCTTTGAATTTTGTTCTTTTAGAAAAAGTATTTCTCTGTTCCAGACAAAAAAGATGCATGACTTGGAAAAAAAAATCCAATTTTTTTCTAATACAAACTCATAAAATAAGTTTTCCAAGCTGAAATAATTCGTCAATTCGGGGTTTATTATTCGTTAAATAAGGGTTTGTACTTTGATTTTAATCAGGGAAAGAGAAAAATGTATTAAGTCAGGAAATTCATTAAATAGGGGTTCGTAAAATCGGGGTCTGAATGTATAATAATAATTCTTAAAAAGAATGTTTGTATCCTACATCATTTGAAAATCATACTTATCTCAGTTGCCTTCGAGTTTGATTTCCAAAGTTTAACCCAATTTAAAACTATATTGAAACTAGGATTGCTTTTGGGAACAACAAATAATATAACAAAAATGTCTAATCGAAATTTTAACAAATAGAAATCCATACAATCGACCTACTATGTAAAGTATTTTCCCATGATACATATTGCATAGGTAAGGTATCCAGTTTCGAAGATAAGAACCGAAAAAAAAACGAGATAACGAAACATTTTTTTCCCCTTTTCGAAAAGAAAGTAGTTTCATTCAATCATTTCAAAACAGTTTACACATAAGACAGCAGAAGCTAGACAGAAATGTTTCCAAGTTATTTACATTATAATAGTTCACTTTTCCACGATTTTCCAACTTTACCCAACTATAAGATAGTAAATTCTGTGCATTACATTTAATCGAAAGTACAATAAATTCCTTTTATTTAGTTAAAGAGAGAAGACTCAAATGTACTCTAATAATCATTCATGAACTATCCCTACGAGAAATCTATTCTGCTTACATCAATGCTCCCTTCAATGGTTGATTTAATCAGAAAAACTGTCCATATTATAGCGCTAGCAAATATATATATCTTTGAGAGCATCAGTTTAGTTTGAATTTAACTTACGTTGCAGTGTGAATCAACAAGAAGGCTATTGGCGGGGGACCTCGCAATTATGAGCCCCGATCAAATGACGAGAAGGACACTTGAGTTGGTACCCCCTCTCCAAACTTCCACGTCACTTCAATAGGAGGACTTCGAGTCTTTTCAGGTTTAACATACATCAATCCCTCCACACGGCAGGTTTTCAGTGACACTAAGTTCTGCGTCTTTCACGTTTGGAGGTGGTGATGTCCACTTTGTGGTCAATAACTGTACTATCGTTTTTACGATACGCCCCAATTGACCCCTCTTTTATCAAGAATGGGTTAGTTTCTTTTCATATTGTTCAAGTACTTGAAAATTATCCATCATACAAGTTAAAAAAAAGAAACTGTTTTCATCGCTGTTTTAATATATTGTCGTGTTTTTACCGTAGCATTTTCTCTGTTCTCAAAGAATCTGTTTCTGTTATTTCATTTTTATATTCATAATCATATCATTTCTAAAAAATCCACAGCATTAATGAATGCCAAACGAACGAATCTTCAATGAGTACGATAAGAAATATTACGAATTTTTTATAGTGTATGAAATTCGGAATACAAATAAGCATATAATTCATAATACGTATTTATATAAATTTTAATAAAAACAGAAACCTGCTCAGAACAAATTGCTATTATATATATTAGAATGTTATTATATCAAATTGATTTTTTGTAAACGATAAAACGATAAGAAAAATTAATAAGAGTAGGGAAATATATATATATATATATAAATAGTGTAACTTTATTTAAATTGTCACCTTTTCTGAAATATTTGAGAAAAGTTTGTTATTTCCGATCTACTGCATTAATTTTATTCAGAAATTCTAAAGCGTTTTCATAAAAAAAAATCACTTTATATAAATTTTAATTCAGTATTTTGAAATCTGGATTGATTTTGGGCTCACACAATTCTTTGGATAAACAATTTTCATGTTGGAATTTGTGTGATATAAATTACAATCATATAATTTAAATAAAACTTTGGTAAAAAAAAAAAGCCAAATTTCTAGTAGCTATCATTTAAAAAAAATATCGCATTTCAAGTCCAATTCCAAATTCCAATATCAATCAAATCCCCCTTCCCCAAACGTGTTAAATTTTTCTTATTTATAATACTAATGTAATGTCGTTATTATTGCTAATAAATGCCAACAATATACTTAAAAAAATAATGAAAAATTTATTTAATACAGCATTTGAAATTTGTAATTTATAAAACATCGCAGTGACTAAACTCGCGGAATAACATTTTAGAAATAAAAGTACAACGAAATTTTCCCTCCAAATTTCATTACAGTCACTTTTTATTCATTTACGATGACAAATTATTGACATGCTCTACATCTAAAGGATCTGCGTTACTTACGTAGTTACGTTATTCCTACGTCGGTGTGGAAATTTGGAGAGTTGGTGCCAACTAATGTGTTGTGCTCGTCATTGCAAAATTACGAGGTCCATCGGCAGTAGCTATCTTGTTGGTTCGAATTTTGACATTGATAATCAATCAATAAATAAGTCTACTTAAATTAGTTTTATTTCTTATAAAATAAAGTTAATACGAAATATCAGTGATTGGTTATTTATTAACATCTTACTTACAAATGGTTATTGGCAATAGACAGACGCAGGGACGTCTTAAGACTTCTTGAGGCCCAGGTCCTTGCGCTGAAGTAGGTCCTGGATCATTAAACAAATGTAGGTCCCATCTATGATCTTTAAAAGTAAACAGTTCATGGCATACTTTGTCAAACACTCGTACAGACAATAACCCAAACCAAATAAGTGTGCATGACTTACAATGGAACTAACACCGACTTTGACCAACTGCCGCCTTTTGACTGAATGTGTAATGATGGTGGATGGTGGTAGGCCTAGGCCTATACATGGACGACGGTTAACACATGTAGCTAGTTGACACATTGTCCGAAATTCCCAGTTTTTCGGAGAATACAACCGGAAATAACATTTGACCTTTGAAATTAATAGAATTACGACTTTAAGGCTGAGTTGAAATCGAGACGAGGCCCCCATTGTGGCCTAAGCTCGGGCACACTTGGCCCATGCCTTAAGACATCCCTGGACAGACGTGATGAAAACGACAGCCAAATACCACATTTCTCTTACAACAGCCAACAAAATGACAAAGTTGAATCCCAAAGGATTTAACATATATCAGCTCTTCTCTATATATTGACCATTATAGAATCGAGACTTGAACATATGCATAGTGTCTGACGACTGTTTAGTGGTATATTCTTTAAGAGTTGGCGACATTCCCGCATCTGCGGGGAAGGGTTGCTGTTTTGGGAGAAGAAGGTGATTGAGCTTCAATTAACTCATGTGGATAGACTAAATATCCATCACCTGCTTGGAGAAAAAAATTTAATAAATGGCTAGACCTATTAACCACTGCCCGCTAAAGGGTTAACAGTTTATTCATATTAATACAATATTTTAAAAAATTCAACTAAATAACATGCACTAAAATATATATGAGGTGCATATGGAATTAATGCATAGGTATTCTACCGAAAATGAAATTTGGAAGCGTTATACATAAATAGTAATATTGCTGAGTGTAGAATTTCCAAACATTTATTATAAACGTAGTAATTTATATCTAATACCACACATTTAAATTGTTGAATAAATTTAAAGCATGGAACATTATGTTTCACAAAATTTGTAAAAATAACGTTTCGGGAATGATAATGTACAGCAAATAATTTTAAAAAAAAGCATTAAAATATTAAAGCGAATTTAAATTTTTCTCTTCAAGGACTCTGCACGAATAAATTGCCCAGTAATTCTCTCTGCAAAAAAGAAACAAAATACAAAATTTAACAAAAAAGGTGTAAAATTTAAAGATGAACACTTAGAAAACATCTACAGTGTTTAAACGTTATTTTAATAGTAAATTAAAATAATGAGTTTTTTAGATCGATATATTTTATTATTAGTTAAATCACTTTCTAAAAAAGATTATCAATCCCCTTAGAAATTTTTTATGTATTTTATGCATGTGGAGACCCCCCTGGGTCTCACCTTGAACACCAAGATTAATTTGAGGCAAAGAACCACTAAGAGCCATTTGAATAATAATAATTATTATTATTTATTATAATTTTCTCAAAAAAATCTCTGATAACATATAGTACTATTATGTTACGTCACTTAAAGGATTAAATTACTAATAATGCAATTAATTAATAATTAAGCTCAAGATCAAGTAAGGTCTACCGAAATAGGATATCCGAGAAATACACGTACTCAAATTCTTAACTTTCATTAACTTTAACTAAGTCGCTTAAACTGACGCTTATTTTAAGCGAACGTACATTATATTTACCGCTGGCTTATATCAGCTTTCTGATACGTCTCGCAGCACGACGTCTTGACGAATCTAATCTCCTTGAATCTTCTAGTAATGCGTTTAAAGTTGCTGGCTCAATAG
The DNA here is from genome assembly GCA_019973935.1 of Trichonephila clavipes. Classification (NCBI taxonomy): domain Eukaryota; kingdom Metazoa; phylum Arthropoda; class Arachnida; order Araneae; family Nephilidae; genus Trichonephila; species Trichonephila clavipes. The sequence goes on from BMAU01004373.1 coordinate 68,633, forward strand.
CCTTCCATCATCTCTCTTGCTATCTCACAACGCTCGACTTAAATACCTTATCTAATTTGAATATCCCGTTCATCTTTTTGGAGTTGATTGGAAATAAACGCGAATTTATATTCCCCAAAAAGACGCCTAAGAAGATTAGTGGAAAGGTTCCGTACAGATTCGTCACATGCAATATATATAGATCAATTCATTTTTATCCAAAAAATTTAACAATTTTTCTATAGTTATGTTATTTTCAAAAAGCAGGTCTTTGTCAAGTTGCAAACAATGCATTTACTAGAGTATTAAATGGAAACACATCGAAAAATACATGCATATTATACTATGATCAAAGTAAACATTTTCATTTTGGAATATTAAAAATATACTCTAAACCAGCGGCTCTTAAACTGGTCTGCAGACCCGCTATTGTCCTCGACGCCTTTCTAGGGGTTCCGCAAAGGTCTCTCATTTAATGTTAAGATTTCCCTCTTTTACAAACTCTGAAAGGATTCGTGGTAAGTGCGTGCTCCCAAGTGAAAAAAACTCCACTAGAACAGTATTGCGATCAAGAATATTAATTCAGATTTTTTATTGTTTCCAACTACATAGCCATTCAACTCAAACTCAGTGGCGCAACAGCCCATGAGGAACAGGGCATACTGCGCCCGTCCCAGTATGCGCGATCATTACATAGCCATTACTGCAACATATTATTTTAAAGAAATAGTAGAAACACATGTTCAAAGATTAAGAGACTAAATTCATAGCACTTCAATACGATAATGATTGCACTTCAATTACTCAGCCATGTATTCGGAGTCAGGGTGGGGTGTTCAAAATCTTGGGGGATCCGCGATATCAGGCTGATATTTAACAGGGGGAGGCGGTGATCCAAAGTTAAAGAGCCGAGTTAAAGAGTTAAGATCCAAAGTTAAAGAGAACAAAAAAGGTACAATGATAGTAATATATATACATACATAAGCAAAACACACAAATAGGTGTAACTCCTTAACCATTTATCTACCGCTTAAAGATTTACTGTAGTTTTTTTCATACAATACTTTTTTTTTTTGAAAATTAATGGGTATACATAAACAAAATACTCAACTTTGGGAAATTTAATCAGTTACTGCTAATTAATTTAAGATATTCAACTGTAAACTTAATTATATAAACTGTTCACTTAAAATAAAAAGTCAAATAGTTTTTTTAAGGTCTTTTCATTAACATACAAAAAAAAAAACAAAAATAAGACACTTATCTTTTGACATTAACTATTTTTTCGGAACAAAAATGACAATCTTCGCAATCCAATGAAAACGCCGTCAGCTGAAAACGCAATTTCTGCTCTAAAACTATTCGCCTTCCCCGCTAAAATACTCATCATAGAACACGTGCTGCCATATATCTTGTAAGAGTGGATTTAAAAGAATATTACTGCTAAGTATCGTCAGAGTATTCGTAAAAATGGTTATTCTATGTAGTTTTAAAGTGAGTGGTGTACTTGGAAGTACTGTCGGTAGATAAAGGGTTAAGCGGTTTCCTTGTATAACGTACGGGCTACCGAAAGTTGGCCACAACTGGTTTGCTTGTACGTGTGTACGGGTACTCTCTCTAATATGTTCTCTTTCTTTGATTTGAGCTAATTTTTAATTTTTATGATGTATTATTTAGTGCTAGTATTTTGAAAAGCTGATGCAGTTTGCCTATGGTCAGGGACGTCTTAAGGCAAGGGCCTAGACCCGGACTTTGACCGCAATGAGAGGGGGGGAAGGGGTTCGTCTCGTTCTGGACTCAGCCTTAAGAAGATCATAATTTGAATAATTTCAAAGGTCAAATGTTATTTTCTGTTGTATTCTCGGAAAAATTGGGAATTTCGGACGATATGTCAACTGGGTACATGTGATGACGGTCGTTCATGTATAGGCTTTAGTATGGTGTTTGGTTAAAATAAACATTTTAAAAAATTATGCCTTTTTTTTAAAGCATTTTGTGTAAAATAAATGGCATCTTAAGGGTTTTTTTGAGACACTAGGTAGACTCCTTGTGTGCCGACAAGTATAACACAAGGCTTACAAACGTAATTCAATACTCAATCAACAGTGGTAGGAAGTTTCAAGTAGAAGGATACAGGCATCATAAAGGAAAAGAAACAAGAATGGGTGCAAAAACCCTCATGTCCATAAATTAAGGATAATTCAAAATCACACAGAAATTGAACTCTAAAATAAAAATTTCACCTGTAGAATTATCACACACATCTTGAAGAAGAATATGCAAACTACAGGAAACCCCCAGATGGCGCGGATAGTACGTCACAATGACGAGAGTGCAAGAGAGGGGTATATAAGGAATGGTGGCAAAGAAGTAAAATTGTTTACTCTTCAACGAAGTGGAGAAACCCTCTCCGCCCACCATAACTCAACAAAAAACACTCTTTTCACACTCCAATGATGTCCAGCGACCAGCCATGAAGGTAGCCATCACTCTTTTCACACTCTTAACAACACGATTTAGCTGCACTGCACTGCGTCTTTTACTCTGGGTTCTTGGGTGATATCTCACCGCCTTGATTCACTGCCTTCGGCTGTCCCGCTTTCCTTCCTGCGTACTTCCCCTCGCCCCGCCGGCGCTCTGCTTCGATAAAGCGTTCGTGCTTTGGGGTACGTCCTCCCTCCCCGTTTTGTCGTGGGAGTTTTCTTGATTTGATCAACCTTCTCATCATGGTATATCTTTTTCTCCCATCCTTCTGGGAATAGGCGCCCGTGAGCATCTAATTTTAGTTAGTAAAATTGTTCACAAGCGCTGTAAAAGCCTATCAGTGCAATAACCACAGAGTTATGGCACAAAGGAAGCATTTGGATGATTTTTTACGTGGTAGAATTATTGGATAACTGGGATGTGGACGTACCCAGATGGAAGTATCCGAAGAACTTGGAATCGCCCAGAGTGTCATCTCCAGGCTTTGGCAACGATTCCAAGATGATGGTAATGTGAGTAGATGTTACAGCACAGGTCGCCCCCTAGTTACAACGCCGAATGAGGACCGGTATTTGGCATTTACTGCCAAAAGAAACAGACGGAGCACAGCATCAGACCTATCTCGTCAGTTCTCTTCAGCTACCGGTACGACAATTTCAAGGCAGACAGTGTACAGACGCTTAGGGAGCATTTGTCTATATGCTCGTAGACCTGTCAGCTGTGTTCCACTTACCGCAACTCACCGTCACCTGCAATTAACCTGGAGTAGAGAGCATGCATTGTGGACACCACAACAGTGGTCTTATGTGATGTTTTCCGACGAGTCAAGGTTTAGTTTGCAGTCTGATTCTCGCCGGACTTTAATATGGAGAGTGCCAGGTACCCGTAACCAACAAGAGAGCACCATTGAACGACACCGTTACGGTGGTGCAGGATGGCTCGCGTTTGGGGAGGGATTATTCTTGGTTCCAGAACTGACCTGCATGTTCAGAGTGTAACGATGACAGACCACATCTATCGGGATGTCATTCTGGAACAACATGTACGTTTGTTTCGGGGCGCCATGAGTGCTGAATTTCTGTTTATGGATGACAACGCCCGTCCTCACCGTGCAAACATTGTAGACGAATGCCTTCAATCGGAGGATATCACCCGTATGGATTGGCCAGCATACTCACCGGACTTGAATCCAATAGAGCATGTGTGGGATATGCTTGGCCGACGAATTGCAGCCCGTCAACACCCTCCCACCTATCTATCGGAACTTCGGAGGGCATTGCTTGATGAGTGGTGTAATATTCTCCAAGATCAGATTGATAATTTGATACTCAGCATGCCTAGGCGTTGTAAGGCCTGTATTGCATCGTCCGGGAGACATACTATTATGCTGTTTTTTTTTTTTTTTTTTGTAAATAGGTTCTTTTTTGAAATTTGTTCGAGGGAGTAAAAATCGCAATTTTTATTATGTCAAACATATATCATCTTTTTTGCTCTTTACCTTTTGTTTAATAAATAGACTTTACAAATAAGTCAAATTTGTTTTGCTTCTGTCTCTTTCTTTGCCTGAACTTTCCTTAATTTATGGACATGAGTGTACAATAAATACAGAACAAAATACAAGATTGCTCACATGCAAACGGAGGCATTCAGTAATTAAAATTATACAATAGGGAAGGTTTGGAAACATGCGTGGTCATAATAAGATTTTCAAAATACAAATGCATAGCACACAAATACACGTATACATATACACACAAACACACACACACACACACATATATATATATATATACACATGCAAATACACACATATACATACACGTACAGTAAATGTTAGCAAACAAAAAAATATTACAATCCAAATAATATGAGAAAAAATGCTATTAAAACGTACGCACAAAACGACGTAAAAGAAGATTTGCTCTGAACAAAGGCAGATAAAGGAGGATGCCACGCTATATTGTTTTTTTTTTTATGCAATTTATGTGTGTACGTCTTTCGGAAGTGAATTTAGTACAAGCAAGTATCAGATGCTTCACATCCTGGCAAGGTCGTAGCTACAACCGTACCTGCCGTATCAATGATACGGGGCCCCCAAGCTACAGGGGTCCCAACATGTGTAACTACAGTCCAACTAACAGGGTTCTTATACCTAAAAATGGGCTCCCGAAGGAATTTTGATACAGGGCCTCCTCAGAACTAGCTACGCCAGTGCATCCTAGACTGTGCCACTGGAGCAAGAACACTAGTCAGTAGTCAACAAATTGAAGCGTTTAAAATAGTATTAAGGGGTTAATTACAAAAACTCTATTCACTATATATCTCCACTAATATTTTCATGCATATGTGAATAATACTCGTTCATATTTCAGTTATTAATAAAATTTTAAGTTGCCCGCAGTATTTTATAAATATTTTGATGTGTAACATCTTTCCTCTCGGTTGCTGGATATTTGTTGGAGTGATGTCGTGAAAAGGGACCGAAATGGGTAACAGGAAGTGACGTCAATGGGAACTTGGCGAAAGAGCCAAGTTGGCATCATATTTGGTGACCAAATTTTCCGCCAATTTGGCGACCATGTTGGCGAGTTCAAGACCTTCTGGTTTCTTCTAGAAATTAGTGGATTTCTCTACTAATTTCACTCTCTGTGACGCGTGCGGATTTTTCCGGAAGTTTCCGCCGGGTCTATAAATAGAGCGGTGCTAGCCGCCACGAGTCAGTCTTTATTCAACCCGCGATTGGTGAGAATTGTTTTGATTAAAGATTAGCTCGGCTGTGCTTGTGAATAATCTTTTACATACATGGATTTTAAACACTGATAATTGTGTTTGATTGCTGTTGAAGGTGTGAAGACCTTCAGAGATTTACTCTGTGAATATTGCTGCGGAATCCTGTATTTAAAGAGAATTAAATTTCCCATAATAAATTCTCATCGCTCTTAAAGAATTGTTGTTTTTCTTTGTGACTGTTTTACATAAAATCCTCGAACCCCGATCAACGTAACAATTTGGCTCCAGGGGAGGGGAAGGAATTTTTTTAGTATTTTTCTCAGTGTCATTGGGGTTCATATAGTATTAATAACCAGAAGAATTTAATATTTAAAGATAAAATTAATTCGGGTCTTAAAGGGATATACCGAAAATGGTTCTGCTCTTTTTTTTTTTAAAGAAAAACTATCATTTGCTTCCCATGATTTTGAGTGGTGATTTTAACATCAGTTTGCCAAAAGCTGAGCCGCTCATAGCTTTTTTGAATGATGAACTCAAGCTCGAAATGAACCCACATCAAAATGTTTCGACAACTAACAATGGTATTTTTATTGATGATAGTTTTCAACGGTTTTTAAATACTTTGAAATCACAAGTATATGTGACATATTTTAGTTATCATAAGTCTATTGTCTCCGCTCTTCCCCGCATTGAACAAGAATCAATATTTTTGATAAAAAAATTGCATTACTCTTTGTGTTAATTAAAAAAAAAATTTTCATTAAAGATATAGTTATTCTCGATAGAAAATTATTTCCAATTATACCCGATTCAATTTTTTTCACGATATAAGTTACTATTGCGTATTTACCATGACTGTTGCAACCAACGAAGCTAATTTGGTGCATCAAAATTCAAAATATATAGGAATACATTATTCCTTCTAGGTTCGTTCATCTAACCGATGTCAAGTTCATTGTCGTCTATCGTTCATTAAAAAATCCAAAAGAATTCAAAAGAAATTCAACATATATAAATAAACAGACTAATTTCATAACATAAGAAACGGAACAAGATTCTCTTTTATTTTTCAACTCACAACAACTAACGTTGCCACATGGCATCACAGGAAAAGAAAAGTACATTAAATTAAATTAAAATAAAATTTATGACAAAAAAAATAACTATTCAAAAAATCGTGAGCCGTTGCCATAGGAACGCTCTCTTGAGTCGCTCTAATTCTCGATCGCGTTTCGCAACAATGACAACATGTCAGATGTTACTCATCATATGCGACTACTGTAAGGCTCGTTTTTTTTTTTGGTTAAATAATATGAAATTATAAAAGAATAGCTATTTCCTCTCAAACTCAAAAAAATCGTACATGTTGCACGTTTTGAACACTGTGAATGAACACGGATATTTACATAAGAAATTAAGTTAACTTACTAAGGAAACGACTGAATTTTTTATAAAAAAAATATTTTCCGAAATCGTCCAAATGCCTCTACAAATTGTTAGAAGTCTACTTTTCTCTTATGCAACCCTTCAAATGATTCTTAAATCACCGTTTATTAATAGAATAAGAAGGGTAGCGGCATATATTTGCCTGCAAAAAGGAGTTTCATGTTTTCACTCTTTACCAAACTTGCAACTCTGACTTTTACGCGGAAAAAGATTGATTTAAAACTTTAAAATATATGCATTTGAAAAGGGAGGCTTCCGTGGATTTACTTTTGACTAATTATTGAAATTAGAAAAATTGTACACTCATTTATAAACTTTTTATTCAGAGTGAGGCAGCCGCTTTTATGCGATATTTTATGAATTTTTTTTAACATTTCTTTCCCATTTTGATATTAAAAAATTTTTCTTTCCTTACAATTTTAGCTTTTTCCTTGAATAGTTTATTAAATTAATCTAAAAATCATAAAAAAATCTTTTTATGACAATGGCAAAAAAAAAAATTGTTTTGCACATAGGTGGATACCTTTAAATAATTTGAATGAATCTCATTTTTTTAAGACAAAAAGAAAAGGCTTTGACACTAAAGAGCGCGTACAAGTTTGTAAGATTTCGCTAACAAGCTTTATAAACATTACATCTCTAGTATCGCAAGCTTTACAGTGGAATTCAACCATAACACAAGCTAAACATCTTTGGCATAGTGCCATCTATTGAGAGAAACAAAAACTCTAACATGTTTCTGTAAATAATTATTTCTATAAAGTGATAAAATATATATAATTAGTACTTTAATTCACTTATATTAATAACATAATTGAAGTATTTTTCATCAACGAATGATGCTTAAATAGAGGACTATCTCTTTGTGCTTATATTTGATTTTATTACAGTTTTTATGATTTGTTATAAAATTAAGTGTAATACAAAGCAGAATATTCTGTAAACATTGTAAAATGGAAAGTTCTACATTGTCTTTTTGTGTGCCTATTTTGATAATACTAACATAGTTAAATTGTGTATTGTTTAATTCAATATCCTATATTTTTCCTCTTACAATGATGACAAAACTTATACAGTATAATATGTAATTTTAACATATATTTATTTCATAATTATATCTATTAAAAAAGAGGTTAAAATCACTTTCAAAATTTTATTCAGTTTAATGAAGTAATAAATATTGAATGAAACGACACAAAATTGGATAAATTTTATTGTATTTTCATTCAAATTACAAAATATTTTTAAACTATGTGTATAATACTATATTTAAGTTGTATACATGTATATAAATATTGCAGCTTCTAGAAAATAACCATTACTTTTAATTTTCATTAAACCACTTGGATATTTATTCCCCCCCTCCCTTTTATTAAGCAATTAGAGTTCTGATTGATTGTAAAAAATTGGTAAAGAAAATTCATCATATTTTTAAAATTAATGTATACTTAAAGATGATTAAATTCCTTATATTTTTAGACTGAATTAAAAGAAACGTAAAATTTCAGATGCATACATAAAGAATATAAATTCTAAAAATTATTTTTTAATTTGAATAAACCTGTTCATTAGGATGGACAGTATATGTAAGGTGTTTAACAGAATCAAGTAATATCTAGAAATATTCTGTTTATAAAAACAGTAATTTAGAATATAATGAATTGATCAAAATATTAGTACATTAACTTTTTTTTTATGAATGCATGGGTTTGCACAGTTAATGAATAAAAATTTCATGTAATTCAAAGTAAGTGAAAATGCAATTTCCATTGAATTCAGAATTTTCTTGGGAGAGATGCTGGAATTTTTAAAATTTTGATTAATTAATTAGTTAGATCATAAAATATCGATCATCTATTCTACTCTTGAAATATTTTAGTTTTTGTTCGAAATAAAATCTTATTTTTAAAGTGAGCAGATGGATTCCTACTGTATGAGAGGAATTTGTTACATTTTTTAAAATGGTTTTTATGGGATATGGAACAACAAAGGTTATTATAGAATTTTTAAAATATATATTTTATATATTTGTACAAAATAAATGCCAATAAAAAAATTCTAAAACTATTAGACTAATTAATCTCACTTAAATGGGAGAGATTTTGATTGTCATAATTTATTTGAATACTGTGTAGCAATAATGAATTTATTTATTGAGAAGTTGTGTATATTCGTAACAATAGATGGCAGCATGATAGTTGAATTTAAAATATGCAAGTGGCAAGTCAATTACGGAGTGCCTGTCCCTAACTGGGACGTACCTCCTCAGCAGAATTTTAAGAATTAAGAGCCGAATTAATGGGCTTACATAAATTTAAATTTAAAAGATTTAATAAAAATGGGCAGAACAATTCTGCTGGAACGGCGACAGAGTGAATCTGCCGACCGGTGGAACAGCCGCTCCACTTTCCTGCGATCTGATTGGCCGAAGCCGTTAAAATATGCGGGATTCCTATTTTATTATCATCGAATCAACGGCATACTTTCTAAAAACACGTTACGTAACGCCGGTTCCTCTTTATAATACAACTGAAGTGAAGTAAAATTTATCTAACATGGCTTCTAATAAAGTAAAGGTATCTTTCAATGTTTTTGTTTCGATTTCTAAATTCCTTTATTACTTTCGTTGTAATGTTACGTTTATTTTTAAGTTTTGACGCGTTTATTTTAAACATTGTATCATTTCGATACGGTATTTTTTTTTTATTTCTTTACTGTCGGTCTCGATTTTTGAAGGATGCATCCATTTTTTTAAAAATTTCTTTAGCCATTTTGGCTATTTCTATATCATAATTATTAATCTTGTTAGTTACCGAAATCCTTATAATTCAATGTTTATTTACACCTCTCTAGCATTATTCATCAATAATTTTATCAGTCAAATCCTTCTCAATGAAATACATATTCAATATTATATAAAATCAAATCTTGTGTAATGCATCATTCTATCACAGGTATTTTTCCTTTGTACTTCTTAAAAAGAAGGTAAATAATATTAATCATATTGTTCAGGTAAAATAACTAAAGGCTCCTTAAAATAAATTATATAAATTTGTAATGAATAATCAATGTCGAAAACTTAATGAAGTTTTTCAATGAGAGTAGTGAAATCTTTATTCTAAAAAATTGCCTTTGGCTTAAATTTGTCTTTAGAAACATCTAGCGATCAGGAGCACAAAACTTGTGTTCTTGTAATATATAATCCTGCATTTCATTGTATCATAATAACTGAAATAAACAATTTGTCAGAATGAAATCATTATTACATCATAAATTTTTAAAAAGTCAAATTTGACATGCACCCTATTCTACTCTTAATTTTTTTCAAATAGTCAATAGTATAGTATATAAATTCCTTTATCTTTTCAAAGTGCTTATAAAATAAGTGTAGATATATTTATAAATACACAGACAATTATTGATGTCTGAAAATGAATGCTCTGTAATTGTATTTTTGTGTTCTTGTATTAGTATATTACAAGTTTTTAAATTACTTATGTTCTCTTAGTTGAATTTGAATCCTAAGAGGTTCCATAACACTGTCTTTGCTAATATCTCTGATATTAAGCTCTGTATATGTAAAGCAGTGTTCTGCAACCTTTTTATCGCTGCGGACCGGTCAACGTTTGACAATTTTACTGTGGCCTGCTGAGTGTGGGACACGTTGGTTGTTTATATTTTATGTTTTTATTTAACAATTTTAATTTAGTTACATTTAAATATGCCTTCAGAATAAAAGATACACTAAAAATGAATAAAAGTGATTTAATGTGGAATATAAAGTGAGATTTCTGTGGAAAATTGCACAAATCCGAGAGAAATGCACCACTTTAAATAAAATGGCAATAGTTTAATGTTCTTTAGGCGGCCTGGCACTATTTAATCCACGGACTGGTACCAGTTCACGGACCGGGGGCTGCGGATCACTGTTGTAAAGGATACATTTTAATGAACTGTACAATATGTTTGTGTGAAGAAGTTAAGATATAAATCTGTAAATTTAGTAATTTGAAGTAAATGTCTGGGGTTTTAAAAATATGAACTGCTTTTGTTTTGAGATGATTCATTATATGAAAGCTAGTCAATAATCAGATATTTTTTAAAGAAATCTTAAATGATTATAAGTATCAATCATAATTCATCCTTTAAAAAAAATTGATCTCTCATCATTGTCTCAATTTTTCAGAATTCTATAAATAACAGGTCATATTTTAAAGTGAAGGCATGCATGCTAAAAGTTATTTCAAAATTTAAGATCTGTGAGAGTTATAAATTTTTTAATGAAAAAAAGGAAATTAAGAATTTATGAGTATAAGTAATTTGTTAAAACTTTTAAATAACTTGATGTTTCTTCATTTCATATGCATGACTTGGTTTTTATTCAAATAATTTTTGTTTCTGGTTTCTTCAAAAAAAATTTAGTGCATGCCAAAATTGTTCAGTATTTTCCTTTATATTAATATTAACTTCCACTTACTAAAAATACCGTATTTTTCTATTTTTTTTCTTCATATTCTACAAATTTCAAAAATTAAAGTTGAATTATCAAAGTACATTTCAAAGTTTTGATTTTTAGTAGGTGACAAATATGAAAAGTATAGACTTTATATAAATATAGAGATCATTTTAAGTATGTTACCATTAAGTTAGAGAAAAAAAAAAATTCTCTTTATTTTTAATATAAAGGAATTTATTTTTTATTCCTACCAAATAATTTAACAGCAAAACTACATTGATCTGCATAGTTGTCTTTATGTTAAAATATTATTAAAATATTTTGTTACTTATAATGTTGCCAATAGGCTGCGATAATGCATATGAAATGAAGCAGATAGTTGCCAATTCGATGCAAACGACACATAGAAAATCACAGTTGCCAACTTGACGCATAATAAAATGAGTTGGCGATTGTCGTAAGTACCAATACTGTTTCAATAAATATATATTTATATATTGTAAAATATAATTTGTATTAAATAATTCTCAAAGCAGTTTTACATTTAATTTTTCAGGTGCCAAATTACACACTGAAGTTTACTTTAGCTGGGCATTCAAAAGCAATATCCTCTGTTAAGTTCAGTCCAAGCGGTGAATGGTTAGCTAGTTCTTGTAAGTAATGATATATGTTTTATAAAATATGTCACTATTGATTAAAAATGCTAATATTAAAGTATATTTTCAAAAACTCATAAATTTGTTTAATTTTTACAGTACTTTTCCATTTCATTGGTGAAAATTTTGCCAAGCTGACTTTATTGGCAATAACACACAATATACACATAAAAAAATATTGATAAATATTAATACTAAAAATTTTTTACTTCTAAGGCATACATATTTTAAGATCGTTAAAATTTTTTTTAAATGCTTATCAGCGGGAATATTCCATTGGGTGTTGTTTGCATCATTTTTTTTTTGCAACTTTATCACCTGCACCAGTGAATTGGAAAAGTACAATTTTTACTTTGCATACTTTTTTTAAAAAAGATCCTTTTGCGGTGGTAATATTTAAGATGATTTAGAAATTATTGAATAAAATGTAAAGTTTTTATATAATTTTAAAATCCATGGAATGTCAACGTACATCATTTGTAAAATGACTCCTAATACATATTTATAAATCCTAATCTTTTTACTTTTTTTGAGATGTTCATAAATCTTGTCAGTTATTTTCCTAAACAAAACAATATTCTCCCTGTAATTAAATTTATTGCAAGTTTGGCTGGTTTTATGTGCTTACTTTCATAGCTGCCAAGGTATTACACAACTCTTTCTTATGACAATTCATTTCTTTATTCTAATTATATAATTGAAAGAATATTATTTGAGATTTTTTGAGTATTATATTTTTAAAAAGTGTGGTTGCAGAGATTTTTGCTATCTTTATGTGTTAAGTGCATTTTCTCTCTCTTTTCATCTATTTGTAAAATTCATTACATTTTCTGTCTAAATATCATGTATGCATTCAAATGTATTAACCTTTTATTTTATTATTAATACTCTGCATTTTTCTAACTATAAAAAAATATGTAGTTGTATTTTTGCTGGGGTTTTGTAGACTTTTTTTATCACTTGTGTTGTGTAGAAGCTAACATCAATCTGTATCTTCATAAATCTGTTTGAAGTTGGGGCAATCAGTAACTTTACCCATGGAAAAAAAATTGCTTGAAATGCTTAGGGTTGTTTTCCTTCATATCACTGTAGTACAATTTCTTAGCTGAAGAATCTATTTCTGGATCATACATTTCTTTAGATGTAAGACTTTAAAGTGTTAAATATATTGTAAGCCTAGGCTTAATCCTTTATTTACTGACGATACTTATAAGTACCACTCACTTTGAAATGACATAGAATAACCATTTTTATGAATACTATGACAATACTTAGCAGGAATAATCTTTTAAATCCACTCTTCCAAGATATATGGCAGTACGGGTTCTATAATGAGTATTTTAGCGGGGAAGGCTAATAGTTTTATACTGGAAATTGCATTTCCAGCTGACGGTGTTTTCATGGGATTGTGAAGATTGTCATTTTTGCTCCGAAAAAGTAGTTAATAACAAAAGTTGATTGCTTATTTTTTTTTGTATGCTAATGAAGACCTTAGGAAACGATTTGACTATTTATTTTAAGTAAACAGTGTAATTAATTTTACAGTTGAATATCTTTAATTAATTAACTCTAATAGATTAAATTTCCCAAAGTTGGGTATTTTGTTTGTTATAGTGGCCGCGGTAGCCGAGTGGTATGGGTATCGGATCGTGGCTTGCCTGGTCACGAGTTCGATCCCAGTACCACCAAAGACCCGCCGTGTAGGGCAGCGATGCACGTTAAATCTGTCGAGAGCTGAAACGTCCTCCCGTTGGTGTGGTGTGGTAGTTAGGAGAGGGGGGTGCCTGCTCAGGTGTCGTCCACGTCACTTGACCATGGTTCAAAATTACGTGGTCCGTCGCCAAAAGCCCTCGTGTAGCTGAACAGTGCGACGTTAATATTAAATCAAATCAATCATTTGTTTGTTATATCCCTTAATTTTCAATGTAGTGTTTAAAAAAAAATATTGCGTGAAAAAAACTGCAGTAAATCATAATGCGGTAGATAAAGGGTTAAATAGTGAAAGCTACTGCAATAATTAATATCACTTTTAATCAAATAAAATTTTATAGTATTGAGTAGTGAGATTAAATTCCTGATTTTTAATTTTTCATCTTAAAGTAAAACTAATGAAATATTTTGAATAAAAATGCCTCCTAATTACTTAGTAAACATTCCTAACTTAACAAAAATAGAAGAAAGCGGAGAAAATTATTTCTAACATAAAAATATAGAATTAACTATTTAAAATATAAAAAGATGTAACTATTCCTCTATTGTAGCTCTGCTCATCAATTTCTCATTGAAAATAAAATATAAAATCTAAATTTAAGAGCATGTATATGAAAAATTATAAACTAGTTGGATCACATTAGCGAATCTGAAGTAGAGTGAATTCTTGATTGTAATGGATTTTTTTTTTATGTTCGTAACTGAATACCTATTAAATTCATAGTATATTAAGTGTTTATAGGGAACCTCAGAGAAAATGAAAATCTAAGTAATTGTATATTATATCGTCAACTAATTTTGTTAAACTTGAAGACATTGCTAAATGCTGTCATTATTTCTGCACATGCATGGGAACTAATTCCTGTGCATGCTTTGTCTGTATCGGTTTATTGAGAAATAAATTGGCAAAGATTTATAGAATTACAAAAAACCTATATCTGAATTAAATGAAAGTTATAACTACTGCAATATTTGGGTGGCCAAAACTTCATAATTGCATTCAAAATAGTGACAAATGAATCTCAATTATGTAGATGTCATTACATAAATTCAAATAAGTACAAATCTAAAAGTCATGCAGTTCTGTGATGTTTCTTTGTCGTTTTGGTTAACATAATAGTTTGTTAGTTACGTATGTATTAGATCAGAATCATGTAATTTTAGAAATATTCTACTGTATTTGTGCTTTCCTAGAAAATAGGTCCCAAATTTTAATCATTTTTTCACAAAATAAGAGAATAATACAGACAAATGTATACATTTTAAACAATGTTATTTTTGAGCATGTTGGTTGAGCATCAAGGTTGTTGTGTTGAACATGCATAAAGATAGTACAATGTATAAAAAAAGTTATTTTCAAGCATGTGCTAATAAAATTGTACTTCAACATGCTTGGGTACAATTTTTCACTATTGGCTGTATATCGCAGCATTGTAGAATGTTATTTTTTATTTGATGAAATTGATTGAAGGTATAATACATACCATATGAAATCTGGCATATAATGCACACTTTTAACACTGAAAATAAGATCAAAATTTACAGGTATGCGTTATAGGCCGGGTATAAAAATTATAGCTTCCAAAATAAAAAAAAGTGCAAACTAATGTGCATTTAAAAGAACTTGGACTTCTACAAAAATCGGAATACTGTTTATTTAAAAGAAATGTCATACATTATGAAGTTAAAGTGTTTTTCTAGAAATATACTATTTTTCAAAATCCTTGGATAATACCTTGAACACAAATGGCTTTAAAACATAATAGCATTATTAACGTACATTGCAGGCTCTTTCGTAAAAAGTGGGTGCGCGTTATACAGCAAATATATGTTTTCCTGTCTTAAGTTCTACATTTCTAACATTAAAGTGTGAAAACTAACTAACTAGTATCTATGAACAGTGGATCCTAAAAATTAAATAACAGATGTGGAGGACTTTTTCATGAAAGACGAGAATTGCTTAAACAACATGTTTATTGAAGACGATGCAAAAAGATGAAATTTACAGTGACATTTTTAAAATGAAAAACAGTTGAATATACTCTAACTGAGCACCTTGCTCAAAAACATTTGAGTACAGTATGGAGTCAGCTACTTGCTAAGAAACATCCAACTGCTACTGACTACACAACAGTAGCGATCAGTATTTATACATTAATACAATTAGCATATTGTATTACTTCCACAACAAGCGATACAAACTATTAAGAAACTCCCGAGTGGCCAGATAGAACCGTGACTTCACAAGCGGTGACCGTATCTTTAATGCACAGCTGTCATCACCAAAAGCTGTTTCTCAACTCCACTCGTTTTTTGGGTTTGTTTACATTTTGTAAATGGCGGCACATTTTGAAACGCCCACATCTCTTGCCATTCACACACACAAGTAATACTATATTCCTGGATTACTGACAACATTGTGATGTCATGTAAGTTATCCACAACTTGTCAAACTATGCTTAGAATTTAGCCATGACATACAACAATATACCTCAAAATTAAAAATTGCTGCTTGAAAGTATAGGTGCGTGTTATACGTCGAATTTTACGGTAAGTACTAAAGTGCCTTCGGTTTAGTAAAAAAGATTTGAAATTTCTCTTCCTCAGGTTTTTTTTTTCTCCTAATTTTTCAAAAATAATTTTGCACATTTGGCTTAGGATTTCAAAAGACAACCAAAACTTCCTTCTCAAATTCCTTTTTTTTTACTCTTCCTTGCAGTTTCTAGAAATCCATAAGTCATACTACATAGATCTCATTCTTTAAACCAAAATTGAAAAATAATTGTAGTTAAGGTCAAAGAGGCAGTTTGTTGTTCTGCTTATTTCCAAAAGCCGTTTTCATATCCATAATAATACTTTGGATATTCAACATACAATTTATTATCTTAATATCTTGAGGGAAAATAAATGGTAAAAATAAATTCTTTAAAGGAAAAAGCATTTTCTATTGAGAAATGGGAAATATTGAAATGTATTGAAGATGGAGCCAATCAGTCAGCAATATACAATGATTTTTTTTTATTAAAATCAACAATTTCTAACATCTGGGGAAAATCGCAGCATCATCATTGGTGTTCATGAATAACATCGCTTGAAACAGAAAGTAGGTCTTTTAAAATTCTTCATTGCATTGAGCAGAATGGATATCATGTGACAGTCATGCAGCAAACGAAAACAAATTTTCTGAAAAAAAGAACAAAATTACATCTGCTATAATTGTGGGTAAAGCAGTTAGCTTTTCTGGAAGACTGGGCCAATATAGTTTCTCAAATACCTAGATGTTTTCGAAATGTTTAAAAAAATTATGTGTAAATTATAAACTTAGTAAAAATGCTTGCATGAGTGCTAAATTGTTTGAAAAATCGTTAACTAAGCTGTGAGTTGGTAAAAACAAAGTACAAGATTGTGCTCTTGATAGGTAATTTGCACTATCCATTCCCACTTAAAAATTAAGTGCATCAAGCTTGCAATTGTGCCTCTCTATACAACTTCTGGGCTGTAACCTGATATATCTGGGTATATTTGCAGTTTCGGATCTTGCTTCAGAAAATAGTGAACACATCGATAACCTATCTCTTTTTGATAGCAGCCATTTTACTGTAGAAGTTTTGGGGATAAGCAACAATTTACAACTAATTTCAACATTTGGCTGAATGAGGTGAAAATGTACTGACCATTTTGTGGCTGAATATTTTATATGGATATGAACTGATATTTTAAATATATTTTTATTAAGAAGATTTGTAGCATAAAATTATAAGCTTTTTTTTTTTTTTTTTTTTTTGTTGGTTATCACATTTTACTTATTTCAATTTCTTTACATATAACATCTATTTTTCAGCTGCTGATAAACTTATAAAATTATGGTGTACTGCTGATGGCAAGTTTGAAAAATCTATTCCTGGGCATAAGTTGGTGAGTTCAGCTATTTGTGTTTTTTTTTAAAAATTAAAAATAAATCATGTGTTTTTGTCTTTTAATTTTATATTTTTAATGCATGTTATGTTAAAATCTTATTTGAAAAATGGTTTTAATACAGAATTAAATTACCTGTGTTTCTTAAAAAGTAAGATGTTAGTATTCATAAACTCTATTTTTTCAGTTTCAAAACTCATTTCTTTTTTTAAAAAGTTACCATTAATTTTTTTTAATGTTTGTAATTTTTGAAAGTCATGTGATAGTAAAAAAAATTACTTCATTTTATTGTAGGGCATATCTGATGTTGCCTGGTCTACTGATAGTCGATTGTTGGTCAGTGCATCAGATGATAAAACTTTAAAAGTTTGGGAAGTATCATCAGTAAGTATAAATTTCTTTTAAAATTTAATAATTCTTTAAAAAATTAAAAACAGAGTTGGATTTCTCTTAAACCCGTAATACTAGAAACTCTTTGTAAAATTTAATTTTTCTGTTTGATATCTGTATAATGGAATACTTTGGAGTAAAAGTTGGGCTTCATGGAAAAGTTACACAATTTTAAGTTTTACCGATTTGTTACCAGAAAATTATAAAAATTATCTATTTAGAATCTTCTGTTATATAATAGTGTTCTTAACTCTAGGTATGTTAAGAAAATTTATATATGTATATAAAGAGAATTCTTGAATAACATGCAACTTTTGAGTCTTAAAAATTTTATTAATCAAATAAGTCTTATTTATGTAGATAATTTTCAGTAAAACATGTTTGTTTGATTTTTTTTAAAAAAAACCTTGTATTAGAAATTTTCCGATGCTTAAATTTTCATTATTAGTAAATCAAATAAACTTATATTTCTTCTGTTATTCAATATGTTTTTGCTTTGTCCTTTTCCATAAATTTTTTTTGTATATTTTTAAAATCGGCAAATCACTTTGTATTTATTTGCTTCTTCTGTTATGATATTTTTACGTTTATTTTAATGATATTTCAAAATTTTGTGTTTTAAAGCTGCATTTAATGAAAGCATAATTGTGTCTGTTTTAATCTTTGTTATTAAATAATATTTAAACCTCCTTTTTGCAGGGAAAATGCATCAAAACTTTAAAGGGGCATACTAATTATGTGTTTTGCACTAATTTTAATCCTCAGTCAAACTTAGTGGTTTCTGGATCAGTAAGTAAATATTGATATATCTTTGTGCAGTGTATTAAATGTTTCCGTCATAGATATTTTTGCATCATCTAATTGAATAATAATCTAATTGACAATTAAATCATTTTGAAATAAATTTAAGTAATTTTTATTAATCATAAAAAAACAAGCATTGTTCACATTGTAACATGGCTGTGCTGGAACAAATTTTAAACTATTTTATGAATTTAGGATATCAAATGTGTTTTCAAAATTTGTCTTTATTAATACCGAATTAAATAATCCCCAAAAAGTATCTTGTGTAGAATGCTATATTTTTCAACTTAGATATATTTTAATATCTTGTTGCTAGGTTTTGATGAATATTTTAAAAGCAGATAATAATGGAAATTGTCATGATGAAATTCACGTTTCCCAACATTTTTATTTTTTAAACATCACTTGTGCTTTTTATTTAGAAATATTCATTTTTTTAAAAAATGGCAACTCTATTGTTCAAATGTGAATTTGTGTACCAATTGTGTTCACTTGTATCGTTTTTTATCAAAAATTTATAAAATTTAAAATATATTTCCTTAGTAGTACTACCTTTTGACAGTCATTTTAGTTCTTTAAGAATTCTATAAATTATTAAAATATTTGTTGCAAGCACCCAGTTCAAAAACTTCTTTCAATGATTTTAAAAAGAAAATCAGTAAAATTTTTAAACGGTAAAATGCACAGCAATGACACTAATTGGTGTGTTTCATACATAATTGTCCTGTATCCAGTTAATTGAATTATAATATTTTCATAATAGCTATCATTTAAAACTGTTATATGGGCAGATTTTTATTTTCTTAATAAAATGTTTTACATAAAATCATATGACAAAGATTTGTATACCTAAGACTTAAAAATTAAAAAAAAGATTCTTGTAATTTAAAATCAAATGCATCATTAACCTTAATTGTTTGCACTTTTTCCTCTTTCTATAATTTTTTTAGTTTGGATATTTAAATTGTGTGTGTGTGTTTAAACTTTAATTCAACTTATCTTAATTTTATAGTTTGATGAAAGTGTTCGCATATGGGATACGAAAACTGGAAAATGTTTGAAAACTCTACCTGCACATTCTGATCCTGTATCAGCTGTAAGTATGCATTAATGATAATAATAATAAAAAAAGAATTAAACATACTTATATATGTGTGTGTGCCCACAATTTAACTAGTGTTTTTTGTCAAAAGCTTGAATTTTATATATATTTGGATTAAAAGTGAAAAAAAAAGTTTATTTGGTGCAAAGTTAAAAAAAATTTTTTTTTAATGTGAGAAGATTTTTTATTTCCTTTACGCTTTCCTAAATATTACAATTTATAATCTTGTATTCAAAGTTATGGAAGAAAAATATATTTTGGTATAGCCCATCAAGAAAGGGATTTATGATTGGTCCAATATTATTTTTAGATAGCTGAATTAACAATTTGAAATTATGATTCAATTTTAAAGATGTACAGTTTTTTCAGTGGTAAGAATATCTTTTTTAAAAAGTTGCTGTTCATTAATGTTTGTGTAAATATTTTAATGTGAGATCAGTAATAATAGTTATATTATGAAATTATTTTAATTAAAACTGTTAATTCTACTTATGATAGAAAACTAAAAGTGTTGAAGTACTTGGTCCTTACAGGTTCACTTCAATAGAGATGGCTCATTGATAGTTTCTTGCAGTTATGATGGATTATGGTAATGTAAATATTTCTATTCATTTTTGGTAACTATAAATATTGAATACATAAATTGTAAGTATTATAATCCCTCATTTATTGCAGTACTCCTTCAATGCATTTTCAGTATGGCATGATTACACATTTTCTTTTTAAATCAACAAATTAATTTAAAAAGAATTTTTAACACAGATGAATGGAATATCTAAAGTAAAATATTTTTCATTATTAATATGCATTTTATGTGTACCAAAATCTCATATTAAAAAGAAAATTATCTGATTGTGATATGAATCATTGAAAGAATCCAGCTGTAAAAATTTAGCAAATTCTGAAGTAAAAAGTATAGCAATATTTTTTTATTGAAAACAACTCTCAACAAATTTGAAAAGGGGGTGGAATATTTATTTAACATCATGTAATGAACTTAATTAGAAAATGGTAAACAGAATCTCATTATTGATTTCTTTATAACTAAGTCAGCATAATTGTATATATAATGACCTTAAGGTTTCAAGTGACAAGGACATCTTTCTAGACTGCAAAATAATAAATTTTATTTTACATGAAATATCTGATGAAAATAAGCTTTCTTATTACTTATTTTATTTTGTTTTTGTGATTAATAAGTTCTTTTAAACATGTTCTAGTAAACTGTTAAATGAATTACTATATATTTATACTGTAACTGTACTGAATATCATGTTTCAAACATGTTTAATTTTAATATTTTAAAAATTTTTATTGTCTGCATATAGTTGGTAGAGGTTTCTAGTTTACTTTTTCATTATGTCTTACTGCAGTTAGTTTGCTTTTAAACTCTTTCACTAGGATGTGGCAAGTATATTAATTATCTGTCTTACTAATCAAGTTGAAATCAATTTAGTGTGCCAGTTACTTGTGATTTCATTAGATTAAATTTGAATATGGAATGGATTTTCCAATTATGGTTATTGTAAACCATATTGCATGCGTAAAATATCCTTCAGTTGAATAAATCACTGCTTTTTATTCCTATCTTGTGCATCTGCACTTGCGGGGAGTGGGAATAATTTCCGTTTTGCTCTAGGGGGATTGTCCTGTGATCATTTCTGAAGAAATATTTCAATTATATTGTCAGGAAATTTTACTGTAAGAATAGTTGCATTGCACACTGAGTGATTGTTTGATCCAAATAAGAATTGTTTCTTGAATGCAAAGGAGGGGGAATATGATGGAAATATATATTTTAAGGATTATAGTTGGTGTTTCGTCAATATTTGTGTGGACTGTAAAACTGGTTAAAGAATAAAAAATCAGTGTTTTTTGCAACGCTAAGCCTACTTTATTCATGCACCCGCTTTTGTTGGGTTACAGCTAGACAATGTCTACTTCTACAAATTTTTTTACAGATGGCGCTACAGTGCGCTGATGACGTAACATTCCGCCCGGCGTTTAAATATACAATATTTCAAAAAATATATTTAAAAAATGCAATTTTCTATATACAGTTTACAAATGCCTAAATGAATTAAATACAAATAAACACAGCATTCTAAAATAAAAAAAATATATAATATACTTCACATTACAATTTAATTTATATTATTATTTTCTATTGGTAAGATACATATTTTTGAGATAGAACGTGTGAGAACCCCGTGGCAGTTTTTAGTTTAACGACTCTGACCTTACCGTCAGTTCCATAAATAACCTCCAAGATTCTTCCCATTGTCCATTTGCAGGGAGGCAAATCATTTTCCTTTAAAAGCACTAAACACCCTACGGCAACATTATTTTTCTCGAACTGCCACTTGTTTCTCTGCTGTAAATGATTAAGATAATCATTTTTCCAGCGTTTCCAAATAGTTTGTACACACTTTGTTGTATACTGCCACCTAGATAGTCTATTATCTGAAATATCTAAAATTGCGGGCTCAGGTATTGCACTGATAGGTCGACCAATTATAAAGTGTCCAGGAGTTAAAACTTCATATTCATTGATATTATCTGACAATGGTACTAATGGACGTGAATTAAATATACCTTCAATTTGAATTGTTATTGTCTCGAATTCTTCGAAAGTTATTTTACTATTAACTAAAGTTCTATAGAGATGGTGTTTGAATGATTTTACCCCCTGCCTCCCACAAACCCCCGAAATTAGGAGAACGAGGTGGGATAAATTTTCCACTGGATAGCTTATGAAGTAAAATAATTTGCTAATGTCTCGTTTTTGTTACAAATTAATTTTATGAAGCGATTTAATTCTGCAGCTGCGCCTTTAAAATTAGTTGCGTTATCGGACATTAATGTAGAAATGCGGCCTCTACGGGCACATAGCCTCTTCAAAGCTGCAATAAATCCCTCAGTTGTTAAATCAGTCACTGCCTCTAAGCCTTTGTAGCCAAGCATACGAAAATCGCAACATAAACTTGAAAATATCCCCTTTCTCTGATTTTTAAATTTTATTTGAAAAGGTCCATAAAAATCCACCCCAGAGTTTAAAAATGGTGCACTTGGAGTTACTCTCTCTGATGGTAGATTTCCCATTAATTGATCTACCCCAGTAGGCTTCTGTCTAAAGCATGCAATGCAATCATGAACTGTTTTTCGTGCAATACCCTTGCCATTAATGGGCCAAAACTGAATTCTAATTTGATGTACTAAACCCTGAGCACCAATATGAAAAAACTTCTTATGCATATGCTCAAAAAGTAATTTAGTAAATTTATGTTTACTAGGTATAATTATTTGATGTTTTGCTTCAAATGGTAAATCGGCATTACTAAGCCTTCCACCAACTCTGAGTAAAGAATTCTCATCTAAGAAAGGATCTAAAGCCCTTAACTTACTTGTTTTTGAAACACCTTTACCTTTTTCAAGGCATCGATTTCTGCTTTAAACTCACTTAATTGTGCTATTTTAGCTAAAAATTCCGTACTCCTCTTTATCTCATCTGCAGTTAGATACTTCTCCTTATTACAAGACTCCTTAGCTTTGATGTTATTAATGAACCTAAAAATAAAGCTAAAAATTCTAATTAATTTTATGAAATTATTTGTCACATTAAAGAGTTCATCATAAAAATTTGAAGAACACTCAGTCATTGAAAGAGTCACAGAACATTTTAGTTCATCTCTGTAGGAAGGATCAGGAAAAAGCTGATTGTCCTCGTATTTATCAGTTTGTAAATCTGGACCCGAGAACCACATTTCGTTCTTTAAAGGTTCATCCACATTGCAGCCTCTAGAAATTAAGTCGGCAGGATTGTCCTTGGAGCTCACATGTTTCCAATGATAGTCCTTTGAAAGTGCTTGGATCACCGCCACCCTGTTGCTGACAAATGTTTTGAGTTTATGAGGTTCAGTCTTTATCCACGCTAAAGCAATCGTTGAGTCCGTCCACATCCAAATTTTATGAATAGGTAATTGTAGAATTGGCACAACCTTTTTGACTAATCTCGATAGTAGTAAAGCTGCAGACAGTTCTAACCTCGGTATGGTGAGTGTTTTCAAAGGAGCCACTCTGGACTTGCTGCATAATAATCTAGTTTGAGATTGTCCAGATTCGTTGAAACATTTTATGTAGACAACAGCAGCATAGGCACGTTCTGATGCATCGGAAAAACCATGTATTTCAATCTGTATTGTTGCAGGAAGTAGAATGCACCTTGGAATTTTGAAGTTATTTACTTTCGATAATTTTTGGTAGAAGTTCATCCACTCTTCCATTGCATCTGGTGGTAGCTGTTCACTCCAATCTAATTTTATTTTCCAAAGTTCTTGGATGAATATCTTAGCCTTCGTAACAATGGGTCCTATCAGGCCCAAAGGGTCATACAGCCTTGCAATTTCTGAAAGCACGTCTCTTTTTGAAAAGTTGACTTTGTCACTAATCTTTACTTTGTATGTGAGACAATCCACCTTTGGATCCCATAGCATACGTAATGTTTTCACTGGAGCATCCTGAAATTCCTTATCAAACACATAGGAAGATGCAGATAAATATTTCAACAGTTCTGGGCTATTTGACACCCATTTGTGTAGCTGAAAACCACATCTCAATAATAGTTGAGATAATCTGGTTTGGAGTTTTTTAGCACCCTCTCTCTATATATAATATGTAGACTCCCCAGAAAGAATATCATCCATATAACTATCATTACAAATCACATCTGCTGCGTCAGGAAATTCTGCTTTTTCTTCATCTGCTAAGGCCTTTAAGGTCCTGGTAGCTAAAAATGGTGCAGAAACTGTCCCATAGGTTACGGTAGCTAGTTTGTGAGTCATGACTGGAGCATCTGCACTAGTCTTCCACATAATTCGTTGTAAATCCCTTTGATTAGGATCAACAAGTATCTGCCTGTACATTTTTTTAATATCTGCACTAAACGCGTACTCGTGTTTTCTAAATCTACTGACTATGGAAAAGAGATCTTGTTGAATAATTCCTCCTTTTAGTAAAATGGAGTTTAGAGAAAAACCACTTGTTGTTTTTGCACTTGCATCGAAGACAACTCTCAATGGAGTGGATGTCTTCTCTGGTTTGTATACGGAATGATGAGGAATGTAATAGTTAATCTTATCTAATGTTTCATTTTTAATCTCCTCCATATGGCCTAAAAGTTCATATTCATTCATAAATTCTTTATACAAAGTTCCCATTGTATTGTTTTTGTTTAATTTTTCCCAAATACCATTTAGTCGTTTGATCGCATTATCTTTGGAATATCCTAATAATGTTACTGCATTTTCCTTTATGGGTAACCGAACTATAAATCTTCCCGTTTTATCTCTTTTATAGGTACTAACAAAATGTTCCTCACAATAAATTTCCTCTTCACTTTTTGTTATTTCCTTAGAATCATCTGGAAGTGATTCGAGTTCAAAGAATTTCTTTACTGTTATATCTAAGCTTGGTTCACTTATTAAACAACAGTTGGCTTGTTGTTGTGACTGAGGAAGGGTACCTGTGACTAAATAGCCAAATTTTGTATTTTGTAAAATTACATTTCCCTCCTGCAAATAATGTTGTTCTGGATTTATAAAATTTCAAAAAATAGTTCACTTCCTATCAATATATCTATTTGACCTGGCATATGAAAATTAGAATCAGCCAGCTCAATTGAAGCTGGAATATTTAAATCCGATATATTTAATTTCGATACAGGAATCACATCGGTAATTTTAGGTAAAAGTGAAAATTGTACATTGCGTACAAAAGTATAATCCCGATTTGAAACTTCAATATTAGCTGAATATTTCGAGGCTTGCGTAATTCCGTTAATGCCTGTTATAGATTGGTTTGCAGACCTAAATTTAAATCCCAACTTTCTTGCTATGTCTTCTCTCATAACGCATATCGCAGACGCATTATCTAATAATCCTCTTAACTTAATTCTATATCCATCAGCACTTTTAACGAAAATCATGAATGTATTTAATAAAACACATTTATTTCCATAAGTCAAAACCGCCACTTCTGGCTGACCTTCAAACCGAGTAGGATTCGAATTGCTCTCTATCCCCCTTTCCCCTACAGTGTGATTTTTAACTGCAGAGCAAAGTTCAGCAGAATCGTGAAGCAATGAATTATGTAATCCCTTGCAACCACTAACTGTGCATTTGCATTTAGACATGCAGGCACCAGAATGAAGTCTGAGGCAATTTATACAAAGTTTGTTATTGCTAACAAATTTCTTTCTGCACTCCACAGACATATTTTGAAATGCAATACATTTATAAAGAGGATGAGAATTTTGACATAGAATACAAGGTTTAACAGTTATTTTTTTACTATTAACTACCAGCGATTTGGCTTTAGTTGACATTGCAGTATTTTTATGGATCATTTTAGTACTAGGAATGCGAGTAATGTTTTCTAACACGGCACTTCTCTTTTCTAAAAATTTCATAATAGAATCAATTGTTGGAACTTCTGCTGTTTTCAACGAAAGTTCAAATTGCTTTCTAGATTCTTTGTCAATTTTTTGAAGAATTATATTTATTAAAATTATATCGGATAGATAGGGTTGCCAGATGTGTTCAAGAAAAAAACCGGACAACTTTTCAATTTTTTTATTATCTCATAAATATTGCTGAAAATGACAAAGAAGCTTACAATCTACTTCTTTGTATATTTGGCATTTGATGACACTGCTTTTAACAAAGGTTTATTGGTCAAAATGGCATCTTTGAATTCAGTGCAACTAGAGCTTATGTTGAAAAAAATGCACAGTTCACTTTTTACTGTATTTACAGCGAGACGATTTCTTTCGTCAGTCCATACGTTTCCCATGACGCTGAAGATACGTTCCACAAAAGCGTTGGATACAGGAACACTGCACACAAACTGCACAATTTTCAGCAGATTCGGTGCTTCTTTTTGGAAAAATTTGCACCCCATTTCAATTGAGTTATCTTCGAGTTTGAGTGAAGGAAAAACACTCTGAAGTTCAGACAGTGTTCATCGTAAATCTGTTCAGGGGGAGTTTGCTGCTTCCATGGAGATATTGACCATAGTCCAAGCAGTTGATCCAGCGTGGGCAATCTTCCGCATTCGAGATTCAAACAACTGAACGTTTTATAATTTTGGTTTTCAAATGGATACCACTTCTCTATGTAAGCTAGAGCTCAGTGATACGCATTTGTAGCGTTTTTAGTAAATTTTTCAACTTCATGGTCTGGAAGATGGCCTTTTTTTAATGCCACATCGACTTTAATTCGAAATATTTGTCATTTATTTTCTTTGAAATTGTGTCGTGAAATTTCACCATTATGTTATGTAGATTAAATGCTGCTGTGGTATGTTTCTCTACCAACAGAATAATTTCTTGAAAAAGAAGTCATAAAGTTATGAGTGAAATACAAATATAGTTCATTATAAGTAGGATTAGCTTCACCTGAAATTTCGTTTTCTTGGTCCGATAAGATAGCCCAGAGAGCCGTAGGGCAATTATCAGAACCTCGTTCTATGAAGTACCTTTTCAATGGCCCCCATGATGAAAGCATCCTATCAAGAGCTTTAAATAAACTAAGCCACCTTGTAGGAACGTGACGAATGACTTCTCTGTATTCGCTTTCGAAAACATCAAAGCACTCCTTCAAATGTTCTCGTTTCTAAGTGGAACAAGAGAACTCTGCAAATACTTTCATCACTATATTTTCGACATCAACAGGCATTACTTTTAATGCATTTTTAGCGTAGTTATGAAGTATGTGGTCATTACAGTGAGCAGCAATTATGTCGTTGTTTTCTTCAGACTTCAATTTTTGAAAACGGAATTATTGACTCCAAAATTAACAGACGCGTTGCCCGCTCCATATGCTGTTACTCTGCTCCCTGGGAGTCGTGATTTATCCATGACTTCACATAAACGTTCCTTAATAGATGTTGAATCTTCAAATGAGTCTTCGTAAAAATCCAATATTTTATGGCAGATGCCGCTTTTTGGTGAGAAATATTGAATATCAACTGGAAAAAATTTCTATTACCTTTATATTTGATGCATCAGTCGCTACCGAAAAGGGAACATCATTCTTTAAATCTTCCTGCACAAGTTCCATAAAATACGGAAACAAAACTTGGTTTACCAAAGCTGTACATTTAGTGCGTCCTCCTGTCATTTGCTTTACGATATCTGAATCGTTTATCACTTGTTTTAATACTTTCAAGGAGCAATCTTGAGCAATGTAAGAAATGTGGTGCTTGATACTATGGTAAACCTCAGTTAATTCGACAATACCAACTTTTTCACTTCAGGTACTGCCTTTTGGTGTAAAGAAAGACTTCATTCGGTGAGACATGGCTGCAGCACTTTCACACTCTTTGTGCTTCTTTGCCTCAATGTGGTGGGTAACTGCTTTTAAGCCGTCATAAGCTACAGTGAACGAATTTTTGCATACACATACACACACACATACACGATCACGACAGCGACACAAATAATAGGAATCGAAAATACCCACAACAAGAACAATTATGGACTGACAGCGACTCCCCGCTACCGGCCCCTTTCCCCTCCCCCGTCGGAGCTTGGAGGGGAAGAGCGGAAGAGGAAGGTCGAGAGTCCGAATCGAATCCGAACCGAAGGTGGCTCTGGTTGCTCAATCCTATCCACATGCACACGCGTGTCCAAACCATGTAGATATACACCTAGGTACCTAGAATCCTACTCGTTGTGTTGGTTGTCTGCCCAAAGCACCAGATATTACGCAAAATGTATTTAAAACCGGACATTCTTTTGTCCGGTTTACCCAGATTCTCTTGACCGGACTAACATGAAGAAAACTGGACTGTCCGGTCGAAAACTGGACTGTCCGGTCGAAAACCGGACATCTGGCAACCGTATTGATAGATCATTCTGCTCATATTTCAAAACTTTAAGTGCTCTAATGTTTCTATTGATACAATCCATTAAAGCGTGCAGTTCTTTGGCTGATTCGCTATAAATTTTTTCATAATTAATTATCTCAAGGACATGAGAATCTATCAACTGCCGTTTGTTTTCGTAACAATCTTCTAATGCTTTAAAGAGAGAATCGAAACTATCGCTAGGCGACTCCAATAGCCTTGCTTCTCCCTTTAGAGATGCTCGAAGATAGTATAGTTTTTGCAAATCATTCAATTGCTCATTATTACTTATTAAATTAATAAATTGATTTTTGAAATTAGAAAATTCTGCTATTACACCAGAAAATTCTGGCAATGGAATTTGAGGTAAGCGGATACTATTTTTACTATTGTCATTTAAATTAATGTTTACATTTTCAGAATTTTTCAAAGAATACATTAAAAGTTTGAGACCTACCTCTGTTGTCTCGATCCGTTGATTTATATCTTCAATGTCCAGCTGAATGATTTCCAAGCTTTCGAAAATTTCTATTTCACAATAATCCTCAGCTATTCTATCTAGATTTATCTGTAATTGCTCAATTTTTTTTAGTTTAATTTCTATTTCAGTGACACTAGTATCCTTTGACACTGTCTTCTCCGAGGTAAAAGCCTCTAACCTAGTTAAAGTTCCTTTGATTGAATCTTTTAAACGATTCAATTTCTCTTCAGTAGTTACGTTGGAGTTATTTTTATTTTTCGATTTTTTATCCATTTTCTTTGGCTTCGTAGGACCAATGTTTCATCAATATTTGTGTGGACTGTGAAACTGGTTAAAGAATAAAAAATCAGTGTTTTTCGCAACGCTAAGCCTACTTTATTCGTGCACCCGCTTTTGTTGGGGTACAGCTAGACAATGTCTACTTTTACAAATTTTTTTACAGATGGTGCTACAGTGCGCTGATGACGTAACAGTTGGATATACAAGGGTATCAAAAAAATTGTTGGGATAGAATAGTCTCAGCTGATTCATTAATAATATTTTCATTTGGCTGATTTTTTACAAAGGGAATAAATAACTGTATTCTATGACTCCCTGGTTAATCTGTACATGCAGTTTTGTTTATTTTTTTACCATTTTGATTTTGTATTTTTTTTAAGTATAATTTTCATCTGTGTTTAATTTTTTGCTTTTTTTCCACAGTCGAATTTGGGATACATCATCTGGGCAATGTCTCAAAACTTTAATAGGTATCACTTTTATAATTTTTTTTAAGAATTTGACATTGCTTAATTGAAATTATCTGATGGATTCTCTCTCTCTCTTGTATATGTGGTGTTAACAAATTTTGAAATGATTTAAGTAATGGAAATCTATTAGGACTCTTTTATCTAGGGCTTTTTCTTTACTAGAATTTCTTTTGGTATATACTAAGTAAAATTGGTAAAGCCAAACATGGAGGGAAGGGAACTTTTTTAAAGAAATTATGTACTTAATATATTTGCTTTGTATATGTACTGTTACATAATTAAAATTTTCATTAAACTGTCTAAAACTTACATTAATTTTCATTTTTATATTTTATTTTGAATTTAAATAATTTTGTTAGAAATTCTATGTAAATCCAAGTAATTTAAAACAATTTCAAATTCTGACATCTTAATTATGTTAATTAATCATAATCATAATTTTGTTTTAACTATTAGGCATAATGCAATCATGACATACTTAAAAATGCAATCAAGTAAAATTTTAGTACTTTCACTTAAAAATTTAGTTGCTAACTGTTATTGGAATTTATGTTAAAATGTTTATAAAACACTATTTAATGTTTAATATTGTTCTTGATGCTGATGATTAATATTTAATATATAGTTCAAATATTGGATGGCAGTGTTAGAAACTACATATTTATACTACTTAAAATTAAAGATTAATTATACCATAGATATAACTTTTTAAAATAATTTAAGACTTTTTAAAACTACAATTAAATTAGTAATAGTGTTATGTGTTGAGAATCCTTGTATCAGTAAATTGTTTCAGTTCTCTTACATAGTATAAAAATAGTTATTTTTAATGTTTAATATATTGTTAGTCTTTACCTACAGTTAATAGTATTAATGCATTTTTGTTCTTTCATAATGGTATACTTCTGAAGTTAAAAAAATTAATTTTAAGTAAAATTTTTTATTTTGTTTATTAACATTAATAATAGGCTGTTTTAAACTAATAAGGTTGGAAATTTTATGACTGATGGATCTACGACTGTTCTAATTCAAACTGTAAGAATTATGTAACATTAAATGAGATATTTGTCGAATGAAGTACCATCTCACGTATTACTCTCAGTGAACTGCGATTCAAATTATTGTTTCCCTGAAAATAATATCTTGTATTATACTCAGATCAAGGTAATTTATTTTGGTAATTTTAAAATCAGAATCCAAAATTCAGCACCCTGTCTGCTCTTCTATCCAGCAATTAAGAGAGGCAACTATCCTTTTTCAACAAGGAAAATTAATGGGGAAAATAATCTTGCGTTCAAATGAAGGGAATTATTAGTTATTTTTAGAAATTAATTGTGAATAAATCGGTCAAAAATTCAAAGTCTAATCCTTTTAACAAGGACTCATGAATGAATCTGTCAAAATATAGATTTTTATCCTTTAATCCAAGATGAAATGACACATTTTGAAATAGGGTATTCGAAATTATAATTTAAAGAAAAATATATAAAATTAGAATTTTAAGTAAAAAAGTTCTATTACATGGATGCACACGCACAAATAATCCAATACCAGTAAACACAATTGTAACTGTTTCTTATTTTATTATGGTCTTAGTGCTAGAACATTTTTACCACAATATTT
Organism: Trichonephila clavipes; assembly: GCA_019973935.1. Taxonomy (NCBI): domain Eukaryota; kingdom Metazoa; phylum Arthropoda; class Arachnida; order Araneae; family Nephilidae; genus Trichonephila; species Trichonephila clavipes. The sequence continues at coordinate 100,062 of BMAU01004373.1, forward strand.
TTGTTGAAAAAGATAGATTATTGCAAAGCATTTTTCTCTTATGAAAGTGACAAATTCTTCACAATAATTAGATAATCATTAAATTATTGTAGATACATAATAAAATTGTATAGTTTTATTTATATTTAAATCTCAATCATGTTTTTTAATAGATGATGACAATCCTCCAGTTTCATTTGTAAAATTCTCACCTAATGGGAAATATATTTTGGCTGCTACTTTGGACAAGTAAGTTCTGATATTTTTAATTAAAATTTGATTTTAATATGCATGTAGTACTCTGAAAAGTAAATATTTTATCTAGATTAAAAATTAAATGTTCTGAAATTATTTAGAAAATAAATTAGTTTTTTTAAGGTAGTGAGAAAAAAATAGTTGATTTAACATTTTGCAATTATTTTATTTCCCCCTTCATATTATGCTTAAATAAAGGTGCAGAAGCATAAATAACATCTGGAAGGTGTGTTTTACTCATTGTTATTTGAATTTTTGTTGTATAAAAGATTATATATATTTATACATGCAGACAATACTTAGCTTCAAGGTAATGGCTGGATATTTTTAGACTACTTAGTTACTTATAAAATTCATAATGCATATACTTTTAATTTTAACTTAGGGCAAGTAATACAGGTTCTTTTGTCTCCTCAGAATTATTACTGTGCCAATTTTTGTTTTCTTTCCTCCTGGGAGTGGTGTGTTATATTTTGTATTACTTTTGTTTACCTACTTTAAATTCTGATATAAAGTTTGTATTCCATCATACTTTCATTCTTTATTTAAATGATCTATCAATTTTTATTTGATTTGTATTGTATATTGTAATAGTCAGTTTTATCAATCATTTTTATAGTTCTTGAATTTTACAATAGAAATATTTATTTTAAGGTATCCGAACATGTTCAGAGCACTTTTTAACAAAATAACATATTTAAACATTATAAAGGCTTTTTTAGGACTCAATACCAATAAATACTAATATTTAACTAACAATATTTAAAATAAATTGCCTAAATTTCACAGAAATCACAATTATAAGTGAAATTTTAGCAACATTTTTGTAAAATTTCAAAGCAATTAAAGAAAAAGTAATATTCTTATATTAGTAAAAATATTACCAAAACAATCTAGATGCATTTATCTAGAGAATGTACTAAAATTTTATGCTTTATTAAAATTTGAAAATTTTATAGTTGATTTGAGTAAACATTATAAGAAAAATCACATTCTTTATGAGACCATTATTTAAATAACAAAGCCCTAACTCAAAAAATATTCGTACAATAAGCAATATTTTAGTACATTCTCCTGAAAATAGCATAAATATCAGGTTCAAAAAGTTTTATAGAAATACATATGTAATATTTGGAGTAATCAGACTCGCCATGATAGATTTCGAGTAATTTAAATGCACACTTCTGGTAGATTCAAGACCCACTTCCGGTTTTTCTAACTTAATAAAATTTATTGTAGCTTGGCCTCTAGGTAGAGTAGAAACAAAACAAAATATGTTTTGTAAAGCCAAAAGATGGCTCTATTCAATAAAAGAGAAAACAAAAAAATCTGTTTTGACCGAATTTCGTAATTTTCAACTTTTTCGGATACCTTAAATTTAATAAATATATTGTATTCTAAATTTTAGAACTTTTGTCCCCTATTATGAAAAAGAATAAAGTTGTATTAGAGTTACATTTTTTTTTATAATCTACTACAATCCATACTTTTTCATTGATGTAATATATATTTTGTTAAATAAATTGAATTAATTCTTCATATCCTTTTTCTAGTACTCTGAAGCTTTGGGATTATAGTAAAGGAAAGGTAAGATTTATGTATGCTTGAGTTATTATTTTGGAAATATAGATATAATTGTGAGGTTGTTTTTAGGAATAAGGATGTTTACCATTTATTAAATATTTTATTGATTTATTTTATGTAGACGTAATAAGATGTAGATTTTTTCATATACCCCGAAAAATCTGGCATATAATGCACACTTTTAATACAAAAAAATAGGTTCAAAATTTACTGGCACACATTATACACTGGGTATATAAATTACAGCTTTTAAAAAAGAGAGATGAGCATAAGAACTATTAGATTTTTATGTAGTATCAAAATACTGTTTATTTGAAAGAAATTGCATTCTTTATGAACTTAAGGGTTTGTAATTCTAGAAGTATACTATTTTTTCAAAAGCTTGGGATACCTTGAATGAATGACTTCGAAACATAGAGCATTGCACATGTACATTTTAGGGTTCTTCGTTAAAAAGGGGGTGCACATTATACAGCAAATATACCTAAAAATTAAAAAAAATACTGCTTGAAAGTTTAGTTGCACATACACTGGATTTCACAGCATAAATATTTCATATATTTTGTTAGTCATATCTATTATAATCATTGAATAACTTTTCCGTTTTGGAAGGCATAGGACAAAAAAAAGCTAAAGTAAAGTATTTTATTGTATCAATTTATAATCTGAAACTTCATTGGGGTTAAAATAAGATTTGCATTTGTGAGTTATTTCGATGCTTTTGTATTATACCATCAAACAATTTCTTCAAAACAAATGTTGCCAAATGCTGTTGTTGTTTCCGCATTTATGCATGTAAAAAAATCCTCCTGCACATGCTTCTTACTTATTAGCCCATTGGCAAATTGATGAGAATTAAGTCCTGCATCTAAGTGATATAACCAAAAGATCTGGTTACAACTTACATTATTTAGATGGCCTTTACACTGTAGTTGCATTTCCAACCACAACAAATAAGTTTATGGGAATGGTGGGACATGAATTTGTACAAGTATGAATTTAATTGTTGTCTTGCAGTTTTCTGGTGTTTTTGTGTTGCATTTTGCTACCCCCCTCCCTAAAGTTTTTTGACTACTTATATACTGTACCATAGGTTTTAGAAATACTTCATTGTGTTCTCTACCATTGAAAATAGATTCCATATCTAATCATTTTTCATAGCAAAGAAGAGCAATATTACAAAATGTAAACAATGTTATTACTTTCAAGCATGCACAAACAAAAGTATGTTTGAACGTGCATGGAACAGTTTTCCACTATGTATATTGTAACATTTGGGGACATTTTTTTTTTCATTTGACAAAATTGGTCAACAGTATAATACATAAGTACCATTATTTATAATTGCATTAAATATTCAGCAACTTTTTTAGTTGGAAGTTCTTTCTCTCAAAAATTTTAATAAGCTTGAGGTAATAATAGGTCACAAACCTGCAGTTTGTTTTGTTTTTTCTTTTTGGGGTTGAAGTTCGGGTGCTACTAAAGTCCCTTCATGTACATTGAATCTGTCAAACTTTAAAGTTGGTATTGTGTGCAAGTTTGGAGAGTGGGGTGCCGCTCACAGTTTTTTGCTCTTGACCTTGGTTCAAAATTAAATTTTTCACAGATAGCCGTTTTGTTTTGAAATGCAATGTTTCTGAAAAAACTTTTACTTCATGAACTTATAATATGTTATCAATTGTTACTGCTGAAATTACTTATTAACATGCCATTTATAATTCCATGTTTTTGCTGTATTAAAAATGTTTTTTTGTTCACCGTTACATGTTTTTTATTATGTGTTCTGTTTTGGAACTCTTTTTCTTTTAAATGCATGTATAGAATTTCAATTACTAAGATCAGGCATTCAATAAGTTAAATTTTATAGATTAAATATATATTTCTGTTCAATTTTGTAGTGTTTGAAGACATATCAAGGCCATAAAAATGAAAAATATTGTGTTTTTGCGAACTTTTCAGTCACTGGCGGCAAAGTAAGTTTATTTAATTTAATATATTCCAATAATAATAAAATAAATTGATCTTTCCCTCTTAAATACTCATACAATTTTTATAACTGAAGGGTATATTATAATTATTTTTTATAAGTTTCTTTTAACTAATTTGGTACAATTAGTACAATGGCACTTTTTATATGCATTTTTATATCAATTTATAGTCTTACTTATAAAATACACATATTCTCTTGGTAGTTATTAAATAGTAAGAATAAAGTAGGAAAGATATATTCTGTATTAGTTTACAAAATTGTCTTAAAGTTACTTACAGGGTAAAGGATTTAAGGATTATCAAATATGTACATATAATTACGAAGATTTAATATCATTTCTTATCTCTGTAATACAAGTCTTTATGCAAATGCCTTTAAATGAATATCATGCATTTTTTTATATAATTTTTTTCTCTTAATATTTATAATACTATAGTGGATAGTTTCTGGTTCTGAAGATCACATGGTATATATCTGGAATTTGCAGACTAAGGATATAGTTCAAAAATTGGAAGGGCATACAGGTAAAATTATTAAACTGATGTAATTTTACTGAATGCTATATTTATATGAAAGAAAAATTTTCCTTTATGCATATCTTTTAATGTATATATTTGTGAGAAATCAATGAATATATAAAATACATGAAGTAGAAATTAATAATTTTTTATATTGATTTTAATCAAATCAGAATCTTAACCCTTAAGAACAGCAGGGTTTAAAAATTGTAAAAAAACAATTCTTTTTGTTAACAAAATTTGAAATTAAATGGTTTTCATTTATGTATCCTATGTATATTCTACTTGTAATTTTCTAGATTGTGGACAAAAATTACTATAAATATGAAAAAAATATTTAAAATTGTTTTTGATGGTTTTAGTATAAATGAAGGGGCTGCGGTAGCCCAGTGGTTAAGGTATCCACAATCATGGCAGGCATGTCATGAGTTCGATCCCAGTACCACTAAAGACCCGCCGTGTAGGGCAGCGATGCACGTTAAATCTGTCGAGAGCTGAAACGTCCTTCCATTGGTGTGGTGTGGTAGTTAGGAGAGGGGGGGCCAGCTCAGGTGTCGTCCACGTCACTTGACCATGGTTCAAAATTACGTGGTCCGTCGCCAAAAGCCCTCATGTAGCTGAACAGTGCGATGTTAATATTAACTAACTAATTAGTATAAATGAATAAAAATAGATGTGTAATACTAAATTGAGATTTGAAGGTTGGGCTACCCCTTAAAATATATATGGAATGAACTCAAATTTCCATGGTGTTTTGAAATAATGTAAATTCTGTATTTTACACATATCTCCATGCAAAAAACTTGAAATGATATATTTTTAAAAAGTATTAGTTTCTCATAAACATATCCAAAAAATAAAATTTCAATCATTTAAGAAATATTTTGGTTTAAAAGATTCTTTTAAAGGAGAAGAGAATTAAGGTATGCTTTTGGTTTATGATAAATTTCTCTTTTAGATGTCGTTCTTTGCACTGCTTGCCATCCAACTGAAAATATTATTGCATCAGCTGCTTTAGAAAATGACAAAACCATCAAGATTTGGAAAAGTGATTCATAAACATAAAACCTTTACTGATGTCATTACATTATGTAAAAAGGCTTATCATCTTCTTAAATATGTATTTCAATTTGTTCCATAAAAATCATGTCTATCATGTAATGCATTTCTATAGAATTGTTTTGTATATTGGGCTGCACATCTTTTTTTTTTTTTTTTTTTTTTTTTTTTTTTGAAATCATCTCTTTTTAATAAAAGTATTTTATTGATACTTTTTGAAGGGGGAATCGTGTGTTTGTATTTAAAAAATAAATGTACATTTTTTTTCCAACAAATTGATGCGAGTTAAAAATTTTGTGTAAAATATGTCATTTTTGTCTTAATATATTTTTTTACCATTATCAAAAAGTTATTTAAGTTTTCACCAATATTACTAAGGGAAAAAATGTCTTTTTTATAGTTATCAATGTACATAAATTATTTATAAGAAAAAATGTAATAAAGGCTTTGTATTGATAAATAAATCCTAAAATGTTCCTTAAATTAACTTACTCTTTAATAAGAATTTTTATTAGTTTCTCAAACACACAATTGCTTTTAAAAAATTACGTTTGGTAACTTTTGCAATTTTATTGCAGCCAGATACAAAATTGGTATCAATGATAATGACTAAAATGGAACTATAAATTAAAAAAGTTAATTGATTCACATTTTTTTAGTTTATTAGCATCTAAGAAGTAATTTTTCCAATCATTAGATTTAGAGATGATTAGAAACTATATTTCTTCAGGACAAATAATTCATATACTGTTTTCATTCCTTACATAATGGTTAGATTGTTAAGATATACAGCTACTGTAAGTCTGAAATGTAATATGTTATATTATAATAATTTCAAAGTTAAATATGTTATGAACTATTACAGGGTATTGTATAATATTTTGGATTCAAGGGTGTTGACATGGAATGCAGCATGCGAAAATCCAAATGTGTACAAATTTTGGCATGTTCTTTTTTTGTAATTTTTTAAAATTATATGAATTTTTTCCCCCAATTTTTTTTAAAATTGGAAATAAAATTATTTGGAGCAGAATAAAACTGTTTTATCTATTGTTTAAAACACTTATTGAACATTAATTTATCAGTTTTTTAAACTCCCTATTTTGGAAAGGAAAATGTGTTGAATTACCGTAAAATCCGGCGTATAACCCACACCTATACTTTCAAGCTGCAGTTTTTTAATTTTAAGATACATTCGGAGTATAACGCGCACCTCCTTTCTTACAAAGGAACCTGAAATGTACGTATGCAGTGCTTTTGTTTTGAACTTAGTTATTTAAAGTATATTACGCAAAATTTTAGATAAAATAATTTAGTTCTAGTACTACAACCTTTTAAGTTCATAAGGAATGTCATTTCTTTTAAATAAACTGTGTTTTGGTATATATAGAAGCCTAATTTTTGTATGCATATCTCTTTTATTATTTTTAAAGCTATTATTTTTATACCCGTCGTATAACACGCTCCCGTAAATTTCGATCTTATGTTTGGTGTTAAAGGTCGACGTTATACGCCAGATTTTACAGTAGTAGAATGTATTAAATTTAAGATATAAAAAATTGTCTTAGATTTAATTAAGATCACTTTGAATCATTAATACCAATTTTTTCTGGTTGTGACTTAAATTACAGGTTTTGGAGACTGGCTCTTTTTTTTTCCCTTGGAAAAACCTGAATCTATAGTGTAAAATAGGAGTCTGCACCAATATAATTCAGTGTTCCACACAGTAGGACATCAATTCCTTTCCCACAGTAATGTATGCAGAGTTAAAGAATAGAGGTCAGTAATTTAGAGAGGTTTACAGTTTTATTTTATCTTAGTTTTGGATTATTTAAAGGTATTTCTTAACCTAAAAATAAATAGTGTAAAATATATAACTATTTCTTCAACAGAAATAAAAGTCAGCGGTAGTCTAGCGGTCAAGGTAATGGACTCGTGACTGGCATATCATGAGTTTGAATTTAGTACCGCTGTAGACCCACCATATAGGGGGAGGCGAGATAGACGTTAAATCTGTCGAAGCTCAAATGTTCTCCTGTTGGTGTGGAAGTTAGGAAAGGGCAGTGCCAGAGCTTAAGTGTCATCCTTATCACTTAACCATGGTTCAAAATTGCGAGGTCCATCACCAAAAGCCCTCATGTAGCTGAATCAATATTTACTCACTTATCAAAAATTAAAATTGTACACAAGTATTTTTAAACATATTTATTAAAATAAGAAATAGACAGCATAAGATAAATTTCCCATCATTACAGTTAAATAAAAATTTTAATATAAACCCACTGGTTGCACCGCTCTACTTTCATATTACAAAATCAGGTATAATTTGTGACTTTCAATTTGACATTCTGAGTATTCAGTTGTTAAACAATTTCTTTGCGAACTCGAAACGTTTTTCATGTAGGAAAATTTCTTACTTTGATCTGTAGATCCAAAAGTGGAAAGCAGAGTACATGCAATTTCCTCTCTTCAAACAATTATCTCCAGCAATGACATTCGATAATTTACAAAATAGCTATAAATTTATCTTTAAGAGGTATTGTTCGGATTCTTTCTTAAATCCTTAAATATTCATAATTCTGAAGATGTTTGTCAAATAATTAATCCATTACAAATTTATCTTCCATCTACTCAAAAATTGACAAATTTGTACAGTAGGGCAAAGTGCCACTGAGAATTGTACCGTATGCCTCAGGCTGCCGACCCTTGGTGTAAAATTGTTTGAAAGCTTAAATGTTTCTATGCTTCATTGGTTTAAGCTTATACTTTTTATTATTTGTGTGATATGAAAAGTATATCCATGTATGATGCAGGTATTGTTTAATTATTAATTTTTATACCAGTTCGTAAGCCTCATATTTTATCTATGTAATTTAAAAATTCCTTACCTTATAAAACCAGTTAAAGATTTATGATTACCATAAAATGTTTAAAAGAAAGAATAGCATGAAATGCCCAGAAATACTTTAAAAACAGAGAAGAAAATTGAATTGCAAGAGAAAAAAAATTTGAATTGAAATAGTGAAGTGCATTTTTTTTAAAAAATGCACTTCACTATTGGGAGATTATTTTACGAATAAAATTGTGAAATGTTCTTATTTCTAGGAAAAAAGTTTGCATTATAGAGGTTTGACTGTAATTGATTTTTCCCCACTTTGTCAAAGATCAATAGTTGAATATCGGGTGACAGTAGTTTAATCAGTAATATTTAAGTGATAAATCACATTATCTAAAAATAAAGATTAATTACAATTTCTAAACCCTATACATAATTTTTTTTTATTTAATAGCCACACATAATTATAAATCAAAATGCTAATGTATCATATGGTAACTGATAAAACTTAAGTTTTTTAAATTAAAAAATATAACCTTTGCTAATAAAGTTACATTTACTTTATCATCTGTTTGACTAGTAAGAGTTGCAACTGTAAGACTGAATTTTACTTGATGATCTAATAGAATTATGACATAAGACCTATCTGAATCTAATCTTAACATAGTATATAAAAAAACCAATTCAGATTTGTTCATCAATTGAAAATAAAATATTTGTTTTTTTTCCTAGTGTAAGTAAGTATGAAGAATGTTGAATTTTTTTTTTTAGGTTCTTTGGGTCACATGAAAATAGACTAATTTTAACAATAATCAAAAAATAAAACGTACGTTAACTATATATTCTAAGTAATTTAAACTTTAATACTTCATGAAAAACATGACAAGTTAATGAGATATTTAGCATTGTTTTGGAAATACTGATTTCATATATTTATTATAAAAGTACTTGCAGGGGAGTTTTCTTGTGACTATTTGATATTTTGATCTTTATGTGACTTGTCCTTAAGAATGGTTTCTCATAAACATAAATACTTCCAAACACCAGGAAGACCATAAAGAAAGCATGTTTCTGAGAAAAGGGTTGTTTTTCTTTGGAAAAAGATATAGACAATGATTAATCATAGTAAATTTTGCAATTGTTCTTATTGTCAAATGTTGAATGTCAAAATGTAGCTAAAAAGTTATAGAATATGTGTACTAAAAATAAATTGCAGATATACTAAAAGTTTAAAATTTTATCAAATTGAAAGACAAGTTTGCTTTTTTTTATTTGCAACATTTGCCATTTACTTAGAATATCATCTGATTCTGTTTTTACATGAAGTGGACATTTTTTTTAACACAATCAACCCCAATTTTAAGAAAACTTCCCTTTATTTTTATAACTGCTACATTGCATTACATTCCTCATTTCCATATGTAAAAATAACCTGAATTTTATAACCTCAATATAGAGATGTGTTACTTTACAAATGTCAAGATCATACATGATACTAAACGCAACAGTTAAGGTACATGAAAGAATCGGAAAACTAAGAACAATAACATTGCTAGGAGATATTAAATTGGTGCTCAAACCTCCAGCTAATTAGTGAACAAATGGCTTGGACAGACCAGACATCTCTAGCTGTGTTAATGTTACTCTTTAAAGAGAGAAAGCACATGCTCAGAGGACCAAAGACCTTTCATGATGCTATATCGACTATAATTCATGAAAACTGTCCACCAGCCGATCAATTTAAGTACAACACTGAACTTTGATGAATTAACCAAGTTATATATATATAATTGCAGACTCATGAAAGATGTATATGTTGCATCGACATTGAATATACTTGGATTGAAATTCAAATTACAAATGAGGACAAAAAAGTTATTTAAACAAACGGTTTTCCTTTAACATGAATAAAGTATATTTTGTATGACACATATACGATCTCTATGAAATAAAATGTTTAATATCCTAACATGGAAGCTCATGATTTATTGTATTTTTGTCGAGTTCTTAGGACTGGAACTAATCTGTTTTTCCATGCTTTAACCCATATCTACTGTTCAAAAACAGAATTAAGTGTAATTCCTTATTTTAATCTGAAAAAATCAGATTCCAATTCATTTAAAAACGCAAAATAATTAAACATATTGTTTACATCATGAAGATGTGTGTTTAAGTCTTTTAAACTAGCAGCCAAGTTTTTAAAAAACCTGGCAAGTTCAGAAATTATTTTAATTTCATAATTTGAAAAATAAAACCTTTTTTTATAATGTTTTATATACATTGCTTGATTCACAATCATCATTTATTCACTTGCTTTGTCTTAACTAGTTTTTATGATGGAATCTATTTGGACTTTTTAGGTGATAATTCAAGATAAACTTTTCTTCAGTTCTGTCATTGCAGTACATTCCTTGACAGCCAATAAGTATTTTAATGCATTACTAATATTTATGTAGGATTTAAAGTATTAGAGAATTAAATATATTCTCCGATCAGTGAGGTTACAACCTCACCAATAGATGGTGCTACCAGCGAATATATGTATCCCCTCGGAATGACGGGTTTTAGGGGAAAACGATTGCGAAGCGGAACGAGAGAAGAGACTCCGGTTTTACAGGAGGAAAGCCACGTTTTTCGGTCAACGTGGAGGCCAATAGGCATAGCGACAATTGAGAGTATGCTCCGTGAAATAACTCGTAAAGTTTTAATTGTAAATAATCTTTCACTAAACAGCAATTTCATTCTAATCTGCTTATTTCTTTGAAATATTAAGATCCCGAACATTACTTACCCCTACATTTATAAATTAATAATTTAATTTTTTATGTACTACCTTTTCAATGTCTTGGTAGTGCAGGTATAAATTAAGCAGTTTAACTCATTATATCTCCACAAAAAATAGCCATCTACTTTTCATTGGGAAAAATCATTTTTAAAAAAATTTGGGCTTTTCGTATGAGATTCATCGAGTCATGCTGGTTTTTTAAACAAAGGAGAAAGAGTATTAGACAATGGTTTAATTTAGGGAAATTTTCTCTACCAATATTTCCTAAATTGTGTTATTTCCAAAAGATCCAAAAAGAAATCCTAGTAAATACATATTTTTTTAATAACCAATCATTTACTAAATTAGGGAGATATATCAATAATCACTGTTACACTCGATAAATTGCTGCAGGCACATACGGGTCTGCATTTTTTCCTCATGACAGTGTGACTGTAAATTATAATTGACTTTTTTCATATGTTATAATTCTACATATAACACTCATAATTGATCCAATGACAACAATTGCAATTCTGAATGAATTTTCAAGGTACTCATTAGATGTTATAGTTCTAGTTTAGTATTCATATATTTCCCCTTTAAAAATATTTATATATGAATATAGATGCTTCCAAATAGCAATTCTCCAGTTAAGACATGATTTAAAATAGTATTTTTTTCTCAGACAAGATGTTTTATAAAAGTTCTGTGACTCCCTCTGGGGAGGAAACTGGATGTCAAAATTACTTTGCGGTAATTGGCCTATATGGCGCTGTGCTAAAAAGTGATACCAGCTCCTGGGGAATGTACTAGGTCTGCAAAGGTTAAAACACCAATGTGCAGCCTCATTAGAAAGAAAAAGCTCAATTAAGAAATAAGGTAAAATTTTTTTTACACTTAATGTCAGGTTACAGTTTTATGCACTTATTTAGAACATGTGTGTTGATTGAAAATGGAGTCACAAATAAGGCACATTGATTTGTAGGAAAATCTTGAACTTATGCTCTAATTCCCACATCAAATAAAAAAATGCTGAATAATTTTTGTTTTTCATAGAATCATATTGGACAAAAAATTAAGAGGCATGAACAATATTTTGTTTGATAGCAACACTAAACATATTGGGCATAAGTTAACAATTTTAACAAAATTTATTACATCTTATAACAAAAAATAGCATTAAATAATTATATTTATAAAATTCAGTTCAATCATCCATGCATATTTAAATAAGCAGTTATTAACTTGCTTGTCCTCTGGCTTCATCGATAATCAGGTCTGGAATGTGATTTGTAATAGCCTGTAAGAAACAATCATCACACATCTTAAATATAAAAATAATAAAATCACAAAAAAATCTAAATTGTTTATAATTTTCTAATACCAACTATTTATTTAGCTGACATACATTAATATCAGCTTCAATAATATTATGGTTTCTTTATTTTAGCTTTTTAAATGTTTTACAAGCCAGTTTAATATTTTAACACAGGAACTTAATCTCTTTAAATTATACGTTTCATTCTGAGTATTAGTTATAAGTGACTGCCTCTAATCCTGTTTATAAAGTTTTACAAAAGAAAAATATTTAGAGTTGAATAGTTTTCAATGCTCAAAATTACCTTTAAAAGTAAAATTTGTACTTTTATTTTTAAAGTGTTGATATTTATTTTCACAATTAGCAACCAGTTATTAGAATTTTAAATTTTGATTGAAGTAATTTTCAATTTTAAAACATTTAAAATCATTATATATATTTTTTAAAATTTTAAATAATTGATATGAAATTATGATAGTAAATAATAGTTAAAATATGTTTAAAATATTTGTCAAGGGAATTAAAATTTATAAAATGAGCTTGATTGCACCAACTTTTCTAGGTAATTGTCCATATTTGGCAAATTCTTCTAGATATACACATGAATTAATCATCTCGCCAAGTATATCATTTTTACTACTTTCTCTATTAAAAGAAACCAATACAATTTTCGTATAATGAAAACATTTAAAATTACGTCACACTTATTGTAAAATTTAAAAAAAAATTTTTAAAGTGTTTCAATAAAAATATTAGAAAACTTTATCACATTATAGAAAGAACAATATATATGCAGTGGAAAAATATTCAATATAAAAAGTACAAAGTATTTTAAGTATTCATGGCTGTCATGAATATATGCAATTTAAATTCCTGAATTTCCTTTCCAAAATAGTTTAATTCAAAAACAAATATGTAGAGTGTTTCAAAATAATTTCACTCATAAAACTTATACTTTTGTATGTGAGAGTGTGAACACACACAGAAAGAAAAAAGTTTGCAGTTTTTATTATCTTTAAAAATTTAATAAAATCATTCAATGCAAATTTAATAAAAAGAAAATAACTTTTGTGGTATTACACAATTATATAAGTGACAATATGATGTGACAGAACTAAACAATAAAAAGTTAAAAAAAAAAAAAAAGAATTTCCCAATCAATGGATTAAAAGAATTTATTTTTAGAAAACAATGTTTGTCAATGGAGTAAGACAAAATCGAAATAATCAGTAGCAAAATGTAAAGATTTATTACACAAATATGTGGAAATAAAACTGAAATGTAGTAAAACATGGGAAAATTACAATGTACACATAGAAAAATATTTGTCCCCAAAGTTAAAAACAATTTCTATACTACAAAAATGTAAGGAAACATTAAGTTTAAACTATCGACTTTAAACTTTGTCTAATGATGTCAAATATAGGATTTTTAATTGAAAATTCCACTTGTAATTTTATGGAAGTCTATTCCAAATTAGGATAGATTTAGAGTAAAAAAATATAAAAACAGAATTCACACATAGATTTATATGAAGAAAATTTAATATTTTCCCACAAATATTTAAAAATAATATACATGGAAAAATAAATATAAAACTTCACAATGATTTTTTTTTTTTACAAAAATAATTTTTAACACATAAAAATTGAAAAATGAAAGTATTTAAAAGAAAAATTCCCATTATGTATTAAAAATTAAGTAGATTAAAGCACAGTAGTTCATGCTCAATGAATCAAAATATAGTTTCCTGAATTAAAAAAAAATATCAACTTATTTAAGTGACGCATATTTGAAACAAAACGGAAGAATTAAAACACCAGCCTTGGGTCTTGAATTTTTAAAACATAATTACAAATGTAATTTAATAATTCATCACTAAAAATAATGCAATAGTTTAAACAAAAAAAATCTACTTACTTTAAAGTATCCATAACAGATCATGCATACTGACCCATAAATGTCAAAAAACTATTTTTGTGTTCCTGATGAAATTGATGTAAAAATGTTAAACCTCCAATCAAGAAAGGTAATCCATCAATTCCATCAGTAATTTTTCGACTAATAAGTGCATCTACAAAGATAATATAATCAAGAGATAATTTTACAGTAGAAAAGGCGAGAGAGATTCAAGATACTTTATTCTATTTAACCATTTATTTGTTATTAAAATAAAATAATTTTAAATAAAACTATATCAAAAACTTTTATAGATATAATTTATAGCTTCTTTGATACATATATGAATGAAATTTAGTTTTTGATTATTATGATAAGTTTATATCGGATATATATATTTTTTGTATTTACATTAATTAGAAAACAAGATTATAAATACATAATCTATAATATATATATATATATATATTTTTATTAAGAATATGGCATTTTTTTAAAATTCACAGATAAATGATGCATAGTGAAACATAAAAAAGCTGTTTGCTCATATCCAGTCAAAACTGACAATTTTGTGTGATGTGTTATTGATACAATATTTATATACATATAATTCAATACATAATATTTTTTCTATATTAAACTATGAAATTTTTGCATTGATTATCCTTATTTCTTCATGAAAGGAAGAAATATATTTTTATTAAGTTAATCAAAAAGAGATTTCATCAAATGCTTTTGAAAATCAAGTTGATTTTAAATCTATAAAAATACTGAATGTGGATGCCAACACCTAAAAATTTTTAATTTAACTTGCAAGAGACCAGAACTATAGAAATTTAGATCACATTTAAATTCTTCTTCAGAGTTTCCACACCAGTAAAAGATGAATATCTATATTTTCTAATTCGATTTAAAACAAATTAATGAAAAAATATATGCATTATATAACTTAATTTCAATCTTATTTTGATTTTTAATAAGTTTTTCTCATAAAAAAAACAATGAATATATCATTTATATATCCTATATCCCGAGAAAAATTGAAAGATCTTAAAATAAACATTTAAATAAAAATAAAGTAGCGTATTTTTCTCTATCATAATGCAATGAACGCCACAGTATTTTTCAGGTTCTTGTTTAAAACCTCAATACTTAAAAATTATTTACTATACAAACAATACAATATTCATGCTTACATTGATATACTATGAATTTCATTGTAGCTCGGCAAATATAACAAGATAACTTGTAGTTGGTATCATAGGCAATAACACAACATAAGAGTTATCCCATAGTGGACAATCAATGTGTCAAAAGTTTATATTCTTTAATCATTTTTTTTTAACATTCTGTACAACACAGAGCTGCCAAAATTATTATTGGAGCAGTGTCATCAACCAATAATGAAAAGGCCGAACAAGAATGCAGCCTGCCTCCGCTAGAAAGCAGGCGCAACCTTGCCACTATCAAGTTCACTAATAAACTACACTCATATGATTTGGACCATATCTCTAGAAGAGTTTTTGATAAATGGAAGCATTCTACAAGGCTCAAAAGATCTTAGACTCTCCAACTTGATAGTGAAATCAGAAAAGAACTCAATTTGGAACATTCCTCCTTGGAGTTCCTTCAGAAGCTCCTCATTCCAAAAAACCCACCAAAGAAGACCCTGCAACTCTCAGACAAGAAGGACTTGAAACGATAGAAATTCTCTCTCAAGATAACTTTGCAATCGCCTACACCGATGGTTTCTCAGACAGATCCCTCAGCAATGGAGATGCCGAAATCCTCCTCCTCCCAGATGGTAATAACTACAAACACAAAATTAACACAGGCATAATCGCCTCAAACTTCACAAGTGAACTCATGGCAATTAGAGAGGCCCTTATATTATACCAACAAGACCCACATGTTATTGATTCTACAGAAGGATTAGTAATCTTCTCAGATTCTAAATCAGCTATAGAAGCCATAAGAAACGGAGAGACCAACATCTCCTGTGATATTATTACCCTTCTAGAACAGCTGCACAGCAAAAGAAAATCCTGTATTCTGCAATGGATACCCGCACATGTCAACATTGAGGGTAATGAATGTGCAGATATATATATATATATAGCCTCGCCACAGAAGCTAGACATCGATCATAAGTGCACCACCATCACACTTGACGATGCTAACGCAGTAGCCAAACATAGAATTATGAATCACACTTTTAAAAAAAAACCTAGTTACGGAATTTGACTGTCCCCGAATTATAACATCCACAATTACCAGATTGAGAACTGAACACCTTAAGGGCATGAAGATTCACCCAGACAAGACAAGATCATATGTTCAATGCAAACACTGCCCAGATCTTCAACTCATGCCCAATCACATCTTGGAATGCTCAACCGTTCGAAGAAAGTAACTAATAATGGGAATGGTCCCTCTGAGGGACTCTTTACGGGAAATCCCGTACAGCCCTGATGCTCCTAGAATAGCAGAGGCAGTGATCAAGACTTGACGGAATTTAGTGATATCTACTGCATTTATTCATGGACACGAGAACAACAACATTTTTTTTAACAAATTTAAAATCAAGCACAAAAATTCTTTTTCACCCTTATTACCTTTCATGTATATAATTCAGAAAATACATTAATAATGCAGTATGCCTATTTTATAAATTATGCTTATTTATTTACTTATAATCAGCACAATTATTTATAACCTATATCTTACTTAATATTGTGCCAATAAAAGATGGCAAAGTAAACAATAAGACAAATATAAAAAAAATCATAGATAACCTTAGTAAAAAACACATGTAATGTAACTGCATTATAGTGCCAACTATGCCAATGTAAAATGCATTATAACCTTTCATAAGAAGTAAAAAAAAAATCTTACCAATACTTTTTTCATATGTTAGTTTTGCCAATTGAGAAGTAGTAAACAAAAATAGGAACAAAGTGAGGTGAGGTAGAGGCCTTGTAGTGATATATATCTGAAATAGAAGTAGAGAAACCTCAATAAGAACTGAAAACTGATGACGTATCTTTACTTTAAATTTGTTTAAAATAATAAATTAAATGAAAAACTAAAATTTTAATGAGGCACATTTACGTTACAAGGTTGTTAAATAAGTAACAAGTGGAAGAAAATCACTTATTTCATTATTACAATAATGCAAATACAAAATAATTTTGCTTATAATATTTCATAGTTAATTATAAATATTTTTTGAATTTCCTTAGCATGTATATCTTTATATACTAGTCATTACCTTTTATGACTATATGTTGGTTTTATTATTGATATCTCTACATATAAATGTCCCAGCATTAACTTTTCAAATGCTTAAACATTTTTAAAACCCTCACTTTTTATTGAAAAAGGACAGGATTTGAATTTCTAAAACAGAAGTATATTTAGCTTTTACATTTCTGTAACCTGTGTTGTCCTACTCAACAAAAGAAAAATGTTAAATCTATATGTTTAATAATTAAAAAGTAGAAATTTTTAATCTATAACACCCCTACCTCTTTCCTCTTCTGGGAGTCGATTTGCATAAAACCCCTTCTTAGCAAATCTCTATTCAATAAAGAAACATGACTGCCAACTTTCAAGTTTGTAGTTAATGGTTCAAAAATAGGAATTTTTGTCTATAACGCCTTGACAACCCCTTTTAGGAGTCGATTTCCACAAAACACATGTTCAGTAGATCTTTACTCAACAAAAGAAACATGCCTGCCAAATTTCATGGTTGTATGTCTAATAGTTTTGGAGATCTTGTGACAAGTGAGTGAGTTACTTTTCTCCTATACATATAAAAACTTGTCGATTTCGATATTTAAATATAACATAATGCTGACAATTTTTCACTGAAATTGGAATTTTTTGTCAAAAAATAAATAAAAGTACATTTGAGAATGCATGTGTCATGAAGAAATTAAAAATAGAACAAACTCTTAACTAATGCATAGGGTTTTTAGAGTGAATAGAACTTTTAAAGGCAGAGCACGTCAGTTTAGGAGATAGAACAATCAAGTAGCATGAGCTGGTGTCTCATCCCTGCATCAATGTTTTCTGTTCTAATAAGTTAGTCACCAAGTGGCAGCCATATTGTAAAAGTTTTTACTATGCTACAGTAAAACTTGAATTATTAAAGAAGATGACTGCAATTATTCCAAGAAGGCTTGGAGCCTAACAAATATATATTTGCTAAAATTGTTCATTGAATTTTTTTTTTAAATTTAATTCTGAGAGAGATTAAAATAGAAACATTTGAATAAAAAACTTATAAAGAATTAAATAGGAATATTTTTCAAACTACGTTATTTCAAAAGGTTCACTTACTTTGGAGAGTGGATTGAAAATTCCAGCCCATTCCATATAGGAAGACAACTCATACAAAAGTGGATTAGTTTCTTTAGGATACGGTTGGGTGGGATCTTTATAATGAAGTTCAATGTCAGCAATCAGAGCCCTTTTAAAAGAAAAAGAGAAATTACTTTTCAAATAAGCAAATTCCTTATATAAAATTATGAATAAGGTACTAAATTAGACCCAAAATATCATTTTCACATACAATAAAACTTTGATGGAAAAAGGGAGCAACTGAAATTTAAAATACAGTAAAAAATTATAACATAAAAACTTTAAAAAGTTTTATTAATAAATTAAAAATTTAGCACTTAAAAATTTCTTATAGTTGGATGATTACAATTAGAACTTATTGAAATTTTTGTTTGCCAAATTTATTATAAAGTAAAATACACATTTCTATTTTGCAGAGTTTAATTAAAATCAAAATAATAAAATATATTTACTCATTGATTCCTTCAAGAGCACACGCAAGATGTTTAGAATCAAATTTACACGAAGTGTTCAATTCATATGCAATACGACGCCTGAGGAGCTGCATTTGTCCTACCTAAATTATGAAAGAATTAGAATTTTACCAAATATAAATGCAGAGCTAATAACATATTTATTTAAAAAAGTTTTTAAAACATTAATACCTTCATTAAACTTTCTAAAAAGATAGGATATTTTCAAGCTTTTGAAATAGTAGCTCCATAAACACGAGTAGGCTGAACTAAAATAAAGCAAATTAAAAGATTCTTAATTAAAAAGAAATATGTATTAAGAAAATGCTAATTAAAATACCACACAACCCATATTTTCTTGATAAAAACTAACTATATGAAATTTTCTAAAAATGTTTATACAATGATGGAATCTTTAATTCCCAAACTGCCTCTATTTATGTTAAATATAATTGTGAGTAAACAAATTTATATAGCTATTTTTTATAACAACAAAGTGTAATCATTGAATTTTAATAGTACTTTGGAGATAATATTATTTAAAAAAAGATTTGAGAATCAACTGAAATAAATATTATTAAAAGTAACAAAGAAATAGCAATTACAGTAAGACTCTGCTTAACGCTTTTTTTAAGCGCTGTTTCGGTTTAACGCTCTTTTATTTGAATTGTGGGATTCCCCGAAATAGCACGCAACTTTAGGCTTACCGATATCCAAAGCAGTTTATCTGTGTTTCTTCTTTCCGGCGATATTAAACGAAAGTATTTTTATCGTTTCAAACAATTGTTGACGTTATTGTAAGTATAAGTTTATGCAATATAACGATTGCTATAGTGACAAATATTATGATTTTTAGTTTTTATCATGGGTGATAATAAAAATACGAAAATAAAGCATAAAAAAAGCATTTCACTAGAAACTAAAATGCAAGTGATTAGAAGATTAGAGGTACAGGTAATGAGCATTCGCTCATTACATTTAGAACATTCATAATTCAAAAAAAATCAATTCTTCCTTTCTTCATACACCATCCAAACAATTTTTTCTTACATTTCGCATTCAACAAAGTAAAAAATTCGAAGGTATATTCACTCACACAAGTGCCATACTTCCAGCCCAGTGCCTAACAAAATGACGAAATTCAAAATGCCCGTCGACAAAATATGAAAATTCCAGAAATAGTTAGGTTTACCATATCTAAAGTATCAAAGTAGGGTTACCAAGATGGCGCAATTATCGCCAACCAAAATTGTTCGCATCAAGGGTGTAGGCTTTCCTAGGATTGAACCGAAACTTGCATTGCAAGTTCCTTCAACAAATTTCATTGAACAAAGGCAGTTAAAAAAAATTTATTTAAACGTAAAATAAAACGAAAATAAACGATTTATAGCTATAATTAAAAGCACAACACTTATTCTATGAAGAAAAAAATATTCTATTACTCATTTTAGAAATATCCATATTCGAAAATAGCACAGAATTAAAAAGAAGACGCAAACAATAGAAAAATTACACTGAGAAAGGAATTTCGTAGGTACTTTTTGTTTCATGAAGATTCCAAAAGAAAATCCAGGCACAATGAATACTCCAAGTCTAGTGGCTCAAAATTTATTGATGATTGATAGCCACACACACACACAAATACATATTAACGAAACTAACTATATACATTTAAATTTAAGTTAACACCATTTTGTTTTTCTCCTCGCGCCCCTCATTCTCTCCTCTCCTCCCTCTCGTTCAGCTCTCATTCCCCTCTTCTCGATGGCCGCGCCACCTATAAAGAATTTCAACTTCCGGGCGAATCTTACATGCCCCACCAACAGAAGCACATGCGTCATCTTCAATGACCAGGTGCTACCAGAAAGGTTAGTCACACACACACATAACATCAAAACTTTAGTTAAAGAGAGAGTGCACTATCTAACTTCAAAACACATGGATATAAATAGGTATGTGAATTAATACTGCAAAAAAAAATACTGAATAGACATATGTTAATCATCGAAGGGTAGGCGAGAGAGGGCATCAGCATTGCCATGGTTTTTCCCCTTACGGTATATAATCCGTAAATCATAACGTTGCAAGGCTAGGGCCCAACGAGCCAATTTTGTACCATGTGGTAGTCCCTTGGTCAGAAATGTAAGTGGGTTGTGATCGGACACAACCTGTATTTGGGATCCGAAAATCCAACAGTCAAATTTTTTCAATGCACTCAGCACGGCATAGGCCTCTCGCTCTATCGTGGACCAGTTCATTTGACATGTGGTTAATTTTCTACTGTAGAACGCAATTGGATGTTCCATTCCATTTTCATCGTTCTGTGCCAGGCATGCACCGACTATAGTAGCAGAAGCATCTGTATACAGCTGAAATGGGCGGTTTAACACAGGGGTATAGAGAGTAGGCATTTCGATTAAACTTTTCTTCAAACATTGAAAAGATTCTTCGGCTTGTCGTCCCAAGGGATGTTATTTGGAATATTCTTCTTAGTCAAATTGGTCAGAGGTAAAACAATGGACGAAAAATTCTTAATATAATCACGGTAATAGCTGGCTAACCCAATCAATCCTCGTAACTGTTTTTTGGTCGTTGGTCTCAGTAGTTTTGACATAGTTTCCACTTTTTGAGGATCCGGAGCATGTTTTCCGGAACCAACAAGATGACCTAGAAATTTAACTTGACTCTTTCCGAAATCACACTTCTCTATATTGACTGTTAATCCAACTGCTCTCAGCGTTTTAAAAACACCTTCCAAGTGTTGCAAGTGATCTGACCATGTTTCTGAAAATACTGCAACATCATCTATATACGATCTACAATAGTTATGATGAGGACTCAACACTTGATCCATAGATTTTTGAAATGTACTGCCCGCATTCTTCATTCCAAAAGGTAAGACCTTCCACTGATAGTGTCCGGAATGAGTAACGAAAGCAGTAAAATGTTTGGAATTTTCCTCCATAGGGATTTGCCAATATCCCTTCGTAAGGTCTAAGATCGATATAAAATGAGCTTTGCCTACCTCGTATATTAAATCCGTCGCATGTTTCATTGGGTATGCATCAGGAATAGTAAAACTATTCAAAAGTCTAAAGTCTATGCACAATCTAATACTTCCATCCCTTTTCGCCACACACACCACCGGATGCGCCCAATCACTGTCACTATGTTCAATCAAGCCCATATCTATCAGTTCATTGACTTGACGTTCAACTTCCTTTTGTAGAGCAATAGGAACTCTATATGGTTGTAGTCTTTTAGGTGAACTATCCGCCGTAACTTTAACAGAATGGCCTTTCACGTTGGCTTTTCCAGGACGATTCCGGAATATGTCTTCATATTGTTGTAATAATTGTCTTAACTGGTGTTTCTGCTGGGAATTTAGAACATCAGGCATTTGATTCAACTCGATACCGATTTTAGGTTGAGTTTCTTTATCTGTGGGAACATAATGCAATTCACCAAAATCGCTATCTTGGTCAAATATTACTCCAACGTGATCGACTCTTGAGATATAGGGCCTTAGCTTATTTATGTGTAATTCTTTAGTACTACCGTCTTCCATTTGAACCAAACAAGAGTGAGGTCTGGTGAGAGCTACTACCTTGGCTGGTCCTATCCAAGTGTTAAGCAATTTATGCGTGGATGAAGGCATAAGGATCAGCACTTCATCTCCAACAGAGAAACTTTTTCTCGTGATCTCAGATTATAGTGTGAAGTCATACGTTCCTGATTTTTAGTACTGTTTCCTGATGCGATTTCGTGCGCATCTTGCAACTTCTTTTGCAATTGTCTCAAGTATTCTTCAACAGAGAGAGCCCCACTAGTAGGGATTTCCCTTTCTCCTGTCCAAAACTCTTTTAAAATGGACATCGGTCCAGATGGTATTCTTCCATAAACTAATTGGTATGGTGATACACCAGTAAGCGTATGAGGTATTTCTCTGTAAGCAAAAAGCAAATATGGCAGGTGGACATCCCACTCATTTCCGTGCTCCTGGATGTTTTTATTTAACATGTCCTTCAGCGTTCTATTCCATCGTTCAACTGCTCCCATACTCTCAGGATGCCCTGGAGTAGAAAACCTAGGAGATGCTCCTAGCATGTCTTGAAAGGCTTGAGTCAATTGTGCAGTAAAATTGGTACCCTGGTCTGTACAAATTGTCTTTGGGAACCCAGTTTGACAGAAAATTTTCATCAACACTTCGCAGGTAGTTTTTGCAGTAATGTTCTTTGTTGGTATGGCCTCCGCCCATCTTGAGCATAGATCAATGGCACATACAATATATGAATGCCCTCTTCTTGATCGGGGTTCTAACGGTCCGATGCAATCCACGCTCCAGACTTCGAATGGATTGTTAGGCCTCACTATAGACTGGATCGGAATTCTATCTCTGTATGTCAAAGTTCTCCGTAACTGACAAGGCTTGCATGCTTCGCAATATGTCTTCACGTCCCTTTTCAACGAAGGCCAGAAAAATGAATATTTAATGCGTTGCTTGGTTTTTTGTTCTCCTAAATGTCCAGCTAACGGAATTTCATGAGCCATTTGTAGAATTTTCTTTCTTTTACATGCAGGTAGGACAACTTGCTTGAGTGGCTCTCCACAAATAATGTCATTATGCACGAGAAGATCGTCTTGTATTTCATATGCCTTTTCCTTTTTATTTGCTTGTTCCCAGATGTTTATCAACGTTTCATCTTCTTTCTGAAGTTTTATAAAAGTCCTTCTGGTCTCACTGCTAAGGTTGGATCTCACTTCGCCTTCAATGTTGACTGAATCTATCGTCGCTTCTATGTCTAGGCACGAACTCTTTTCAAAGGTGTGGACTTCACAGACGATTGAACTCTTATTCTCCTTCAATTGGGTATCATTGTCAATGACGTGCCTTGCATTCACACTGCATAACTGTATGTTTCCCAAAAGGGCTTCATAAGCGGTTTGACAAACTAACATGTCGTTCACTAGCTTCTTTGACACGGCACATGTAATTGGGACTGCATCATGCCAACCATCATCAATTCTTAAACTAAATGTTCTTAAGGGAGCGGTTTCACTATCCCCAAAAGCGGATATCAACTTGATCTTCCCTTCTCCGGTACTCTCAATGTCTTTCACTAAGTCAGCTCGCACCACAGAGATTTGTGCTCCGGAGTCTACTGTTCCATTCAAGACGACATCTAGACATTTTACTTTTAAAGTCTTCAATCTATCAATATTCTCGGCCAGAAAATTACACATTGACCCAGGAGTATCCATTTTCGCTGTCACGATATTCTTAATATCCTCTTCTGCTTGCACTACATTACTTTGGGCTTTGACTGGTGAGGGAAACTTGTTCTTTGGTGAGTTTTGTTTATTTATGCTCTTGTCTTGGCATGCTCTTGCGAAATGCCCTTCTTTGCCACAAGTGTAACATTTAGGTGTAATCCGGTGCTGGTTATAATGTGCTTGGTGACTGTTTTCAGTGAAATGGTTAAAGTATCTTCGATTGGCCATCCCCTCTTTATTTCTATTTTCCACCTGAGATGGAGGACCCCGGGTATCCAAAGGCATGGTTCGCCGATACGATTTCTCCTTATTAAAAAATGGCCCCGCGGGCCGTTTGGTTTTCCCATGAACATCCTCATATTCATCCAGTTTTTCGACAAGTACCCTTGGAGTTTTAATTTTCGCCCACTCATCGAGAAAATGTTCCCGCACCTCGCTTGGCACCTTCTTCTTCACCTGATCTGTTATGAGAAGATCTTTGAGGTCTTCAAACGTTTGAATATCTAACCCGTTCAGCCACTCTTCACAAAAAATTCTTATTTCATAATAAAAATCTTTCCAAGTCCCATCGGGATTCTTTTGGTGTTTCACGAAGAGCTGACGGAATTTCTCAGGACTCAATTTGAAACGTTGATGCAATAGTTTTTTTACAAATTCATAATCAGCGGCATCCTTCTCTGGTTCACGAGCAATGAGACCTACAATTTCCGAAGGTAGAATACTGATCAGATGTGTCACCCAACATATTTTTGGTAAGTTCAGAATTTTTGCTTGACGTTCGAATGATATCAGGAACAGACTAATATCATCGAATTTCGAATCAAATTTCGGAATCAATTTATGTAAATCAATCTTAATTTGTCCTGGTCCTTTCACTTCCGCTTCATTTCCTTCCTTCAACTCGATTTGTTTTTTCTGGAGCTCAAAGTCCATTTCATCTCTTCTCTTCCTCTCTTCCGTCTCGTCCAGCCTCTTCCTTTCCGCCAATTCCATCTCTTCTTTTCTTTTTCTTTCAGCCAATTCTATCTCTTCTTTTCTTTTCTTCTCAGCCAATTCTATCTCTTCTTTTCTTTTCTTCTCAGCCAATTCTATCTCTTCTTTTCTTTTCTTCTCAGCCAATTCTATCTCTTCTTTTCTTTTCCGTTCCTCTATAATCGTGTTTAAAAATTCTCTACAAAACTCCTCGTCGAAATTTTTACTGTTCACAATAGCCCTTCTCAACTCCATTACTTTCAAACCAAGGACATCCTCAACTTCCATTTCCGTAGCCATATATTGCAGGTCTACTTTTAATCCCTTTCCTAAAAATGCCATCTCGACCCTTACTATAGTTATCCTAAATCAATCAATAACACTCTAAATTTCACAACACAACAGTATGCTTAATTAATCCAGGTGGGTCTTATTTTTTTTTTTTTTTTAAAAATAAATGTTTTGTATTTCTTCCGCATAAAATTTGCAAATTAATACCTTGGATGATACATTTAGCACAATTCAATTCAACTAAGTGTTATTACAATAATAAGAAAGGTTTTCTGCTGCATGAAATAATATCTAAATTTTTGAAAATGTAATTCAAAAAAAAAACATCATAAATCATAACAATAAAAAAAAATATCTGCGTTTATATCCTTTTCACAAAATAAAACCAAATAAAATAAAAGAAAATCAACCTTTTAGCCAAAATAAAAAATCATTAGTAATCATATTTGACATATCAGATACTTCAAAAAAAAAATATACTCATAAATACAAGTTCTACTTGGCAGACATAATATTCCTTAATGTATTCAAAAAAGAAAAAGAAATACGTTATTACACTTTATTCTAAAAAATTAAAAAAAATGCACACTTCAGCTTATGGCCTTGAGCAATCACTCACTTTTTTTTTCTTACTCAGCAATGGTTAAAATCGTATTTTCATAATGAGTCATATGCGTACAGAAAAGGAAATGAAAATATATGTTCAATTCTCTTTTTTTTTTTTTTAAAAAAATATTATGCAATCAGTGAAATAATGAATAAATCTTTCATCAATTAATGTACATTTCACATAAAAAAAAACTATATATATATTCTTTACTTAGATATTCTGCTTAAATTACATTTGATTTCTATATGTAATTCAACAATATTTTAATACCATAAATCATTCATCAAGTTGAGGTATGAATTAAAACATTCTTTCTTTTCTAGTCATTAATATACTCAAAACTCAACAAAATTTTATACTTTTCTCACAATTATATAAACTGATGTTCAACTAAAAATACAGTTGTATTCTAATGCTTTACAAAGTTTCAGATTTGCCACAAATAATACATGAACTGATGTTCAATAAAAAAAAAGTAATATGTACCAATATTTCGTAACGTTTCTGGTGAAACACACTAATTATTTGAACTGGTGTTCAATAGAATTATATATCTAATTATTTTTTAAATGTTTCTGATGAAACACAATAATTATCTTTTACCTCTTGGAATAGATGATACCATTAATTAGAAAAATGCTTTCTATGACAGAAAACTACATATTTCTCGCGGTGGTCATTTAATGATTATAATGACTCACACCAGACAATGTTTTCTCTGATGGAAAACTGAAATATTTCTCAACTTAAAACAAAGAAAAATGTTTTCTATGACAGAAAACCCATTCTTTTTCACAGTGACCATTTAATGATTCTAATGAGTCACGCCGAACGTCTTCTCTGACGGAAAACTAAAATATTTCTCGCGGTGATCATTTAATGATTATAATGACTCACCCGACTAATCTTTCTTACCCTGGGGGTTTCTAATGAATCAACATACATAAGTTAGACTGTAACTTATTTTACTTTTACTACAATAACATATCATCTATTCCAAACAACTACAGCTATTGATAATGCACTCTTTACATTACAATACATATAATAATAACTTTAATTTGTGAGTGTGGACCACCCTTTCTTACCTGGAGCTTCGATGAAATCTTTAAAATACATCCGACTGCGCCAGAAAGGAATTTCGTAGGTACTTTTTTGTTTCATGAAGATTCCAAAAGAAAATCCAGGCACAATGAATACTCCAAGTCTAGTGGCTCAAAATTTATTGATGATTGATAGCCACACACACACACAAATACATATTAACGAAACTAACTATATACATTTAAATTTAAGTTAACACCATTTTGTTTTTCTCCTCGCGCCCCTCATTCTCTCCTCTCCTCCCTCTCGTTCAGCTCTCAGTCCCCTCTTCTCGATGGCCGCGCCACCTATAAAGAATTTCAACTTCCGGGCGAATCTTACACACTGAAAATGATTAAATTTTTACAGAGATCAATAAAAATTGTCTGAAATTAATAGGGTTACAGCAGGAAAAAAAGGAATAACAGTTATTTCTAATATACCTTATCCCCATGGCAACCACATCGACAGACGATAAAAATATTAAGGTAACCAAATTGCAATGCTATCGTCCATCTTGGTAAACATAAACAAATTGGCGCTATTACCCACGATATCAAACTAGCACTAAAGGTACACACAGTTTTAAAAACATTTTGAGAAAATTACATTTTTAATATAAAATGTCACTTCATCAAAAAAAAATTATACATAACTACCTATGTTTGCCCTATTTTTTTTTAAATATTAGCTTATTCTCTACTAATTTTAAGACTACTTTTACTTAGATTTCTCAGAAAATACAAATATAGCATTTTTCATTTTTAATCTATCTAGATGTTTTGTAGCATTTGCATTATTTTCTTCTTCAATCTTTGAAGAATTTTTAGTTTTGATGCATTACCCTCATCGAAGTTGACCAGAAAGCATCATAAATATCATGTAAAATATGTCAATATGTGAAAGTATAGCTTTGGTCATACATGATTTTATGACATTTTGAAAAGTTTCATCAGTGTTTTATATGTTCACATGCAAACACAATTTCTTAAAGTATCAGAATTAAAAGGTTTCTTTAAATATTAGATAAATGATATCTAAAACAACCACAAGAAAACTGTTGTTTTTTTTAACATGAAATTTATGTATGTAACAAGCTTCGAACAATGAAAAAGGGCATTGCATTTGAGGTATATTTATGTACCTTTTACTATGAAACTATTGAACAATTCAGTTAAAAAATTTGTCTGTGAATTAAATAAACATTTAACTTTACACACAGACGTGAAATTCTAAAAATAAATTGTTCAGCCTGATTAAAAATATAATTTTTGCAGAATATATAATTGTCGTTTTCTGTGTTACGACATCTGCTTTCTAGCGAAATGTCAGAGGAATATTTCAAAAACTTTACTTAAGTATACACAGGAATATATATAATAAATAAAGAGTAAAAATTTCCAGTGCATGCATACAGTAGACTTAAAGCAGCGCTTGGCGCTATTACCCCCGATATCAAATTAGTTCCCTTTATTCTATAAGTCTACTATATGCATGCACTGGAAATTTTTACTCTTCATTTAGGAACTAATTTCATATCGAGGGTAATAGCGCCAAGCAGCGTTTCTTGTTGCTGGACTGAAATCCAATATGGCGGCCAAGTGGTATAATTTAACGATACACAATAATTTTAGAATTGTTTTGAAATACATTGAAATGTATTTCAAATAAAGGATATAGGAAGAGATTGAGAATAACCTAGATAAATCAATAAGTAATGAATAATAATATGTACTGAAAAGTAACAGGTACTAAAAATAGTATTATAAGCAGCATATAACAAATTATAATATTTTATCGTAATTATGTATAATATATTCATATAGTACGATTTTATAACAGTTATATAATTATTTATAATAATTAAATAATAATTATAAAGAAGAATAATCGTCGAATTGTAAAAAAATAAAAATAATGCACAAGATTACTCGTATTACATAATTCTAAATAAATAACTTAAGAATAGCTATAAATAAACAAGAGAAATAGTTATAAATAAATAAGATAATAATTATAAATAAATAACAATAATCTAGATATATATTATAAATGCGAAAGTTTATGAGGATGTTTGGCCCTCTTTCACGCAAAAACAACTGAATGGATTTTAATGAAACTTTACAGTAATATAGCTTATACATCAGAATAACACATAGGCTATAATTTATAACATGGGCAATAATTTATAAAGATATTGTGTGAAGTGTCCAAAATATAACGATATTTGTCAAGTAAGTAGGAAAAAATTCTGCCATCTGCAAGCAATTTTGTCGTGCGCTGCAAAAAAGCCCACGTCAGCATATATCTATCTTGTTTGTGAAGAAACCCTTTTTGTTTTGGTTACGCACGGCGCTCACTTCTAATTAATTCCTGTGATCAGCATGATCCCTAATTTTTTTTTATATCAGAATAAAACTAAGTTTTGAAGGGAGATGTTGTAATAAGTCTCTTTATTTGAATGCATTTTTTTATGATTTTATTATACACATTTGCTAATAAGAAATTGATCTTTTTTCAAAATAAATGCTTTAATCGGTTCTGGTACTTAAAGTAAATAAACTTTCTCATTCACACTACATCATTTGGACAAATTTGTTTGTGGTTAATAAATTGCCGCGTTGCGTGGTTAAGCATTCTTCATCACAACACGGTTGAATTAAATAACAATAAACATTTATTAACTTTAGATTAAATGTGCAATTAAGAGGTAAACTTCTAAAAACAACAACACATGGAACCAGGCACGCTACAATAATAACAGATCAATTCAGTTCAGTTTTGGAGTCGTTATGTTGAGCTGTAAGGTCGCTGCATACTCCCCTTCCAGTGTCAACGATACCTAGTTGGAAGATGAACTTTGCGACCAGAACGTGTAGATGGCTGGGTAGGCGTTGAAGCTGTTGGATCAGATTCCACAGTAGCAGGTGTTGAAGCTGTTGCATTAGGTTCCACAGTAGCAGGTGTTTCATTCTTGGTTTGAGGTAGTTGCAAGTCCTCAGTGTTAAGAAAGAAGGCAGGTTTGCATCTATCAATAGATACAGATACCCGTTTACCATTGATGTCAAGGAAAAACACTTTATCCTTCCTTTGTAAGACTTTGAAAGGGCCATCATAGGGTTGTTGAAGTGGACGACGTAACATGTCTCGGCGAAGAAAAACATGTGTTGCTTCCAACAGTCCTGGATGGATAAAAACTGGACGTTTGCCATGGTGTTTTGGTGGTTTAGGGTGAAGTGATTGCATGTGAGACTTAAGTTTCGAAACAAAATTCACAACATCATCGTCTGGCTTGGAAGAGTCAAACATCTCCCCTGGCAGTCGAATAGTGGTCCCAAAAACTAATTCAGCTGGGGTACACAGAATATCTTCTTTAAGAGAAGCTCGTAGACCTAGTAAGATGATAGGGAGTACTTCTGTCCAACGCTCAGTAGCATGGCATTTGATTGCACTCTTCAATGGGCGGTGCAATTCTTCGATCATCCCATTAGCTTGAGGGTGGTATCCAGTTGTACGACACTTCTGAACACCAAGTAGTTTGCTAAGAGCTTTGAAGAGCGAGGACTCAAACTGCCTGCCCCTGTCGGTTGTGAGAATTGCAGGAGTTCCAAAGCGAGACACCCAAGAGGAAAAGAAGGCCTCAGCCACAGTCTCAGCAGTTATGTCTTTGAGAGGTTGGGCCTCTGGCCATTTCGAAAAACGGTCAATCATTGTCAGGCAATAGGTGTAGCCATTTGATGGAGGTAGAGGTCCAATGAGATCCAGATGAACATGATCAAAACGTTGGGAAGGTTCTTGAAATGATGAAAGAGGTGATCTAGTATGACGATGAATTTTGGATTTTTGGCAAGCTAGGCAGTGTCTTGCCCACTTAGCTACATCTGATGAGATTGATGGCCAAACAAAACGCTGCTTCATCAAATGCACTGATCGACGTATGCCAGGATGGGATAAATTATGCATAGCAGAGAAAACATCTTGGCGATGCTGTTTTGGGATGTAGGGTCTGGCTGTGCCCGTTGATAGATCACACATAATTTCAGTAGACGAATTGGGAAAAGTTACCTTTTTGAGTTCCAAGGAAGTTCCAGATGCTATTAGGGTGTGAAGCTCCTGATCAGTCTGTTGTGTCTCAGCAATACAGTCATAGTCAATTTGACTTGGGAAGGTGATTGCAGAAACACGAGAGAGAACATCAGCAGCAATATTGTCAGATCCTGGAATGTGTACAATATTTGTGGTGAACTGAGAGATGAAATCCAGCTGACGGATCTGCCGTGGAGAACACTTGTCACTTTTTTGCCTAAAAGCATAAGTGAGGGGCTTGTGGTCAGTAAACACTGTGAAATCTCTAGCTTCCAGCATATACCGAAAGTGTCGGATAGCCGAGTAGATAGCAAGGAGTTCACGGTCGTAGGCACTGTAAGACTTTTCAGATGAAGTAAGTTTTCTGGAAAAGAAAGCCAAAGGCTGTAGCTCAGAGTCCACAACTTGGTGAAGTGCACCTCCTATGGCATAATCAGAGGCGTCCACATGAAGAGCAAGCGGGGCAGAAGGTGAAGGATGAGCAAGAAGTGCAGCATCAGCAAGAGCTTGTTTACACCTCTGAAATGCTGTAATTGCCTCAGAAGACCAGTTTAAAGGCTTTGAGTCCTTCTTACCTTTAGAACCTTTTAAAAATTCACTTAAAAGATACTGTTGTTCAGCTGCTTTGGGCAAGAAACGTCTATAAAAATTTAACAGTCCTAAAAATTTTCTCTCAGAGAGCCAACAGTCTCTGGTTGTTTGTAATCAAGAACTGCTTGAACTTTGTCAGGCAATGGCTTAATGCCATCAGGAGTGATAAAGTGGCCAAGGAAAATGAGTTCAGTCACACCAAATACACATTTAGAGATATTTAGTTTTAAACCATATGAGCTCAGTCTTTGGAATATAGTTCTTAAGTGAGAACGATGCTCCTCAGCATTTTCTGAGTAACACAAAATATCATCCAAGTAGACAAAACAAAAAGGAAGTCCTCTTAGTACTTCATGCATGAATCGCATAAAGGTTTGTGGTGCATTCACAAGGCCAAAACACAAATGGGTATATTCGTAAAGACCCCATGGAGTTGTTACAGCTGTCTTAGGAATATCACACTCAGCTATAGGGATTTGGTGGAATGCCTTAAAAATGTCTATTTTGGAAAATATCTTCTTGCCATGTAGTGCATGAGCAAAGTCATTCAAATAAGGCATGGGGTAGCTGTCGAACTCAGTAACAGAATTCAGCTGCCTGTAATCCCCAACAGGTCTAACTGTAGAGTCAGATTTGGGCACAACATGAAGAGGAGAACTCCAGGGACTTTTGGAAGGTCTAATAATGCCTTGAGCAAGAAGAAATTCAAATTCTACCTTCACTGCATCATACAGTTTAGGGTGTAGCCTTCTAGGCCTGGCAATGACTGGTGGGCCAGTAGTAATAATATGGTGGACTGTGCCATGTGATGCTGATTTGGAAATTAAAGAAGGGTTGCTGAGGTCTGGATATTCCGATAAGATGTTTTTAAAACTGATGTTTGCATCTACAGTGAGGATTGAGGGCTGTACAATATTTGAAAAAACACAAGAAGTGAAAAGAGAAGTTTCCACATCCACCAACCTTTTTTTCTTAAGGTCGATTAAAAGGTTGAAGTGCTTTAGAAAATCAGCACCAATTATAGGAGATGATACATCAGCAATTATGAAAGTCCAGATAAAGGTCGCCTCAGACCCAGGTTCAGTTCTTTACGGACCATACCATAGGCTGGAATTTTGGTATTATTAGCAGCAAATAAGGAGAAGTTAGACTGAGGTGATTTATTCATAGTTGGAGAAGGTGGGATGACACAGATTTCACTTCCAGAGTCTATGAGGAATTTCTGGCCAGACTTGCGGTCTAATAAAAATAACCGGCTGGTATTTTGCGAGGGCTCTGCCATTCCAGCTATGACAGAGCTTACTCGTTTTTTTGCACAAATGCACAAGGTGAAACACACTTGCGGGTCTGCTCTTTATAACGGCGATGATAGTAGCAGATGCCACTTCCTCTATAGACACTCCTAGAGCGTGAATGTGATCTCCGGCGGTCAGAACTATATCGTTGGTGGCGAGAGGAATTGCGCTCTCTTGTCAGTTCAGCAACTTGTAGAGACAGCTCTTGGATCTGCCTGGCGAGAGAGTCCATGGTTGGCTGAGCATTGCATGAAGATGACTGGGATGGTGGAGGAACAGTTTTGGCCGCACAGATAGTCGAGGATGCACCAACAACCTCAGAAACCTTATCAGCGATGATAGCCAGTTTATCCAAAGGCTCTGAGGATGCAGATAAAACAGTCTGGATATGTGGTGGCATTCTTTGAAGCCACAAACTTTGCAGAAAGTCATCCTGGAGTTGGCCATTAGACAGCTCTTTCATTTTTCGCAACAGGTGGCTGGGCTTCTCATCTCTAGCTGAAGGTCAGTAAGCAGTTTCTTAATTTTTGAGTCTCCGAGTCGCTAAATTGGGTGATGAGCCGCTGCGAGAGAGTGTGATATTTGTCACTGTTCGGAGGGCTTAACACAATGTCCGACACGTAGGAGAGAGTTTCAGCATCCAGGTTCGCAACCAAAGCAGAATACTTAGTATCATCACTGGAGATACCACTGAATGTGAATGCATGGTCGCATTGCGCAATCCATAGACGAACGTTGGATTTCCAAAACGGCGGCAGCCGCAACGCAATACGAACGACTTCAACGGTTTCACTAGTCATATTGTAGAATAAGCAGGAAGCGAAACGAATCTCCGAGCAGATGCTTCAAGTGGCCTTGAGGAGAAGGAGAAAAAAATCTTTCGCTACGGGGTGATCATCCGTTAGTAGAAGATTTGTATTGCATTCGCCATTAGAACAGAATAGCTTACGTGTTTTTAAGTCCAAAAAGGGGTCACCACTGCCGCGTTGCGTGGTTAAGCATTCTTCATCACAACACGGTTGAATTAAATAACAATAAACATTTATTAACTTTAGATTAAATGTGCAATTAAGAGGTAAACTTCTAAAAACAACAACAGATGGAACCAGGCACGCTACAATAATAACAGATCAATTCAGTTCAGTTTTGGAGTCGTTATGTTGAGCTGTAAGGTCGCTGCAAAATTATAACGCTATAATTTTAATTGAATAGGCAGATATTGCATTTTTTAGGCATAAAAATAATTATAACTACTGTGTACTGTATTTTTTGCAGTAAGTGAGTGAGTGAATATTAATGCCGCGCTGTTCAGTTACACGAGGGCTTTTGGCACCGGACCACGTAATTTTGAACCATGGTCAAGTGACATGGAGGACACTTGAGCTAGCACCCCTTCTAACTACCACACCAACTTAGAAGGAATATTCTACCAATACTTAGCAGAAATATTCTTTGAAATCCACTCTTCCAAGATATATGGCAGCGCGGGTTTTATGATGAGTATTTTAGCGGGGAAGGCGAATAGTTTTGTAACAGATATTGCGTTTTCAGTTGACGGCGTTTTCAGCGGATTGCAAAGATTATTATTTTTGTCCCGAAAAAATAGTTCATGTCAAAATTTAAGTGTCTTATGTTTTTTTATGTTAATGAAGACCTTAGAAAACGATTTGATTATTTATTTTAAGTGAACGGTGTACATAATTAATTTTACAGTGGAATATCGTTAATTAATTTATTAGCTCTAACGGATTAAATTTCCCAAAGGGGAGTATTTTGTTTATCTATATCCTTTAATTTTCAATGTAGTGATCCAAAAAAAATATTGCATGAAAAAAACTGCAGTAAATCATAATGCGATGGATAAAGTATTTACGTGCATCGCTTCCCTACACGGCGTGTCTTACTAAGCTGTAATAAAGCTCGAGCTATGAAAGTAGCTAGACATTTGCCAACTTGACTCTATCGCTAACATTTCACTATGCTTTTAATTGAATCGCCATTATAATTTAAGAAACGACGTTGTTTGCGAATATTACAATTTTAACATAAAATAAATACAACAGAAAGTAATATTAATGTATTACACTTTCTGATATAAATTATTTACACTATTTTACGCGTTCATCACGCAAAACTTTTAACAATGTGTTACTTTTGCTGAGCAGAGATCAGCTTAGGGAGGTATTTTCAAAAATTGAACCTCAAGAGTGTTACGGGGAGTTATATAAATTAAAAAAAAAAAACATTTTTATCAGCTATTAAATCTACAGACTTAAAATTTAACAAAGGTGGTTTTTTCTTTCTTTTTTTTTTTTTTTAGCCGAGATATACAAAAAGCTTTTTTTGTTTAATTTGCAATTCACGTAAAATTAACTCATTAAAAACTTCTTTATCCTTCAATCTGTGTTGTTTAATTTTTCAGTTCACCCGTGCGAAGAACGGGTATACCAGCTAGTTATAAATAAATGAAATATGTAACATTTATAAATAAATGCTAAAACAAACAGTTCTAAATAACGAATATTAAATGATTGTTACACATAGTAATAATTGCATTTTTTTTCATTATGAGTAAAATAATTGCATAATGTACGTTAAAATTAAGAATATCTATTACAAGGTAGTGAAAGCTTGCAATGTGAAACTTGAACTGCAAGTTCCTTCAACAAATTTCATCGCACAACGAACATAAAAAAAAAAAACATTTTTAAAGCGAAAGTAAACATTTTCTAGCGATAATTAAAAGCACAACACTTATTCTTTTAAGAAAAAAATATCCTGGAACTCACTCATGGTAGAAATACCTGTATTCGAAAAAGCACAGAATTAAAATAGAAGACTCAAACAATAGAAAAATTGCACTGAAAATGGTTAAATTTGAAAAAAAATCGTCTGAAATTAATAGGGTTACAGCAGGAAAAAAAGGAATAACAGTTATTTCTAATATACCTTATCCCCATGGCAACCACATCGCCAGACGATAAAAATATTAAGGTAACCATATTGTAATGTTATCGCCCATCTTGGCGAACATAAACAACTTGGCTCTATTACCCCCGATATCAAATTAGCACCAAAAGATCTTGCACTGCGGCCAGTATTTACCTTATTTTTTTAACAATATCTTTTTTTTTTTTTTTTAATTCTTTTTTTTCTTTCCTAATTTTCTTGAAACGTCCATAAAACACAAATTGCTTTCATAAGTTTTTCCCTATCAAAAATTTTCATAGCAAACTGAATATTTCCCAGATTCTACTGCCATTTTCTGATGCATTTTAAAATTTGATTCCAATTCCAACCACTGGCATAACATACACCCCCGCAATGTGGTGGGGGACACAGGGTTCTTGCGGGCAGAGGGTTCTTGGGGGGCCCAAATGTTCTCCGTTATGCCACTGACTCCAACGTTATCCTTTTCAACGATTGGATTGTTGAAGTGGGATGCATTGAAAAGGTTCCAGTAAAAACAAACCATGTCCTTTTATCATCTAGAAATGGTCCTGGCTGATACATTTGTAGTTGCGGTTGCAAGAAGAACTGCAGCTATCTGACTAGGAGTGAAATGTCTGTAACGTTATGCCACTAGGAATACATATTGATCCACTTCAGTAGCTGGTTTTTATATTGGAGCACATAGCCCATCAGGGCTTTTATCTCTTCTCTGATGGTGATTGACAACATTCTTTTCTTGAACACCATTCTTTAGCACAACATTTCTACTATCAGCTGCCTTTTTAATCACGATGTGTCACTTTTTGACTGAACACAGTAGCCACACTTTGATCTGATTCAAGTCATACAAGTGTTCGTCCACGATCGTAAGCACTAAAATAGTGTGCAGACATTTTGCACTAAACTATTGCCCCATTACACACAATTTCATTGAAATAAGCAACCGACGGTGCAATTTTCGTTGAACACCTAATTGTACAAACTTTTGAATGAATAAAGTGCTTCTGTGCACTGACTTTAACGTAGGTAATAGTTTCTTCCCTATTACACACTCTGTATTTCATTTTACAGTGATTAGTCTGCCGTCAGAAATGCTAGTTTGACAAAACCAGCTATTCTTTGGAAATTGTCCAGCAGTTTATTTTAAAATCCAAAATAAGCTTAAGGCTGTTTTCGGCTAATGTCAAAGAATATGACCCAAATTCAGAATATTTTTTCAGATCAGGGACGTAGCTACTGCCATATAAGTGATACGGGACCTCCAAACTACAGGAGCCCCAACATGTGTAAGTACAGTCCAACTCACAGGGTTCTCATATGTAAAAAGGACCCTAGAGGAATGTTGATACAGGGCCCCATCAGAACTAGCTATGCCACAGTTTCAGATATAAAAGAGCTCAAACATTATTGAAGTGAAACTTTTTTGCGCTCAGGAGTGAATGAGAAATTTGCCCAGTTTTGCGTAACAGTGGAAAAAGTGAACGGAAATAGTCTTCTTTCCCACCTCTAAGTCATCGCCATGGTGACAGGATAGCGAGTGGGTGGAAAAGAGGGGAGTGGGGACACCATGTGACTTACGTCATTACCGTGAAAAAGTTGGATGATTGCCCACCTCTCCGATTACTCAACTTGCCCACCTTCCGATTGGGGATCCTTTAACATCTATGCATTACGGTGTAGACAAAATAGCTCTCACAGTAAAAGAGTGCCTTATTGAAATATTTCCTTAGATTCTTTAGCTACATGGCTATGTGTTCGGCACAGCTACTTTGCTTTTTTTTTTAATTTTCACTTGCGTAGAATTATTATTAGTTATAGTCAGGATACCTAAATTAAAGGCACACAGAGGGAAAGAGTTTTGTGTAAGAAAAAAGAAAAACTAGCATCAAGTCCAGTCAAAAAAAGTGACAAAAAAACCCCAGAAAAATAGTGCACATTCATCAAGTGCTACTGCCAAATCGCCCTCAGAGTACACGAGAGAATATCAGGCACGGAAAAAAACACTGAAAATTACTCTTAATATGCCCAGTTTAAGGGATGGGAATGCTATTGAGACTCTTCTAATGACAGTACAGATTAATATAGACTTTGTGAACCACCCTGTGCCATTAACTACAGAGCCCTCAAACGTCTAGTGCGTGTTGGAACTGATGCATGTAAATCAATAATAAATTCTATCTTACGTTACAAAGACTATGATTCCCATAAAAATGCTCACAAAGATTTTCAAACGCAATTCATTGATAATCCTTTCGATCAAGGGCGTTCAATTTATGATAGATTATGGTTTAGAGATGCTTTAAGAACGCCTGTTGCTAAGCACAAAAATATTTTATAACATATTTTACCGGGAATTAATTTAGAAGACACAATAAAGCATGCTACAGTCGCCGACAAAGTTTAAATAGGAAAATATACCCAGAAATTCCCGCACATCTTTTAACTTTGGATTTGGTATTAGAAAGCCTCATTTCGCTACGAATACTTTTCATGCAAATTAAGTGATTGAGACACGTACGTGGTCAGTTTTGATTATTAGGGCAAATAATCAATGTTCCAACGTCGCCAAAGAAGTTTCACGGTAAAATCCTAGGAGGACCCACTGGTGTTTTTGGCGCCAAATTTTTTTCGCCAAATAGCGCCAAATTGAGAAACACAAGTTTTTCAAAATGGCGTCAAAGACGAAAAAATCTTGGAAACCGTATGTGTCAGAGAGGGGGAAGGTACGAAAAGTTCAAAAACCATCAAATGAACGGAGTTTCTGGAATGGCGTCAGGGACGCCTGAAAACCGTTGGTAGTAAATGTTTTACATTAAAAAAGGACGAAATGTGCTTTTTGCAAAGATAAAATCGGAAAAATACATCCAATTAATCATTTTTAAAAGATAAATACAGAGAAACTAATGAAATTCATTTTAAAAAAGCACTCAAAAACCAGTACAAGATTTATTTTAAGAAAAGGACGAAATGAGCGTTTCGCATAGATGAAATCGAAGAAATACATTAAATTAATCACTTTAAAAGATAAAAACGGAGAAACCGATGAAATTCATTTTAAAAAAGCATTCTAAAACCAGTGTGTGTAGTGGATGATTAACATTTTTAAAAAAAAGGACGAAAGGAGCGTTTCGCAAAGATAAAATCGAAGAAATACATGAAATTCATTTTAAATTTTTAAAAGGCACTTACCTTACTCTTACGGATCATACATACTTCACGAAACATATACCAGTCCGCGACAGTATTCTTACTAACTTTCAAGTCATTCACAACGAACGCATTAATGCTCTTGCCGAACCAGTATCTGGTCAAAAACTCATATCTTTTCTACACTTTCGTACATTCATATCGTGAAGCAATTAAATTAGCTTTCATACACCATTCTAACGTATCTTTCTTCCCCTTTGTGCCCAGGAGCACAAAGAAACCTGTCGTAGCCTCACTTTCAAGTAATTTCCTTTCACAAGCCATTCTTAACACAAACCGGTGCAGAGCAAACCTTCTCAAGCGAAGTCAGGGGTCAAAAAGACCGTTTTTTCGGAAAAGGCGAGATACGTTTCACCCTTTTTAGGGTTGCCATTTTTTTCGGTGATTTGAAAATCCAAATTTTAGGGGTGAAATGGAAGGGTTACCATATTGTAACCTTTATCGCTCAAAATTTGGCGACCAAAAGTGGGTCCTCCTAGGTCTCAACCCTCTTTACATGTAAAAACACTCATTATATTTATGAAATTTAAAAAAAAAAACTATAATTACCAAATGCATGAAGTAAGCAGTTAAAGCACAAATCAATTTAAAGTAAACTGAACTTTCAACCACACTAGAAATTCAAGCTTTTTAAAAACGCTAAAATTCCACTTCTTTCGCTGACTACCTCACCTCATTTCTTCACTTCGGATCATTACACTACAGATGGCAAGGTGAGTAACGGTAACGGTTATACATTTACGTGGAACCTTAGAGAAAGCTCTATTATCCACTCATCAGAATAAATTTAACAGAGAACAATTTGTTGAAGTACATAAAAATTAGAAAGCAGTCCACATTAAATGCAGCGCAACAACGCTGGTGGAGGGGTGGATGGGAAACCACTCTCCCAGTTGATTTAGCTTCTGTTTCGCTTTCATAGGAAAACGAAGAGAAAATGACGTCACATCTCCATGACAGCAAAGCCCGTCTTTCAACCGTCTGCCGCATCTCGACGGAACGAGGAGAGAAAAGGGTTTCTTCAATAACAAGGATTAAGAGAATAATATTTTTAAGTCCGTTACACGATACCTCTAAGATAACTGCGTGCGGTTATTGAAAGGAAGTTTTAAGTAATCACTTGGAAGAAAGTAAGAACAGGTAGAGGAGTTTAAAAATAAGATCATGAGGGGTGAAGTTGCCATACTAAACGTGATCAAAAACTTTCATGGCGTGGGGGGGGGATAATTAGAGTGAGTGAAGTCTTGCAAAAGAAAACAACTACTATAACAATAAAGCTCATAATTTTTTAAATCGTATCAAGACATTCTCATCCTTTTCAGGGCTGGGAAGTGTTGATACGAGTGATTAAGAACTGCTCTAGGTCTCTTAGAAGAGCTAGGAATAGAATTGTCGTAAGCCGTGATTTCCCGGATAGATTCATTTGAAATATGTGGTAACCGGTCGAAGAAATTTTCTGATAGTTTTTTGATGAAATCAAGAAGCGGCGGAACATTAAGATCTTTATGCAAGACTTCGTTCCTGACAAACCAAGGCGCGTTTGCTGCTCTACGCAGTAGATGGCAAGGTGATGACGAATGCAAAACGCTCCATACCGGTAAATATGTTGTGTAGCATTTTCAATCACTTCTGTGTACCGATCTCAAATAACAATATACAAGAAAAAATCAAACATATATTCAAGTAGTAAATTCTTATTTTCTTTATTATTCAAATTTATCCTCTTAGTATTCAGTGTATAAGGCAAAACACTAAGAAACACTTATAACATAAAAATTCAAAATAACATCCAAACAATTATTCACGATTCTGGATAAAAAATGATAACTATATAAATATAGTACCACTTTTTCAATAACACCAGAACTATAGAATGTATGATTTTAAACTACTCAAATAGTCAGTTGTTTATTCTGACATAGGCATAATGCAGATCTTTCAAAGTCACCTATCTTTTTCCACATCTCTTTAATATATAGTATAACATTCCTTGCTTTTTTCCTCCAACAAATTGAGAGTGGTTTTTGATTTACGCTTATCGGGCGCATACTTCAAATTGAAAGCTCTTCATAAAGAAGGAAAGAACTCCCCCAACCACCCGGCCTATTCAGATTGATTGATTGATTGAATATTAACGTCGCACTGTTCAGCTACACGAGGGCTTTTGGCGACGGACCACGTAATTTTGAACCATGGTCAAGTGACGTGGACGACACCTGATCTGGCACCCCCCTCTCCTCCTCACCTCCACCAATGGAAGGACGTTTCAGCTCTCGACAGATTTAACGTGCATCGCTGCCCTACACGGCGGGTCTTTAGTGGTACTGGGCTCGAACTCGTGACTAGGCAAGCCATGAACCGATACCTATACCACTCGGTTACCGCGGCCTCCCGGCCTATTCGGAATTTTTACTGTTAGTGAGCGAATGTTTTGTTTCTTTCTTTCTTTTTTTTTTTTTTTGACAAACTAGAAATTCTGTTGGCACCGTTTTATCGGAATCTTTTTGACTCTCAATCTTTGTTTCTGCTCGCACCAGAACAAGCTCCATTTTTCATTTCTCAACGTCATTTAACTTTAATACCAGATTTTTTTCTTTTATCTTCAATAACATTATTAGCAGTACCTTCTAATTTAGGATCTGTTTTCTATTTCTCACTTGCTTTAATTAAATTCGTAAGCTCGAAAACACTTTTGAAGTGGCGCGCTTATCCGATGGACAGAACCCACGACCTTCGGTTTTGTAAGCATGTTACACACCACTGCACCAAAATGATCAGTTCAGTCCGGAGGTGGTTACTGGCTTATATAGATGACACCGCTACGCTGGATACAGAAGTGGCATACGTCATCTTTTCTAATTAGTTCCGGTTCTGTGTACAGCATCATGATGGATGTATGAATGTCTGAAGCCAACAAGCAGAATACAAGTGACCTGCTTGCATTCGATACCGTTATACGAGACCTGCACCTGGTGTCACGGTATGGACAGTCATTAAGTACACAACATGAATACCTCTCGTTCGTGTAATTGAACTGTCATTGTTACATTTCTCAGTGCCCTATCTACAAGATCTCGGAGACGTCACCTTTCAACAAGATAATGCAAGATTACATGCTGCCCACCGTTTCCTGACCTACCTCGACACAGAAAGTGTTCCCCTGTTGCATTGCCTAGCACGTTCTCTAGATCTCTGATCATTTAAAAACCCTCTGCCGATTGTTGTTGAGAAATTGGGCAACCATCGCTCTTCAACCAATACGTTTGATGAGGTGTGGAATATACTTGAAGCAACATAGAATGATTTACTCTTACATATCGCCCAAGTCAGTGGTTCTCAAACTTTAACTACTGGCGACCCAATTTTCAATCATAATTTTTCTCGCGCCTCCCCCCAAAATACTAATGTATTGAATGCAATAATAATGCACTTTGGTGTGGTATGCTAAAGCAACAATACGATCATAATTATAAACGGTGCAAATTAACAAGATAAGTATTAAATTTTGTATATGTTACTTTTAAGGTATCCGACAACGTTCGGAACCGTGATTTTCAAAAGCGCATAAATGGATAATTTTCATGATATTTAGTGTCACTTAGAATAGAATATATGCATAAAATTGTTTTAAGGACATTTTGACAAAAAAGATTTATTTAAATATAATATTTTGGCAAAAAATTAACTTAGAATAATCTTTTTTCCAAATGTTCTCCTTTTGTGAAAAATGCTTCTAATAGAATAATATTTTGCCTGTATATATAGCTCAGACCTCTGTTCAGAGGCTCAACTAGAATTTTTGAAATACATAACTTCGAAGTGGGTTCATTCATATTTTACGACAACAGAGGGGAGCAATTTTTTAGAAAAAAAAAACGCCGATAATTATTTCAATTGATGGTAACTCTGAAAATAAAGTGGATTTTTCAAAAATTCTAGTTGAGACTCTGAACAGAGGTCTGAGCTATATACAGGCAAAATATTATTCTAATAGAAGCATTTTTCACAAAAGGAGAACATTTGGAAAAAAGATTATTCTAAGTTAATTTTTTGCCAAAATATTATATTTAAATAAATTTTTTTGTCCAAATCTCCTTAAAACAATTTTATGCATGTATTCTAATCTGAGTGACGCTAAATATCATGAAAATTATCCATTCATGCGCTTCTTTAAAATCAAGGTCTGTACGTAGTCGGATACCTTAAGTCAGTGCTTCTCAAACTTTCAATACTGGCGCCCCCTTTTCAATCACAATTTTTATCGGGCCCCCCTTATACATAATAATTTACTGAATGCAATAATAATGCACTTTTACGATAAAGCAACAATATTTATTATAAACCGTACAAATTCATGACATAAGTATTAAATTTTGTATATGTTACTTTTAAGCAAAAAAAAGTTAAGTAATAGGATAATTACTAAGTTATTTTCCTTTCTCTGATTTTTTTAAATTGGAACATATTACAAAATGCGGTGGTTACTTAGAAGACAAAATATAGATATCAGCTAAATATAGAAAATGAACTCAGAGGGTCAATTTCTTATCTTAAAACTCCTTTCAACTCCTGTAAGACAAGCCCATGGAAGTAGCTAATAATTATTAAACTTGTTGTTAATTTAGTATTAATTAATTAGTCATAAAATACTCTGTGCACCACTCATACATTAAAAGCAGTGTTTCTCAAACTTTCAATACTGGCGACCCAATTTTCAATCATAATTTTTGTCTCGCCCCCCCTGTACAACAATAATGTATTTACTGCAATAAAAATGCACTTTGAGAGAGAGACGCTAAAGATTACAATACGATCTTAATTATAAACCGTACAAATTAATACGATAAGTATATTAAATTTTGTGTATATGTAACTTTTAAGTAATATATATTTTAAGAAAATTACTTAAAATATATATTACTTAGAATTATGTTATTTTTCTTTCTCTAATTTTTAAATTGGAACAGATCGCAAAATGATGTATTTAATTAAAGATTTATTTCCTTCAGCATTCATTTCTCAAAGTACAAATGTCATTAGAAAAATAGTCTAGTCAATGTCGCTCTCTATCATATCCATCACATCTGGCATTATAGGGTACGTTTGCGTGAGTCTGGGCAACCTATCGAACGTCTGCGCAAAACATGTAAAAATGCTTTTCCTCGTACAATTCCAGTCAGTTTTGGTCGACTCGATACTCCTATAGCTACCGAATCTAGCTTGAATTTCCTTTTTTTTTTAATTTCCACGTTAATTGTAAGTCACGGTAATTAAGTATTTACGGCAGTAGATTAAAACAATATCATACATACATTTTTAAGTCCTAAGCAAACATTCGACCATAATAAAGAATCAACAAGTACACAGACGAACGAGCATGGTTCCGAAAATTAAATCAAGGCGATCTTCTCGAAAATACTTAAATTTTGGATTTACCACTACTGAAGTAAATGATGGAAAAAAAGCCCCAGCTCGATATGTGTTAAAACTTACAAATGTGTAGAACAACATGTGAAGGTTGTT
The DNA here is from genome assembly GCA_019973935.1 of Trichonephila clavipes. NCBI lineage: Eukaryota > Metazoa > Arthropoda > Arachnida > Araneae > Nephilidae > Trichonephila > Trichonephila clavipes. Next base: position 144,968 of record BMAU01004373.1, read on the forward strand.
TTTAAAACATGTAAAATCATTTAGCTATGTTGGCAAAGAATTTTAAAAAGTATTTTCTGGATGAGAACAGCTTGGTAGCAAGTTACGAGTGGATTAGGGATCTATTTCAAGATACTCCAGAAGGGCTCTCAACTTCCGAAGAAGAAATCTTCATAGATTTCACATCCAGTGAAAAATTAAAAGGCAATTTTGTAATAAATCGCTCTTTGAATTTGGGGTAGAGGTGGATGAGGAATTATCTGTACTGAAAACAAAAGCACTTCGTATATTATTACCATTTTCAACATCCTACCTTTTTTCAAACCGGATTTTCTGCAGTGGATGCCTTGAAGACAAAATATAGATGTCAGCTAAATATAGAAAATAACTCTTTAAGTGTCAATTTCTGGTATTAAACCTTCCTTTGAAAAAACTTTCCTCTACAAGACAAGCCCGTGGAAGTCCCTAATAATTATTAAACTTGTTCTTAATTTAGTAATAAGATTGATTGATTGAATATTAACGTCGCACTGTTCAGCTGCACGAGGGCTTTTGACGACGGACCATGTAATTTTGAACCATGGTCTAGTGACGTGGATGACACCTGAGCTGGCACCCCTCTCTCCTAACTACCACACCACACCAACGGGAAAACGTTTCAACTCTCAACAGATTTAACGTGCATCGCTGCCCTACACGGCGGGTCTTTAGTGGTACTAGGCTCGAACTCGTGACAAGGCAAGCCACGATCCGATACCTATACCACTCGGCTACCGCGGCCAAATTCAGTAATAAGAAATTATTTATAAAATACCTTCTTCAGTACTGATACATCAAACGTATACTGGTTGAAACACCGACTCTTCGCACGAGTTCATTTTTTAAAAAAATAAAACATTATTCTTGATATAATAGCTGAACTGTAAGGAGAGTAAACCTGTGTGCACGACATTGTATACAAAAATGTAAAATGATTTTTTTTTTAGATAAATGCTATAATTGTAAATAACTGTTTAGAAGAACTGTAATTTTAAACCTCACACAATTAGCATTTAGAATTAATGTTAAATTATGAAAAAGAATATAAAATTCCGATGAAGAATAATTGTGTTACTTTTTAACATTTAAAGCGAGAAGACTTCAAAATGTTTTAACCCGGGAGCAGGCGCGTACTCGATACTAACATTAATGGTAGTGCGGGGGACTCAGTCACCCCAATCATTTGTTTAGAATTATTTTTACTGTACACGATACAAATCGGAATTCTAGTGAATATTTTAATTTATAGAAAGTATACTTACCTTCTTTCAAGGACTATTCAATTCTTTGATGATTTGAGAAAAATCCAATAAAACTGAACTAAAATGATTCAAAAGTACAAGACGATAATAAAGGACGCAAATCAGACACTTTTCAATTATCCTACAGAAATGTTAAACCAATCAATTCTTTTCCAAATATCGCAAAAACTCAATTATTTACAATTTCCCTAAGCGAAAAGCAAAACGCATAAAAGCTGGGAGGGAACTAATATTGATAATAACCATACCATAAGATTGAAGGTCAATCAAATGATTAGCAAACGTACTATGCAGCCTGGCTGAAAAGTGAATTATGACTTCCTTTTCTTTTTCTACAACTAATGTACAGTATTTCAATAATAATTACAGTGGTGAATTGTTTATCTTCTTAGAATTTTTCTCAGGGTCTGGGTTTCGTTTTCTTTTAACGAGTAATATTTTATGTTAAAACGCAATAAAAAAATCTCTCATTGAGGAAATACAGCAAATAAAACAAAATGTTTTTTTTTTTTTTTTTCTTTAATTTGGTTTTGGGATCAAAGATTGCTATTTGATGACGGAAAAAAGCCAGATAATAAACATAAATTATTTCAGTGTTGTGTGTATTTTTTTTATTATGGAAGAAAGCATTTCGTTTTACTTCTCCTTCCAGTTATTTTTTTTAAAAAAAATCTTTAAATTTTCGATACGCTCGCGCCCCCCAGGGGGGCGCGCCCCACACTTTGAGAAACACTGCCTTAAGTAATATATGTTTTTATTTTTTTACTTTTTAGTTCGATTCACTATAAAAGCGTGTTTTTTTTAGTTTGTTTTTAAACTATATAATTTATTTTATAATTATTTTTACTATACTCGATAAAAATCACAATTCCAGCGAATAATTTAATTAAGAGAAAATATACTTACCTACTTTCATGGACTTTTCAATTTTTCTTTGATTTTTTTGAGAAAAAATTCAATATAATTAATAAAAATGCTCCAAATCTGCGTGCCGCTAAAGTGGTCTAAAGTGGTCGCGCAGGGAACTCGATCAAAACTAGTAACTTGATTGTAAAAAAAACGTTTGCTACTCCCCAAAAAAAAGAGGACGAAATGTGATAAATTCATTTTAGTTCCCATTAAGACTTCCTTGTCTCGGGTCGTTTATTTTCGGATCGACCCAATCCTTTTCCACGGCCACTTTCAGCGACGATCGGCTACGGCCAATCAAATCGCAGTAAGCTGGGCAATTCTTCCTTCGGTGAGCGGACTCCGTCATTGGTAACAAATAAACAATTTTCCCAGAATTAACGATTTCGTGAACATCACATGACTCCGCGCATCGCGTGACTGATCCCGTGTTAAAAGTGTATTCAATAAAACATATGGATATTAGTTCTAAAAAAGAATTGCGTAAAAAGTTTTCCGTTATGCATTATATGTTGTCCAAATAATCCTTCAAAGTACTCAATATGCTTATCCATGCATCATATAACTCATTCACATGGAAAAAAAGCAACAGAAAAATATTATTTACAACTTTCCTAAAAGAAAAACAGATGGAGTGAAACATACCAGTAAGTTTGAAGGTCAAATTATATATGATAGTAAAAAGTAGTATTTTAGGGGGTTAAAAGAAACGTCATAAAAAAATCTCTCATCGTGTGATTACAGTAAAGCAAACAAAATGTCTTGTTTTTATTTGGTTATAGGATCAAAGATAGCTAATGAACGTTTGAAGTGGAATGTTTTATTTTTGATGATCACCAGATGATATATAAAAATTATATCAGTGTAAATGTGCATTTTTTATTAAGTCAGAAAGCATTTTGTTTTTCTTCATTCCAAAAAGTTATTTTTTTAAAACCTTTTATTTTCAATATGCTCGCGCCCCCCTCGCAGGAATACCGAGCCCCCCAGAGGGGCGTGCCCCACAATTTGAGAAACACTGGCCCAAGTCCAGTTTCTACCTCGGCTTGAGTCGTTTTAGCTACCAGAGGTGGTAGAGGCAATTAAATGATCGAAGTGTTTGCCTTCTAACTTCTTTTAAAACATTCGAAAATGTAATTGAACAACATGATGAATTTATTCTCTGAATTGTTTAAGGGTTGAGGCAGTTCAAGAAATAAATTTAGCTAATTACTCACGATTCATCAAGTGATCGCTTTTAAGAAGATGTAGAGATTGCACTCATGTAGAGAGCAAATACTTTGAGCATTTAATTCATTAAGGAGTTACAAAAATATTTTCCATTTCATTTTTAAATTTATTGCTTAATTTGAGAGTTACACACTTAAGATTGAGTTTTTGAATTGAAGTCATTTTATTAGAAACAATTGTCAATAATTGTTATGGGTAGAAAAGTTGCAAGTGTTGTACCTTTTTGAAATCTAAACTAAATGGGTCATCTTTTGAAATAGTTGCTTAGCGGAGTATGTAATATTTTTCTTTTTATTCACAGTCAAAGTTAGGTGACATCATTTTCTCAAACTACCTTAATTTAACTAAATCAGGAAAATTTTTGAAGTTAACTTCTTATGGCACATCGGGGGAAAAATTTTCTTTACGCGTTACCAGTTAAGGTTACGCTATGAAAGTAAGTTAAAGATGCATGAAGTTCCGACTTTTACCACGTTTTTAAAAAAGCTGTCGCGAGTTTAACAAATATTCATATCATAACCACGAGACGTAATTTAATATATATATATTTAAACTAAAATAAGTTCAAAACTCTAAGAAATTTATAATAATAAATGAAACAACTCAACTTATATTGAAGCGATTTTGTAACTAAAAAGATTTATGGTTTTATGTAAATGGCAACAGAGTGAAAAAATAAATAAAAAGAAGATTTAGAATGCCGAGAGTTTTTGTGTGTTTGTGAATTATTTAAACTAATCTGTTTTATTTTAACTTGGACGAAACAAAAGCCATCTAATTGTTTTTATCAAACTCAGACAAAAAATAATTGCAGAATCGGAAAGATAATTTTTTTCGCCACTATATGTATAATATTTTTTTCTACAAAATAAGGATATTTTTCATTTTTTACGATTTTTTCTAAAATGAGTCAAAATCGATACGTTTTTATCAAAATGATTTCTAAGCCGTTCCGTTCAATTTCCTTTCGCGTTAATGAATTGATATTCTACCCTAAAAAAGTTCATGCTTTTCTCTTTTAGAATCAGTCATTTAAAAAAATAATGCCAAAAACTGTTGTTTTTTTTTACGTTTTTCAAAAAGTACTCAAAATTTTAAGTAAATATTAAATAACCGTTAATTATTAAAGTAATCTCACGAAACTTTTTTTCTGTGTGTAGAACAATATTATCCATAATCTGCACAAAGACTGAAAAAATTGCTTAAAAGTTATGGTTTTTAAAATAGTTTGGGCGTTTTTCGTCTATTAGCCTTTTTACGAGAATTTTTTACTAAAAAAATTATTCTTAGGTTTTTTGTTTAAAAATTGCCATTGTTTTCAATCGATGTGTGAAATTGTAAACCATTAACTTAAAAATTAAGGCTTCAAAATATAAAAACTTTGATAAAAAGCGCGACTTTACGAAAAGCCAAGGGTTTGGCGACGAAAACCAGTTTCTCCCCAAATTAAGAGGTCTCAGGGGTGTTAAATTTCTCTAGAGGTCTTAAAATATAAACGATTTTCAAACGTATAATTCTTTTAAATTTAAATTAAATGATTCGAATCTTTTACGTATTGTTTAAAATAGAATGGGGCTTCAGAAAAGTATAAAATGTTCAAAATATAATAATAATTTCAAAAGTCATAAGCATATGAAAATTATATAATAAATATTAAGTATTTTTTGCTTTGCGCATGCTATTTTCTAAAATATTAGCCTCTGATGTATAAAACTTTATAGAATTATACAATTCATCATACTCTTTAAACCCTACCTAATTTTAGTATGATATGTCTTTTGTATTTCAAAATATTTGTAAAATATTAAAAATTTTTAAATATTTTTTAAAAATTTATAGTTTTTATTTATTAAAATATGTAAGTTATTATTCTAATTATATAAAATTAGCTACAAAGTATTAGGAATACATTTGTCTTTATAAATCAACTTATAGCTAGTAATTAAACCTACTTTTTCAGAAAATAGCATGCGCGACGTAAAACCATATAAATAGTTCTTATAGAAAAGTTTCTTATATTTATATGCTTATAATTTTTAAAATTATGATTATATTTTAAATTATTTATGCTTTTCTGAAGCCCCATTCCTTTATAAGTAATGTGTAAAAGATTCGAATTATTTAACTTAAATTTAAAGAAATTATACCTGTTTAAAAATCGTTTATATTTTCAGACCTCCAGAGAAATTTAACATCCCTGTGACCCCTTAACAATCAACATCTGCTTCATCACGTCCACTTCGCATTTTCTTAGGGGTTCCACTAGAAAAACTAGAGATAAATGAAAATCACCGATTTTGGCGAGGGAAAAAATGCGAATAAAAAATTTATTTTTGTTTCAATAAGGACATCTACTTAGCAACATTACTAACTACTTACTATTACAAATTTACCACTATTGCAAAAAAAGAGAAAATTTAATGCCCAAAGAAGATTTCTATCAATTAGCGAGAATGTCTAACAAAAAACACATACACAAAAAGGACTTTTACTTCATGTTATTTCGCCTCTTTTATCATCATATCCAACTCCATTTCAAATATTTTTTTACCGGCCCTGCCGGATGCGGTAAAACATTCGTCATTAAACTTTTGATGGAAATTTATAATCGCCATACGAACAATGATGGATACTGTCATGCATATATAACTTGTGCTTCAACTGGTAAAATAGCAGTAGCTATTTCAGGAACGACTGTTCATACAGCTTTAAAAATTTCTTTATCAAGATTACTTCCGTTTCATTCTGAAACTGCTCAACAACGCAGAACTCTTTTCAAATACTTAAAAATCATAATCATTGATGAGATAAGTATGATCAGTGCTCAATTATTATTGAAGGTTGATTCCAGATTAAAACAAATAACTGAAAATTTTCAGTCAAATTTTGGTGGATTAGATATTATTTTAATAGGAGATATACGACAATTACCACCAGTTCGTTCTACGCCCATCTATAAGCACCCGAAACAGAACATCGTTGGACCGATTTTATGGGGAAATCTAAAATTTTATGAACTAAATGAAGTCATACGTCGAGCGAATCAACAATTTTCTTCTATACTTACAAAAATTAAAAACGGCGAGCAACTTGATGAAATAGAAATAACTCTGATTGAGTCTCATTTTTGTATTGTGAAAGAAGCTGAATTAAGGTGTCCTCAAGATATACCATTATTCAACACTAACCATTCCGTCAATGAGTTTAATTATAAAATATTGAATGCATATGTAGACAGAGTAACTTCAACTGCAAAATATGTATATATTGGTTGTACTTCAAAAGAACAAGAAACTTTTTCATATCTCAAAAATTACATAAGATGTCATTAATTGATACAAATGGAGATTGCGCTTTATCAAACAATTTATGTGAATAATATTTATTACATGATTACCACAAATATTGATGTGACTGATAGATTGCCAAATGGTGCAGTTGGAAAGCTAATTCATGTAGAAACAAATGATGAAGGATTAGTTAAGACAATATGGCTCGAGTTTCCAGATTTACCTTAAATAGGGGAAAAATTAAGACGCAAAAAGACCATTTCGCCTTATCTCTACAAAATAACAGAATAATATCAACGACAAAATCAAATACTATGATTGACGCAGTGTTTTCGAGATTCTTAAATGATATTAAGTGCAAAACCTAAATTTCTTATTTTAGCTACCACAAGCCTTTGATAACAAAAGTATGAATTGAAACACCCATAAGCATAATGGAGAAGATTAATGGAAAGAGACTAATAATAAAATAATAGTTTTCTATAAATGTATACAATATTTTTTTTTTAGTGTTAAGTATTGAAAATGAAAATTTGGTTTATACTTAAACCTTTTTCATCCTAATTATTTTTTTAAATACAGTTTGAAATAAAAATGATAATAATAAATTTGTTAATTATATATAAGATTATTTTAAAAATAAAACTTTATTATACAATTCAACACATATTAGCCAAAGAAGTTAACTTCTACCGCGTATTCACACTGATACACACAAACATTTTTTTGCTCTATTTGTTACTGCGATTAATAGCACGTTTATGTAAGATTTTGTTAGTGAAAAAAATCACTGTAAAGTAGGGAAATTGTTGGTCTCAGTACCTATTGATTTGATGGACGGTGTCAACAGAGGTGTTTTAAAAATGAAGATCTTCTGCTAATAAAAAAAATGCTATAATTGTTATGGTTAGGAAAGAACAAGTGTTGTACCATTTGGGAACCTTAATTAAATGAGTCCTCTTTTGAAAACTTGCTTCGGGTTTTATGCAATATTTTCTTTCTTATGGAGAGTCAAAGTTAGGTGACATCATTTTCTGAAACCGTGACTCACACAAATTACGTTTATTTTAACTAATACATTGTGATTCCCTTCCTTCCTACAGTTGATAAATGAATACTAAGCTTTTCCTTGGGAACTAAACACTAGGGGTTTCGCCTCAGGCCTACCACCTGACCGGAACATCTGCTCATGCACCTCAATACCTAAGATCATGCTAAGATGGGCAGAGTAGGCCTTTGCCCTCATGCGCTTTTGCGCCACTGAGTTTTGTTTGTGATTGTGGTTAATAGCATTATGTAAGAAGTTAGTGAAAAAAATCAATGCGAAATTTTGAAATTTGTGGCCACGGTACTTTTTGATGTAACGGAGGGAGTCAATTTTCCACATTTTCAAAAATATGCTAGTTACCGCGTAGCGAAGCTCTAGGGCTTTTTTTAAAAGAATTTCCAGAACTATTATGACGCCCCCCCTTCATTCAGTGCCCATTTGATTTTGAGTTTCGGAATACCCTGTATACCCAAGGTGGGCATTAAGTCGATCGCGATCGACTGGTAGACCGCATAGACATTTTGAGGTGACCGCCTACATATAAGACCTAAGACTCGCATACTAAAATAAATATATTTGTTGAATACCAACGCCAGTTAGACTGGAGTATCGACTCTTCACAATGCATGCGACTATGTGTAGGTAACACTTGTACCATTATTGGAAGCACACGATGACGCTTAACACATTCTCTGAGACTATAGAGGGAAAAAGTGATCACCGCGATGCCAGCCGTAGAAATGCGTTCCCCCACACACACCGACTAAAGGGGAAAATAAACATCGACCAGCTGTTCCCGCGATAACACGGGATTGGCTATTGAGACATCCCCCACAGCTCACGCTTCAGCGGGATTGGATTCTTGTGTTGATATTATGTCCCGTGATAGAAGACACCCAGCAGCGAACGTGCTAAAGAACATACATCGGTTAATGGACGAAGTCAAGTATCCTAATTTGAAAAGCTGCATTTAATTTAACTTCATTCTCTTACATAACCTACACTTGTGTTAATCTTCATTTCCAGTGATGAGTATAATTAAGACAGCATATCAGTTCCGTTCCAAAGACGACCACTTCGAATCCAGTGCAAGATTAGCTGTTATTGCCGAGATATTCAAGATTAGGGGGGACAAAAATATGTAAGTCTTCTACTAAAGCTATAAAATTCTACGAAAGTTAACTTTAAATGTAAATGATTTATTTTCTATGCATTTTGAGTAGTTTGATTATAAATCCATCTTTTGATATTAATAAATTTCTGGGTATAATTATTATGTTTGTATCTTGCGTTTTTCTTAAAACGTGAATTTTCAGCAAAAGTTCTTTTATTGTAATTATGTAGGTAAATGTATATTCTGTATTAATTATTAGAACATAAATATTGTTGAGCTTTTCGTAACTTACCACTGGGTGAACCGCAGCACCTTAAAAAAAATTAGAAGTAGACCGTACCATATAAAAGTCTGCCCACCCCTGCTGTATACCAACAAGTAACCGGATCATATTCTTTTCTTAAGGATCTCAAGACTTTGAGATATTTTGGAGCTGCCGTAGCATTTTATACATAGGGACGTCTTAAGACTTTTTCTCTTGCGCCATAAAACCCCACATTCACTCACTCACTCACTTAAGACTTTTTGGGACCCTAGGCTCAGAGACGTCTTAAGACTTTTTGAGACCCTAGGCTCAGAGACATCTTAAGACTTTTTGAGGCCCTAAGCTCCTACATATTAGTAGACCTATCTGTGACCTTTAAAGTAGACTGTATATAGCATGCATTGTCAAATACTCGTACAAACGGTAATTTGAAATAAATAAATGTGCATGGCTCACAATCTCACAGATCTGGGCACAAATGAGCTTGACCGAGGGCAGCATTTCGACTAAATTGTATGACTGATCGATTATAATTTTCAACCTAGGCAGGGACGACGGTCATCACATAACGGGCATGCCACCGTTGCCAGTTGACATGGTTTGAAATTTCATGTTTTTCGGAGGATATGTACTGGAATCAGTGGCGTACACAACGGGGGGGACCCCCCCAAACCCATTGATTTTTTTTCGATAGATTATAATTCTACAAGCTGGTATACCCGTTCTTCGCACGGGTGAATTGAAAAATTAAACAATACAGATTGAAGGATAAAGAAGTTTTTAATGAGTTAATTTTAGGTGAATTGTAAATTAAACAAAAAAGCTTTTTGCATGTCTCAGCTGAACAAAAAAAAAAAAAAACACCTTTGTTAAATTTTAAGTCTGTAGATCTAATAACTGATAAAAATGACTTTTTTTTATTTACCACTCCCCTTAACTCTCGTGAGGGTAGATTTTTGAAAATACCTTCCTAAGCTGAAAGTAACACATTGTTATAAATTTTGTGTAATGAACGCTTAAAATAGTGTAAATAATTTTTCATCTGAAATTGTAATACATTAGTATTACTTTCTGTTGTATTTATTTTATGTTAAAATTGTAATATTCGCAAGCAACGCCGTTTCTTAAATTATAATGTCGTTCAATTAAAAACATAGCGAAATATTGGCGGTAGAGGCATGTTGGCAAATGTCTAGTTACTGTCATAGCTCGAGCTTTATTAGAGCTTTGAATGACTCGCAGTGTAAAGGAGGGATGCACTTTAACCCTTTATCTAGCGCATTATGATTTAGCAATACTTTTTTTGGACCACTATATTGAAAATTTTAAGGAATATATACATAAACAAAATACTCAACTTTGGGAAATTTAATCCGTTAGAGCTAATTAATTAAGTAAAGATATTCCACTTGAGGGAACCCTCCTGGGTTCCACCCTGGACACTAAGATTGCATTGAGGCAAAGAATTACCAGACGACATTTTTACAATAACAAATTATATTTATTCGCTTGAATCAATTATCAACCTTCTAACTGCAAATATGAATCAATATGTCTACGTCAATGGGATTGAACTTAACTATTAAATTAAATCATGAAATATGAACTAATCAACTATTAAACTCAATTTCGAACGGGTTTCCCGGAATAAGAGAACCGAGAGATATACGCAATTTGAATTACTAGCAATCAATAACTTTCCACTAACTCTATTATTTATTTACTCATATTATTCGATAAATGAAGTTTAAATACCCCTTGACTTTTACTACTTCACTCATTTCCAGAACTTTCCGAATGTAGATAGCTGCCTGATAATCAGCTAGAAACTAATCACACTATCAACTTGAATCTTCTTAGCGCTCCGTCTATGTATCTCTTGGTTCAATAGCCTTCTCCGCTAACCTACAACACTCTCCTTATATACTTTGATTCATTTGCATATCACGCTTCATCCTTTTAGAGCTGGTTGGAAATATACGCGAATTTACAATCCCCAAAGACGCCCAAGAGTATTAGTGATAAAGTGCCGTATAGATTCTCACAAACTGTAAAATTAATTACATACACCTTTCACTTAAAATAAATAGTCAGATCGTTTTCTAAGGTATTATTCATTAACATTCAAAAAACATAAGACACTTAAATTTTGTCATTAACTATTTTTTCGCAACAAAAATGAAAATCTTTGCAATCCGCTGAAAATACAATTTCTGCTACAAAACTGCTCTTCATTTCTGCTCATCATAGAACCCGTTCTGCCATATAACTTGGAAGAGTGGATTTCAAAGAATATTTCTGCTAAGTATTGGTAGAATATTCCTGCTAAGTTGGTGTGATGTGGTCGTTAGGAGAAGGGGGTGCCAGCTCAGGTGTCGACCACGTCACTTGACCATGATTCAAAATTACGTGGTCCGTCGCCAAAAGCCCTCGTGTTGCTAAACAGTGCGACGTTAATATTCACTCACTCACTAACTCCAAAAAATACAGAAGAGTATTTATAATTATTTTTATACTTAAAAATGCAATATCTGTCTATTCAAATAAAATTTTAGCGTTATAATTAACTACTAACCACAAACAAATAATGCAAATTTGTCCAAATGATGTAGTGTGAAAGACAAATTTTCTTTACTTTAAGTACCAGAAGCAATAAAAGTATTTATTTTGATATCAGGATCAATTTCTTACTAAAACAAATGTGCATTAAAAAAAACGTGCATAGAAATAAATTTATCAATTTTTATTATATGTATGGCTCCCTATTTTGGCGATAATGGCTTACACATGAAAAAAATCAATAGTAGCTATTCAATAAAGAGAGATTTAGAACAACCTCTTCCTTCTTAACCTAGTTATATTCTGAAATAAAAAAATAGGGATTACATTGATCTCACAGGAATAAATTAGAAGTGAGAACCTTGCGTAGACAAAACAAAAAGGGTTTCTTCACAAATAAAAGATAGATATATGCTATCGCGGGCTTTTTTGCAGCGCACGCCAGAATTGCTTGCAGATGGCAGAATTCTTTCCTATTTACTTGACAAATATCGTTATATTTTGGACACTTCACACAATATCTTTATAAATTATATCCTATGTGTTATTCTGACGTATAAGCCATATTACTGTAAAGATTCATTAAAGTCCATTCAATTGTTTTTGCGTGAAAGACGACCAAACATCCAAACAAACTTTTGCATTTATAATATTAGTAAGGATGTATATAGAACGTAAAATTTAATAAGGTATTTGTTATTATTAATTAATTTTATTAATTAGTACTAATTATTTATAACCTTAAAGCTAACTTTCTTATATTGGAAGAAAATATGCATTTCTAAAAGAAAGAAAGTTTTCTAGTTTTTCATAGATTATAAAAGAACTTTGAAACCCGATGGCTGAGTGGTAGCGTATCGCACTTCCATGTCAATATTCTGGAGTTCAAATCTCGTCCTGAGCGAGGTCGATTCAGCCTTTCATCCCTTCAATGGATCGATAAAGGAGTACTAAGCTTGCTTGGGAACTGAACACTGAAGGTTTCGCGCTAGATTGACCACCTGACTGGAACATCTGCTCTTGCACATCAGCGCCCAAGGTCACGAAAATCGAAAACTGAGACGGGCATGATAGACCTTGGCATTCATAGGCTGTTGCAGCACTGAGTTTAGTTTTGTATATAAAAACCTCTTTGCTGTTTCAAGATAATTCTCGCGGCCGTAGTGTCGCATGTTCGAGTCCTGTTGCCATTCTCCGTACAGAGGGAGTGGATACACGGAGGCTTAATGACCTCCCGTTGTTGTGGTGTGGTAGCTCGGAGAGGTTGATGCCAACTCAGGCGTCACCTTCGTCACTTGACCGAGATACAAAATTAAGAGGTCCGTCACCAATAGCCTTTGAGTTGCTTTATAGTGCTACGTTAATATAACTCTCATTCACGCAAGATAATTCTTTTTCTGCGTTTCATTTGCTGATTTATTTATTTTAGCATTTGAATAGATAAACAGCCATTCATTATGAATCAAAGAATACTCAATGGGTGAAATTTTTATATTTTAAGAACATTTAGAATGATTTATTGTACATTGGTGCTTAAAGTTAAGCGAACTTTCATATTTAATCAAAATTCTAGTAAAGAACACGAAAAAAGCGAAAAATAATGCTTCCAAACAAAAATGAAAATGTTCAGAGTTTGATCGTCTGGAAAGGCATCAGATTTGACTGGCAAGCATAACTGCATATCTTTGACAGAGATCCTATGACTGCTTTGAGATATAAGAAAGAAATATTGAAAAAATACTCATCTAACTGACGAATTTTCGGAAAGTGAAGATTTTCGCAGAAAGTATTGGACAGCCAGATCTCCGGACCTTTTTTCATAGTAAATATTTGGGATGCTCTTGGGACTGTAAATATATCTCGCCTTTCTAGAGTCATCCAAGACTTAAAAACAGCATTGGTGAAGGAGTGGTACTAACTACCCCGTTTAATAGTTAAAAAACAGGAATATTTATAAGTAACACCCCTCTGCAGCGTCCCTTCGGAGTTGATTCTTGTTAAATCCGTTCTTAGTGGATCTTTAAAGCATAAAAGAAACTAACAGACCAAATTTCAAGTCTGTAGGTCTTATAGTTCCAAAACAGGAATATTTATCTGTAATGCCTCTTAAGCCTTCGCAACGCCCCTTGGGGGTCGATTTGCACTAAATTCGTTCTTAGCGGATCTCTACTCTATGAAAGGAACATCACTACCAAATTTCACATCGGAAGGTCTAATAGTTCAGGAAATAACGTGATGAGAGTTAATGAGTGAGTTGCTTTTATATTTATAGAGTATGGTGAGTTAATCGTCCATTTGTGTTACGTCCAGAGAATTTAGAAATCAATGTATTAATTAATATTTATACGTGTTAGTTATCTGAGAATACGATAGATAAATTTAAATGTACAAAGTAAAGAATCCTCTTATACTTGGAATCAGGGACGTCTTAGGCTCCCTTCACACCAAACGATTCCGAGTCTGTAGCAATCTTTCCAATTCACAGCGATTCTGAATGAACAGAGATTTGCCTTCACACCGCCACGGGTCAATCATTCTTCCATCGGTTGCTGTCAAACATGGATGCTGTTTTTAATATTTTAAGACGATTAACGTTTCAAGCTATTAATTTCACAACTGTATTTTCATTCAGTTTGAAGTTGAAATACATAAAACAAAAAATATATAAACGGTTTTATTTATTTATTTTTTTATATTTTGCCTCTTAGTATCAAATGTAATTATAGTCTGAAAAGTAGTAACAAATAATAAATATGTATTGTAACTATGTTATAATGCAATTACTTTTACAAATAATATATCTAATGTTTTTAAAAGGCATTTCAAATGTTGTTATATACTATAGCTTTTGTAGCATATAATAACTATTTTTTTGATTATGTATCTAAAAATTGCTAATACATTAATGAATTAAAAATTTTACCTGCCATTTACATTTTGTTTGTTTCATATAGTATATATAGTAATAAAATGAAATCTTTTAAAAAAAATAAAATTATCGACAATATCGGTGTTTTATTTTATTTTAGCATTCTTAAAAATATTTAAATTTTTTTCTCTCCTAAAATTGAATAAATTCTTATCAAATTGATCTCTGAAGCTGTTTCAAACATCCTTCAGAATATTCCCTCCCCTCCCAAAAAAACCCAACACATTTTGCTTTAAAGTATTAAAAAGTAAAGAATAAAGCTTTCAAATTTCTAAAATTGAATAAAATAATACATGCAAAATTAATTTTGTTATTTGCGCAAGATTAGCAGGAATAAAATACAGCCTACACACTCGGCGACAAGAACTAGAGTTAGTTTACATAATGAAAAAGAATACTATGAATAAATACCACACAAAAATATAAGCGCCATCTATTGACATAAAAACAAACTCATGCTAACCCTAACAAGAACATTAAAATCTTTAAATATCTAAAATTAGCTTCTTTAATAGAAACTTTATGTGATATAATCACTAATAATATAAAAAACAATAAAAATAAACACTCTGTTTAAATTCACTTTTTCTTTAAGAAATAGCTCCCGGCTGCTGGTGAATCACGGAAGAAAATCTGACATGTGCCGAATCACGCGTAAGTCAGAATGACGGCGGATTGAACCGGTTTTGTTTGGTGTGAATGTGGGAAGCGAATCTTGGCTTATTTGAGCGGGAAATTACGAAGCCGAATCCTGGTCGATCAGACAAGTTTGATGATGAATGAATCGGAGTCGTTTGGTGTGAAGGGAGCCTTAAGGCTTGGGCCAACTGGGCCTGGGCCCAGGGAATCGGTGGAGGCCTCGCTTAGCTTCCGACTGAGCCTCAAAAAGACTATGATTTGAATAATTTTAATGGTCAGATGTTATTCCCGGACGTATTCTCCGAAATATTATGAATTTCAAACTACAAATCAACTGAAAACAGTGGTAAGACTGTAATATTGGTGATGATCGTTGTCCATGTCTAGACATATATAAGCCTACCACTATCATTACTAATTTAATCGAAATGCAGCAGTTTGTCGAGACGATTTGTGGCTAGGCTTGTGATATTGTGAGTCTTGCACATGTATTTGTTTCAGACGACCGTTTGTACAACTATTTTGCGATATATCCTATATACTGTCAACTTTTAAGGGTCACAGATAGGGTCTACTTTTACATAGGGGCCTAGGACCACAAAAAGTTGTAAGATGTCTCTAGCCGAGGGCCTCAAGAAGTCTTAAAACATCCCTGCTTCAAATAATATCTAGAAATCGATACGGATAAAGCTTCGCTTATCTTGTAAATGTAGTCAGTGATTCCGACATCGAGGCGTGGTTGTGGAGCCAAGTGGTTATGGTCCCAAACTCGTGGTCGGAGTGTCGCAGGTTCTTGTCCTGGTGCCACTGAAAACTCGCCGTGTAAAGGAGGCCGATACATGTTAAATCAGTACAGGCTCAAAGTCCTCCCACTAGCGTGGTGTGGTAGTTAGGAAAGAGGTGTCAGATCAGATGTCGTCCTCATCCCTTGACTGAGGCTCATAAGCACGAGGTCCGTCGGCAGTAGCCCTCAGCCTAAACTCCACTTCCACACTAAAAAACTATACATAATTCACACTCAAAACTATTGCCATTTTCAACACTCATTTCTATTAACATGAAACCAATACTGAAATTGCTAAGTGCTTTGTACTTTTAAGCTAAATTTGTGTTTCGCTTTTGATGGGGGAAAGAAGATGAAGAGAATTAGAAAAAGAACATTTTAATGACATAAATATACAGGGTGTCCCAAAAAATAACACCCGAACTCCACCCATCCAGATTCCTCGTTGGGAGTGTATAAAAAATGCCCAAAGAATTATACCTGTACGATTCACAGTTTACAATAAAAATACGAAAACATTTGCCTTGGAATAGATGCGTGCACTTCACAACAGCACAATGTTCGCTGAAGTACAAGCAGCGTACAGACGAACAACAAAGTCCGTTTGAGCAGTCACTACGTCTCGATACACCAATTCCTTGATATTGTCCATAGAGAAAAAAATCCAATGGTGTGAGATCTGGTGATCGTGATGGCCATAGAACTGAACCCCCACTTCGAATCCAGCAACCGGGATATGCCATATCCAGCCAATTACGTTCAGAAACACAGAAATGCACCGGAGCCCCATCATGGATCATCGTTCATTCATCCGCATTTACCCTTTTTTCTTGTAAACTATGGATCGTTCAAGTATGGTTCTTTGAGCATTTTTATGCACTTCCAATGAGGAATCCGGCAGTGCTGAGTTTGGGTGCTATTTATGCGACACCCTGCAGAAATCACCAGAAAATGCTGACATCGAGAAGGTAAGAAAAAATTTTTCAGGAAAAGAAATTGGAAAGTGTAATGCATTCGAAAAAGCCCGTTTTTGGACCATGCAGCTAGTTTTTATTAATTGACTTCTTTACTTTTGAAAATTTTACGGAAACGAAATAAATTATTTTAATACGAAAAATAAAAAAGATTGAAGTTTCCCTTAGGAAACTGGAAATTTTTACCACGACGCAAATTTTTTTGTGGTGAAATTTTTTCTGGTGACAATGCAAAATTCTCAATGTACGTTATTAAATATATTATAATTATTTGAATAAGCAAATATAACATAATGAAGTGCAATTAACAACTACTACAAATAAACTATTATGACTTTAAGATATTTAAAATTTATAGAGCCATTCATTTTCAATCTAGAAAATGAAAACCGTATGAGATACTTTTTTTATAAATAGATAAATAAGTGACAACTCTCATTTTTTATCGTATAAATGGAATCGATCAGCGCTGCACACATAAATTTTTCAAAGAGGGGAGGAGTCCGGGGTCGAAAGTCTATCATTCTCATATCATGCTCCAATACGACACCCAACATATTCTTTTGATTTTGTCGATTTTCAGGAACAAGAAACAGTACAAAATTAATTGTTGAATAAATAATCAGCAGTAATTAATAAAATTAATTATTACTAACAAATAATTCATTAAATTTTACTTACTATATACATAATATTATAATCAATCGAAAAAAAATCAAGGGCTGTGAGGAGAGGTCCGGACCCAGAGATCCCCCCCCCTCCTTGTTTCCGCCACTGGAACCGATACAATTATAAAATACAAAATTGATTGTGCTTTTTTTCTTAAAATATAGCATGCAAATTAAAAATTTTTTCGTAATTTCTCAAGTTGAAAATCGATACTTATTTAAAGGCTTAATACTATAGTGCTATCAATACTAATGTCTACGCCCACCAAATTTCCAATAAAAAGTATGAAACATATCTTTGAATTTCCAGTAAAATGTCGATAATAAGGTTTTTTATATGAAATAACAAGTCAGATCTATTACATTATCTTTCATTTTCGAAAATACAGCAATTAAAATTTAAAAATTATGACACAAAATATGCAAAAACGTGCTAAAAACATTTAATGGAAGTTTTATTTTTACAAAATAATAATACATATCGGAAAAAAATATGGATATTTAAAAAAAAGTATATGTTTATAAAATAAAATAAATAAATGAATAAAATAATAAAAATGATAAATAAGTAAAATGTGTGGTAAAAATAATAAATAAATAAAATGATCTAAAATGATCAAAAATAAAAAAATAAATAAAATGATAAAAATAATTATAAATAAATAAAAAAATATAATGATAAAAACAGTTAAAAATAAATAAATAAAAAAAACGATACAAATAATAAAATACATAATTTTTTTTCTTAATTTAAAACTAATTATTTAAGAAGCATAAAAGTGGGGAGACACATTACTGAAATAACAGTACCAAAACACTATGTGGCCGTGGTAGCCTAGTGGTATAGGTATCGGATCGTGGCTTGCCTTGTCACGAGTTCGAGTCCAGTACCACTAAAGACCCGCCGTGTAGGGCAGCGATGCACGTTAAATCTGTCGAGAGCTGAAAAGTCCTCCCATTGGTGTGGTGTGGTAGTTAGGAGAGGGGGTGCCAGCTCAGGTGTCGTCCACGTCACTTGACCATGGTTCAAATTACGTGTTCCGTCGCCAAAAGCCCTCGTGTAGCTGAACAGCGCGACGTTAATATTCAATCATTCAATCAATCAGCCAAAACACTATTTTTTTAAAAATTGCTAGTGATTCGAAGAAACAAAAAAGATCGTGGAATATCATAAGAAACTGCTGTTTGTAAAAAATGCATCACCATGAAGGAATCATCAGAACTAAATGAAGTTTAATGCACAAATGACTTGTATTAGTACAAATAAGTGACGAAATTTTCAAAACAAAACAACAGTATTAAGTGTCCGAAATCAGTATTTGGTGTAGCAACCACGCGTTGCAATAAGTGCTGCTACACGACGTGGCATGGAGTCAAACAGATGTTGAATGTCTGCTTGTGGAAGAGAATTCCACATTGCTTGTATGCACACCAAAAATTCGTGTTTTGAAGTTGCAGGACGCGAATCACTAGCGAGACGTCGACCAACCAAATCCAACACGTGCTCAATAGGCGAGATATCTGGCGAATAAACAGGCCAAGGAAGAAGTTGCATGTGTTGGGCTGAGCAGAAGTCTCGAACAGTCTTTGCAACATGTAGGCGGGCATTATCCTGCTGAAAGATAGCTCCAGAGATGCCTTAAAGGAAGGGCACGACTTCGGGCTGTAGCACTTCACGGACGTACTTGTTGCTATTGAGATTACCCTCAATTTGTAACAAATTGGATCGTCCATGATACGAAATCGCACCCCAAACCATAGCTTCAGGTGTTAGGCCACTATATGTCGTTCAATAACGTACTCTGGAAGGCAGTGTCAATAATTATGTATTAAGCTTAACTTCGACTAAGAAAATAGTCAAGCTTACCTCAATTCACATCGGGCAGAGAGCGCTGTGACAGCTTTCAGTTCCTAGGAGAATTCTAATAAGTAAAAAGTTCAGTTAAAAGTTTCAAGAAGAAAAGCCACACTTAAAGATAACTAGCGAGCCGACTGTCGTGTGTGTTGATAGATAGTAACTTTTATTAAAAACCTTTTTAAAAGCGCAATTTACGTGGCTTCTCCCGAGACAAACTCCGTTTCCACACAACTGCAACTAAACAACACAAAAATAATTAGTTCATACAAATTGCGAAGGCTCGGGACGAGGATTCGCGACAGGCAGCGTTCACCGGCATAGCGTCTAACGCTAATGCGGCCATCATGGTCCCACAAATTGAAACGTGGTTCATCTGAAAAGACAACTTGATGCCAATCAGCTTTCCAGGCTTTGTGCTTATGAACCCATTGCAGACGCAGTTGTCGATGGTTTGCCGTGAGGGGGATTCTGTGTAAAGGCACCCTTGCACGTAATCCACGGTGTAGCAGACGTCGACGACGTGCTGCCAAATGCCTAGAGGAAGCTTTACGGTCATTCACCGCCATGCAGATCAGGTCGATCGTCATGCGCTGACGTTACCTCCCGTCTTCCACTGTCAGTTTTTCGAGTTGTTCGGTGCTCGTCGGTCCACTGCTTCCAAACTCGCATCACTGTGGAACTGTTCCGCTGCACACGAGCTCCTATTGCGCGACAGGAAAATCCTCCTTCTCGAAGACCAATAATAAGTCCCCGTTCAAACTCCGTAAGTTGTTGGAATTTCCCCTTATTTTGCCGTGGAGGCAAACTTAGGTCTCACTAAACGTTCGCCACCAACAAATAATCATTAACTATTTTCAACGTCCCACTACAGCCCTCTATTTATACGCTTTCAGCATCAGATCAGAGCACACACCCCGCATGCGCGGTGGCTCTGAAACTTTACTACACTCATGGACAAAAAAATTAGCACACCAAGAAATAATTTCGGGATCGTAACGAAACTTCGTATGAAGGTACATGTCGGAGAGATATGCAAATGATTAGAAATTACGTTATTGCGCATAACGTATAGCTGGTAGAGGCTCCGTGGAGTATTAAACAGGTAACCAAAGCTTGTTTGAGTATACTGAATCGTTTACAAAGGAAGAGCTGAGGTAGATATGCCATTACGACGTTTTCGAAGACAGTATGAGCAGTTGTCGCAGTTTGAGAGGGGAAGAATCATCGGCATGATGGAAGCTGGGTGGTTAACTAGACGAGTAGCTTGTCAATTAGGCCGCTCTGATTGTGTTGTTAGGAGGAGTTGAGACCAGTGGATCCGAGAGATGTCATTTACACGAAAAGCAGGGTCAGGACACCCTTGACAGACCAGTCGTCAAGAAGACCGCCACATCGTAAGAAATACACGCGTACAGCCAACTGCTTCATCGGCCGCCATCCAGGCACAAGTAGTACCTTCAACCCTGTGTCTTCCCGAACCATATGAAGGCGCCTGGCTGAAGGACGTTTGGGAACACGGCACCCATTACGTGGCTGCCCTTGACGCCCACCCATCGACGCCTCCGTTCAGAGTGGTGCCAAACACGAGAAAACTGGATTGCAGCGGAAGGGAACCAGGTCGTCTTTAGCGACGAATCCAGATTCAATCTCAGCAGTGATGATAATCGTGTTCGTGTGTGGAGACCTCGCGGTGAACGCTTCAATCGTGCCTTTGCTTTACAGAGACACACCACTCCCACAGCTGGGGTGATGATATGGGGTGCCATTGTCTACAATACACGGTCACCCCTAGTACTGATCCGTGGCACCATGACCGCCCAGCGGTATGTCCACGACATCCTGCAACCACATGTGTTGCCACTCATGCAAAGGCTCCCAGGAGTTATTTTTCAACAAGACAATGCTTGGCCTCACACGGCAAGGGTGTCGGAAGACTGTCTTCGCACTGTTACTACCCTTCCTTGGCCTGCCCGATCCCCAGATTCATTTGATGACACCTTCTTGGTGCGCTAATTTTTTTGCCCATGAGTGTATCTTACGTAACATTCTATAATTGATATTTGCTGCAAAGTTGATTTAATTCTGATGATTCCTTCATGACGTTGCATTTTTTACAAACAGCAGTGTATATATATCTGTATATACACTCATGGACAAAAAAATTAGCGCACCAAAAAGGAGTCGTCAAAATGAAACGAAATTTTACAAACGTAATGACTACTTTGATATAAGTAAATGATTAGAAAATCAAAGAAAAAGTATCTATTATTTCAGAGGAAAAGGCAAAAGAACGTAGGATTTAATACCCTGTTGAACCCCCTCTAGTGCAAATGCACGATCCGATACGATCAAGCATTGACGCATACAAGTTCTGTATGATGTCTTGAGACATTTCGTTCCATATTTGCTGTAACCTTGTCTCTAGTTCATTCAAACTCGTGGGATGCCCGACTCGCCGTCCCAAATGATCCCAGATATACTCTATTGGAGAAAAATCTGGGGATCGGGCAGGCAAAGGAAGGGCATTAACAGTGCGGAGACAGTCTTGTGACACCCTTGAAGTATTGTCTTGTTGAAAAAAGGCTCCTGGAAGCCATTGCATGAGTGGCAACACATGTGGTTGCAGGATGTCATGGACATACCGCTGGGGGGTCATGGTGCCACGGATCAATACTAGGGGTGATCGTGTATTGTAGGCAATGACACCCCATACCCTCACACCAACTGTGGGAGCGTTGTGTAGCTGTAAAGCAAAGGCAGGATTGAGGCGTTCACCACGGGGTCTCCTCACAAGAACATAATTGTCATCACTGCTGAGATTAAATCTGGACTCGTCGCTAAAGACGACCTGGTTCCATTTCGCTGCAGTCCAGTTTCCTCGTGCGTGGCACCACTCAAAACGGAGGCATCCATGGGTGGGCGTCAAGGGCAGCCACGTAATGGGTGCCATGATCCCAAATGTTCTTCAGCCAGGCGCCTTCGTATGGTTCGAGAAGACACAGGTGCTTGTAGTGAAGGGGCAACCTGTGCCTGGATGGCAGCCGATGAAGCAGTTGGTTGTACGCGTGCATTTCTTACGATGTGGCGGTCTTCTTGACGACTGGTCTGTCGAAGGTGTTCTGACCCTGGTTTTCGTGTAAATGACATCTCACGGATCCAATGGACCCAACAACTCCTCGCAACACAATCAGATCGGCCTAATTAACGAGCTACTCGTTTAGCTGACCACCCAGCTTCCATCACCTTCCGATGATTCTCTCCCTCTCAAAATGCGACAGCTGCTCATATTGTCTTCGAAAACGTCATAATGCCAGGCCTACCTCAGCTCTTCCTTTGTAAACAATTCAGCACACTCAAACAAGCTTTGGTTACCTGTTTTATAATCCCCGGAGAACAACGTTAAATGCCCTCTACCGGCTATACACTACGTAATGCGCTATCTCGCTGCATTTCGAATCATTTGCATATCTATCCGACATGTACCTTGATGCCAAGTTTCGTTACGATTCCGCAATTATTTCTTGGTGCGCTAATTTTTTTCTACATGAGTATATTTATATACATATGTATGTATATATATACATTTGTAAGTATATATATATGTATATGTATATATATACATATACATTTATATATTTATACATATATATACAAATACATATATATATACATATATATATATATAAATACATACATACATATATATATATATTTATATACATATTTATACAAATACATATATATATACATATTTATACAAATACACACATATATATATATATTTGAATATAAACATATTTGAAAAAGTCATAACTGTGAGTTTTAAAATTTTACACAATGTTCTCTTCTGTTCTCGTTAAGATAAAAGTAGATGGTGATTTTGAGAAATAAAACTGTTATATAAGATTTACCAGTACATTTTTGATTCTCAATCATTTAATCGATAAAAAAGAACTAAGAACAGTGTAATGGAAGTTTGCCATCATATTTTTATATTCTCCGATTTAAATTTACTAAAATTTAAAATCAAAATTTAATAATGGACTGTTTAAATTAAAAATGAAATTTTGAAATGAAATGTAAATTTTTTCGAAATTAAATATTGAAAATAAATTAACTGTTTTCACTCTATTTATTCTTATTATCGATTTAAAATATAAAGATTTTTTTTCTTTTCAAACGGCTTCTCGATCGTCTGTGTTCCGATGACTCAAACATAATTTCCATCCGATTCGCTGATTAGAGTTCTTATACGAATTCGCGCTGTTACCAATAAAGAGAGGAAGGGGGGGTTTCGCGCCATTTAAGCGCCAGTTGAGCTTTGATATTACCGATTGAGGTTGTTTTGAATGCAAATGACTAACATTTCGTGCAATTGCGTCTAACATATAGATATTTGCGTTTTAGCAATATGTTTAGAAGAGTAATAGATGAGGAGGATGTTCCCATCCGACCTGTGAGTTGTGCTAAAGTGGCTGAAGTAAATAGATTACGAAAAAAACAAATTGAAGATTATTATGCTAGGGAAGGCGAAGACGTACCAACTATAATACCAATGAGTTCAACAATGAGCGAAAGACGAAACAGAATGTTTTTAGATGATTCTTCAATACCTTCATCAAATCTTCGAGAGCCTAAAGTAAGATTTCGTGGTGAAGACCTTTTCTTCGTTGCTTTTGTCAAGTTTAACAAGGCTGAAGCTGAAGCTTTACTGAAGGAAGGGATTGATATTAATTTCCCTTACTTGGAAGGACAAACAGCACTGCACATGGTAGGCAAATTTTCTTTAATTTCTTTCATTTAAGTAAATTTAGATACATTAATATTTTATGCTTAAATTTAGAGCTAAATTTTTCTTTAGTACAAAGATGGTTCAAATAATGAATTTAAAATGTACTTAATTTCTGTATTTCTATTTTGCATTACGATATTATTTTTTTAATGAATATTACATTCAAAAAGCTGATATTAATCACTCGGCAATATTTGTTTTCCATCATTATGGTTTAAAAGTATTGATGTCGATCAGGTGGCATAAGTAACAACAAAATAACAACACAAAAGTATTGAAATAATTTTAACACGACAATTTTAATGTAAACGTGAATTTTTAATTAATATACATTGTAATTTGAAATGTTTATGGAAGTTGATTTCTGTATTTTGTTATTAATAAAGTTTGTAATTTAAATATGATAATTTTTTTACGTATATTACTGACTTCGCAGATGCTTCCATACTTATATGTGTGTTTGTTTATTGTGTGTTGTTACTTTGAACATTTTTACAGTAGTCATTCTTTTTATATCAATTGTTTATTAGAGTAACGTAAGCTTGTACATACTATAGCTAGGTGCTCAAGTCATATTTCAAACTTGGTTTTTTTTCTGCA
Source organism: Trichonephila clavipes (assembly GCA_019973935.1). NCBI lineage: Eukaryota > Metazoa > Arthropoda > Arachnida > Araneae > Nephilidae > Trichonephila > Trichonephila clavipes. The sequence goes on from BMAU01004373.1 coordinate 169,907, forward strand.
ATTCTTTTTGTACTGTTACGTATAAATTTTCTGCTGAAAGTGAAGACTGGAATCTCATTAAGCAAGCTTAACCCTACTTTATCACCCTAAGTCGGTGACAGTTTTAGAAGACAATAGTTTTCGATTTTGATCAATTGGCTTTTTATATACATTTACTTATATTTTGGTTTGTTATTTTTTGCTGTTCAGAATCCCTTTTAAAGCAACCAATCCAAATGCAAAACTCTGTTATCATGTTAAGCTTTCTATAAAATTCAACAAGTTATGCAGAAGTCTTAAATGAGTCGAATCTAATAGGAAATAGAGACGAGGCGAAATCATATAGAAATTAGACAACAGTTAAAAAGAAGTAAAAGAGCCCAAAAGTTTAGACATATTTTAATAATGTAAGCCAACTTTAAGATATTTAAATTTTAAGAATAAGTGTATGTGTTTGAGTATGTTTACATAGTTTAGCATGTGGATTGGTTGCTTTAAAAGGGATTCTTTATAGCAAAAAAATTTTCTTTTGCATTAGGAATGCATAGATTTCTAGTTAATTAATCAATGAGTGTTGCTCCATTTACGTCAATATGAAGATATTAAAAACAAGTGAATAAACATTAAAAACTAGTGAAATGTTTCTCTTACTTTTTATAAATACCACTTTATGGAGATTTCAGGATTATTTTTCAAAATTTAAATAATCTTTTGTTTCAAACATTTCTTTTTTTGAAGAATATTTTTTGTTGAATGTGGTATCTCAACTCAAAAATATGAAGCCCTCTAGTGCTGGGTTACTCAATTAAAACCATTCGCCTAACCCGGCTGAGTACTTCTCTCTCGTATAATACATATATTTATAATCGGAATCAGCACTAGAGCATCAATGATATGAATCATGTATGAAAACTTAAAAGATTTCTAGTGTTTATGTTTCTAAGAAATAGTCTTCATGCCTATCGAAACGAGATCGAATAGTGCTCTTTTCCGAAGAGCTGAACAATTGAAACGGTGGGAAGAATCCGAAACAAATAATGTGCCAGCAACAATTCCTAAGGATAAGAAAAGCAAAATTAAGTTCAGCGATGGATGTGTGTTTTTAGCTGCATGTGCTGCTAGTGATACCGAAGAAGTTGAGCGGTTGTTAAAACAAGGCACCGATATCAATACAGCAAATGTTGATGGCTTAACAGCCTTACATCAGGTAAATTTTAGAAATTTGTCGTGGTTTCGTTTTCATTATTATTGCTCACGTATATTGATTCCAAGACATGCCACACAGTGACAGTTGTTCATTTTTTTAACATTAGCGCATTTTAAATTATTTGGTGTGTCAAAACATTTAGTTTTCTTATTTTAGCATTATTTGTAGTTTCAAAATTTGTTGCATATTTTTCCTGATTTAATTGTGGATTCTCCAACTATATGAATATTCTGAATTATTGATATTTTTTTATTAGATTTTCAATAGTCGTTACATCATATGTGTAATAATTTTGAATGTAATGTTAGAAAGTAATTAGAGGTTGCATTAGTAATACTCTAGGATGTAACTTTTTACTTTCATAGAATTTTACATTTTTGATCTGATTATTGGAGTGGAAACTAATGGAAAAATCAGAGGAAAAGGGATTCTATAAAAATATATTTTAGTGCTTCTTGATGTATTGTGCTTATGTTTTGAATTGTTTGCAAAACTTTACATCAATAATAGGAGTATATTTTGCAAAATGAGCTAAACTCCTATAAAAATTTGCATAAGATATAGGAAGATACATGTATAATTTTTTTGTAGGCCTTATTCTTAAATATAGTTTGTCATGTATCTTTTAAGAATCTCCAGTAATTTTACATCATAGGATGAGCAATGATACAAAAAATTGGAGAAAAGTATATACTTATGAAATAGCACAATTTTATTCAACTAGAAGGAAGGATTTTTTTAAAAGAATACAAATCTATAAACCTTTTCTCTCCCTATTTAAAGAATTAATAGCATTTTTTTATCTTCAAAACTCATATAGAATGAATTGTTTTTTGTTCTTATTTTTAGATTTAAACTTAAAATCTTTTTATCAAATTAATTTAAACTTATTTATGATCTGTGATGTATTATTATTAAGATCGCAGGAAAAAATTACTGGAAAAAAGTAAAGATAAGTTTTAAAAATAAATAAAACATTTATTTTTTCGATAGTGTTAATCATTTTTATTCAATGCCATTTATACCATGACCTCGTATTGTAAGGCTGTGCGTTAAACAATGTTTATTCTCACATTGAATACTTTGATTAGTTCATAATGTTTTAAGAAAAATATAGTATTCACAATTTCCGGTGTAGAAATCTTGAATTTTTTAAAGGGGGGAAGGAAGGGGAGATTGTATTTTCATTAGGACATGTGTCTCAATTCCATTTTGATACTGTATGCAGGCTTTTAACCTCATTAAGTAGCAATAAAAGTTATTTCTATTTCATTCTTTTTGGTTTCATAATATTTGTAAACTTAAAAAAATTGTTACTCTTTTTTTATTTGAAAGAAAACAGGGTTAGACTTATATAATTCAATGAAACAGTTTTTTATTGAATGAATTAAATTATTAAATAAAAACTTACAAATAAAAAAAAGTACATGTTCCTGTGATGATTTTAATGGCAGGTGGGTAGAGAGATTGCTTAAAGACTAAAAGTAAATATAAATTTGATCCTTGAGTGAGTATAGATTGACTTAAAATTAGTTGGCATATTAAATCTGAAAAAAAAGGGCAGATTTTTTTTTTTAAAAAAGCATTAAAAAAACTTTGTTTAATTAGTTAATATAATTCATGAGATGGGGAAAGAATATATATATATATTTATATACATGCACACATATTATTATAATGTATATGTATATATATAAACTTAATATTTAAACAAAATTTGAATCTTATAATACACACATTCTTGTAAGAGCTGCTTCTTAGTTAAATTGTAACTTTTTCTTACAAACTGTGAGGAATATGTAAGTTTATTTTTCAATTAATTGTTATTATATAAATAGAAAAAAAAAGGCAGTCAGGGCATTAATTGAAATCTATAAGGTTATGTGTTTCTCATTTTGTTAATAATATAATTTTAACTTTGTTTGTAACGAGATTTAAGTTAATGTGTGTGTGAATTAATGTTTTCAAACATATCTATAAATGTTAAAAGTTCACATCACAAATCTTTACTTGAAAGACCAACCTAGTGTAGTGTATGTGTGGAGGGAGGGGAGGGGTTCATATCCACAAAGACCCACTCTTCTGAAGGTTCTTTTCTGCTAATTGACTTTTAAAAAGTCAAAAAGTTTGATTCTTTTTGGTTTTATTCCAAGTATGCATGTATTTGAATACTATTGGTGAAGTTAGTGCACATTTCATAATGACTTATGCAAGGCAGGGCTGGGTGTTTGGGGTCAAAATTGATACACTTGTAGATGATTAGTGCCAACTTACAAGAATTGTAAAAACTGTATGATTGTATGTTGATCATTTTTTTTGTGGGGAGTAAAAATTTATTAAATATTCATATTTAAAAGGAAGACAAGCACTTAATGTATGGTCCAGTAAATTGCAAAATATAAAATATTTTATTATATGAAATTTTTTTTTTCAAGACTCTGCAAGTTAACTTTGCATCAAGCTCCTTTTTTTTTTTTTTCTGATTGACCCTATTTACTTGAGATTTATAATGTCAATTTAAGTCACATTTTCATATCTGACAATTGTGACTTTTCAAACAGTTTATAATTTGAATAAAATGTTATATATTTAAACATGAAAAAGTTTTAAGATAAAAATTTGTTAAGTTACCTTATATAACTGAAATATTAGCATCATTTTGATTTTGAATTATAATTTGCCATGTTTTAATGAAACATATCTACTTTTTCTGCATATCAGAAAAATCATCTTTGGAGAGTGGGTCACAGGCTTGTGTGTTGTCATCATCACTTGATTGTGGCTCAAAGTTATGAGATCTGTTGTGCCAATAGCCTGAAATTTTCTTGTTATAACTAATACAGCTTTAGACTATTTATTTTGGTTTTTAATTAAAGCATTGTTTGACATAATGACTCTTAATTTTTGTGATTCTTTGTGTTATGATACACACTAAATTATGTAAAAATTGGCTGAATATTTTTTTATGTAAGAACCTTAATTCAAAAATGGCACGGTGCATAAATTGAAAAGACATGGCTCTGGAAGGGGGGAGCACTGTTTTGTTTAGCTGGAGAAAAAACTTAATGTTTATATGGACTTCTTGTAAAATATGAGAACATTTAAGCCATCCTTCATTAAATGAGTAATATATAAATGTAGAAGTTAATTACTTATTAATTGTCGGAGGTCTGGTCCTTGAAAATTTTTTTTACATGCCTTGTATTGTACAATTAATAATTGATTTTCTGCTCATATTTACTACATTAATTTATTCACTTTATAATTGATCATTACTATAACATATCATATTTATGTAGTTAAATAAATGAAAATTGTAATTATATATATTACGTAAAAATTAGAAAAAAATTCACCTTTTTGTGTTTTTCTTTAATCTCTTAATGTGCATGATCAAGTAAATTTGATCTTGTTAAACTGGCCAGACTTTGTACAATCGAGATAATTCATCCAAAATCATATTTTATGCTGCTGTAATTTTCTCTTTTGAACATGAGCAATCGCTGTCTGCACTAGTGGAAGTGACTGCAATCCCCCCCGTGATCATGATTATGTTAATTTAGATAAAGTAAATAGTAAATTTAGATAAGTATTAATAAAAAGTATTTTTTCATTTGCTAGAGATCAGTATTTGAAATGCATGCATTTTGCATAAAAAAAAAAATTTAGGGGAAAAAATAAATTTCAGAAACACACAAATTAGTAGAAAGATTTATACAAAGTTATTATGGCAATACAAATATAAAAAATGGAACACTTCCCCCCTCAATTTTGTTTTACCAACCTTAAAAAAGACGCTCCCACAAGATACTGTGCTGTGTCTTTTGCTGAAAAAGATTGCAAAGGAAAAGAGAGATGTTACATATGTAATAATTGCAATGTTTGGGTATGTATTGCACCTTGCTTCCAAATATATCAGACAAAAGAAAATTTTGAGTAATTTTTTTAAATAAATGCTATTATTATTTCTATAAGTATAAAAATTATTTTTTACTGCTAAAATTGTTTTTTTCTTTTCAAAACAGCTATTTGAAAAGAAAGATTATAAAAGTTAAGATCACAACATTTTGCTCTTATCTGCAACGTAGATCAGAATCCAAAATTTTAATGAAAATTTTGACTGATTTTATATTTTTTTGGCCAAGATAAAGTTTTAAAATGTATTATCTTAAATAAAAAATAATGTGCATTAAGGGGCTAAATGTATGCTTTATCAAGTAATGGAAAAAGAAGAAAAAACACCATTCTAAATGCATGTTTAAACTGTGCAATATAATTTTATAAATGATAATTTGTGTAGTAGTTTCAGTAGAGGGTACATATTTTGTATGCATATTTAAGAAATAATCTAATGTTAAAAAAATGTTTAAGTATGATTTTTAGGGGTATAATTTCTTAAATTATAACAATATTACATTTCTAATTGATAACAAAAGGACTAAACTTATTTAATAAATGAATAAGCACAAAATTAGCTCTTAATTATGCAGTATTTGGCTAAGGAAAAAATGTCTATAGAATAATAATATATACATGGCTCAGTTGAATTCGAACATTTAATTAAGAAATTTGAACATAATTGATTCTAAATCAGAAGCAGAGCATTTTATTCCATGGAAAGGACATAATTTTTTACAGCTATGAATGAAAGTAGAACTAAAAATTTGATTATGATTGGTTGACTCATTAAAAAAAAACTTCTGCTTAAAAACATTGAAAAATGTTTAAATAATTTGTAATTTATGGTTAACTCATGCATAACTGGAATGGTAGTAGATAAGAACCAAATTCTAGGTTAGTTTCCGAACTCTTCCTTGAATGAACTTTGTTTAATGAGGCTAGACACACATAATCAATAACTGTATGAGTCATTTGCTCACCTTAATTTATTAAATTGATGACCACAATAAATCATGTTGATTGAGAGTTTATTTTTAAATCCATTCATGTACATGGATGGATTAAATTTTTTGTTGCTGTTTTTTTTTTTCTATGTTTTGAATTGTATTTCTAGTTTTGTTTTTATAACTTTCATAATTGATTTTTAAACTTAATTGGGATGTCTTTTTTTTCTACACATAGCCTTTTTAAGGTTTTTAGTTAAGTGATCACTTAATTCTTAATATTCTTTCATGTGTATTTATTGTATTTCATATTTACAGTATATTAGTGTTCATTTGTTAATTTGGGATAACTCCCCCCATGAGGAACTAGCTAGATTAAGAGTCTCCTGAATAATAAAATTTTATTTTTTCATAAGTTTTTAAAATTCTTATAAATTCTATTATGTATTTTGAAACATATTTATTAAAAAAAGAAGTAGTCAGCATAAAATATAAGTATTTAATTTCATGGTAGTTCAACAAAAATTTTAAAGTGAACCTAATGCTTGTACTGCTCTACTTCTATATCGCAAAATCAGTGGTATAATTTGTGACTTTCAATTTGGCACAATTTTGAGCATTCAGTTAATTTCTTTGCTAACTCAAAATATTTTTCATGTGAGAAGAGATTTTTTAGATATGTAGAATCAAAAGCAGAAAGTAGAATACAAGCAATTTTCTCTCTTCAAACAATTAAATCTCTCTAGCAAAGAAATTCAATAATTTATGAAATAGCTGTATATTTATCTTTAGAGTTATCTTTCGGATTTTTTTTGTAATGCTGTAAATGTCTATAATTCTGAAGATGTTTGTCAAGTAAGATCCATTACAAATTTATCAACTTCCATCCTCTCAAAATTGACAAATTTCTAAATTAGTGCAGAGTGCCACTGAGAATTGTACTGTATGCCATAGGTTGCCATGAGGTGTATGTAAACTGCACACATGGCCATAGAGATTCCATATAAAAATTGTTGTGAAATATGGAACTGGGAACTGACATACATGTCCTCCTGATAATGTGATTTATGTTAGACATAGGAAAATTAAGTCTTTTGGTTCTTTGCATATTAGTCCTTTGACCATTTTTGATAAATCAAAAACTGTTGCAAATGGCATAATATTCATTCTGCATGTGCTCATATACAGTAATCTTGTTGATAAGTTGGACAAATTCAAAACATTCAAGAAATCCTGATGCAAACTCTTCAAAATCATTGTTATTTTAGTGGTCAACAGGTTAATCCACATGGGCTGTGTCTCTAGTTATTACTGTTTTACTTCACAAGAGATTGGGCTGCGAATAGCAGCCCTCCACTCTTTATCTTGTTCTGTCTGAGGGCTGGTGTTAACATCTTGGTTGATGAAGAGGTGTGGTTTCAGATGCAAGAGGTACCAATGGGGTATCTCCAGAGATGCAAATGCACTGCTACTTCGGTTCTGGTTAGCTATTATACAGCTTTATTAAAAACTGAACAAAATCATAATTTTTTAAAAAGAAGCTGAGATTTTTAAAATGTGTTTATTCTTGTTTAACATTCCCCTTAAAAGCATTTTTTAATTTCACTAAAGAATCTTTTGTTGAATGTTTTTTATTTTGCTAATGGATAATATTGCTTACATTAAAGCTCTCTTGTTGGATGACTGTATTTTAGAAAGAATATGCTATATCTTAATATTTCTGCATATTTTACTTATTTACAACCTTTGGATGATGTCCAGTTTTAAATGTCATCTGTATATTAAATCGACTAAGATGCAGTGACATAACGTACACCCCCGCATCGAGGGGGGCAGGATTCTAGGGGGCCCAAAGCCTGGCTGATGTCAAGTACGTGCCTTTTGTAAGATCCAGCTTGGGGCTTAATCTATCTTTGCAGGGGCTCTAATATTCTACATTATGCCACTGTTAAGATGGCTTCTAGTAAATTGTTATTTTGAAATTTGGATAAAATGAGATGTTTCTTCATGCATTGTATTCAGCATATGTACATATAACATATAGCATGCTTCATTCATTGCTAGACGTTAAAAATTTACCATTACTTAAATATTTTTTGCAGCTTATTGATATTGTTTTAAAGCTGAGAAATGAAAAAAGATTTCAAACAGTGATAACTTTACTTTCTTTTTCAGTGAAAACTTATATGTGTAGTTGATAATGTCTTATGAATATCATTTGTGAAGGTTATGTTAAGTATAAAATTTCACCTATGTTGGATTTTTTGTATGACCTGTTTTCTTCTTAAGCAATACAGCCAGCTGCAGACTAAGGCTATCTCGCAAAGTCTTCTTCTTCTGGCTCTATCCCACGCAATTGCATGTAATTGGTTTACTTCAATTATACTTAAGTCATTTTCATTGTTATCCAGCCACTTAGATGGTGGTCTTCCTTTCTTTTGTTTTCCATCGATTCTTGAAAAAGTTATCATTTTAGTTGGAAATAAGTCATCATATCTTAAGTATTTGACCCAGTCATCTAATGCAAGATGTTTTGGCTATTTTTACAATGTTGAGTTCACTATATTTTTGTAAATTTCCTTATTGTATAGCAGGGGTGTCAAACTCGCAGCTTTCAACAAACACTTTTGTGGCCTGGCCAGTATATCAGGACACAATAATACGTAATAAACCATCAACATTTCTCCTGAAATAGGAAAGATAGTTCCAGAGAAGATATATCAAGTGTCAGGATGTAAATATTAAGTTTTTCTTGTTCGTTTATTTATGTTTATTATAATGTGTTATTGGAAATAAACTTATGTTTCAATGAATATTGATTTTTTTTTTTGCAGTCCACTTTAAGTCAAACCTTGTTTGTTTGGCCCAAGTAAGCCTTTGAAAGTTTGACACCCTTGTTGTATAGTATTCTCCACATGTCATGTTTTACTGGTCCAAAGATCTTTCTTGGGGTTTTCCTTTTGAAGATCAACAACATGTTCGTTTCTGCTTTGTTGAGGGTTCAGCATTCGCTTCCGTAAAAGGCAGCTGGCCATAATATCAGTGTTTTGTTAAGATTTATTTTGATTTTTTAACTGATTTATATTGATTTTAATTGATTTCTAAGGCCATAGAAACATCTATTAGCCATTGATAACCTATTTTTTATTTCAATTTTTATATCATTGCTGCTTGAAATCATCGTAGCAACATAAAATATGAATGATTCCTTCAACATAATTAAAAAAATTAAAATTGTACCAATATTATGTATTTTTTGAGAATGTTTATTAAAATAAGAAATAAACAAAGTATTAGTACTCCTGCAATATAGTAGTATAAAAAATTAAAATTTTAATGCAAAACTTGTCCCTGCAAAGCTATACTTACTATCACAATATCAGGGGTATACTTTGTGGCTTTCAATTTCACACATCATTCTGAATATTTAGCTGTTAAACAACTTCTTTGTGGGGCAAAATATATTTCATGTGAAAAAAAATTTGTTCAAATTGATATGTAGAACTAAAAGCAGAAAGCAGAGAACATGTAATTTTCTTCAAATAATTAAATCTCTATGGCAATAACATTCAACAATTTAAAATAGCTGTGTATTTATCGATAGAGTTATCCTCCAGATCTTTTCATAATTCAGTAAATGTTGCTTTCAATAACTCTGAAAATTTTTTCACAATGCATCAATGAGTGATGCTTCATTTTACAAGTATTACCCAATGATTTTGCTTTGAATTGAGTATTTAACACTAAGAATGAGTTACATTTAAATAGAGGGTGGTTTTTTTTACATAAATCACACAAATTACACGCAAGCAGATTCAGCAGAATTGTTTTATGGCAAAGAATTGAAAGTAAGAAAAGACCTTTATACATAAGTCATAGAGAGGAGAGACAGAGATTTAACTTGATCTCATAGCTTTGTTGAGTGCCACTGAAGATCAGTACCATAGGTTGCTGATCCCTGTGCTGTACCAATTAGTTTAAAGTATGAATATGTAACATACAAATTATATATATTTGTTCTTTTCAAAGTAATTTCAAAAGAACTTTCTCAGATTGTTTCATTTTTCTTTCTGTTTTACAAATGTTGAACTCTTCTAAATTTTTTCACAGTGAAAAAGAATTTTTCTAATACAATTTTAGTCTCTTGTATTTTAATAAAAATGTATGTATTTGTATAAAATAATATATCTTAATAGTATTGTTTATAAAAATTACATAAGAGATATTTGAAGTAACTTTTCTTTGTTCAAAAGATTATTAATTTCAAAAAGTAAATTTATAGATGAATTGAGACAAGCTTCATGTCTACCAAAATTAAATGGTTACATTAATTTGGAATATAATCTATGTATTCTCAAGTTTTAAGACATCATTTTGTTTCTCATTTTACTTTTAGATATAATCACTTTATTTTTGAATAATCTTAATCTCTTATTTTCTTGCTCTTCTTTCCTTTCCTTCAAAAGGAGTTTTTAGTTGGGAATAAAGTTAAAACAAAATATATTATATTAGAACAAAAAATAAAACACTAGGTTTTTAAATCAGAAAATTTTATGTACATTTTATTGGCTAAAGTGTAGAATAGGGGGCCCCTTGGATTTGGTGATGTTTATCTAGATACCAGAATAAATACAGCTCTCAATTCAGCTTTGCTTCATTACTCTCAGAGCACCTATCGCTACATATAAGTAGTTTGGTGACTAAATCTGGTCACCAAAAAATTGACTTGCTCTTCTACTCTATAACCCATTTTATCATTTAAATGGATTACTGTTTGCACTTCAGTCTGTGATTATTCCTTCAGTTATTTTCTAATCATGAAGCATTTGTTAAAATGAGTCTGAGTTTTACATATGTTGTACTTTTGTTAGTTTTATTCAAAGCTTTCTTATTTTTCTGTCCTGTTGAATTTTTCCTAAAACTGGATTTCTACAATTCTTATTAAAATAAATAAGTGTATGGATGTTTATGTTAATTAGATGTAATTCTTAAGATTCTTTTGTGTACATGTTTTTTTGCTTCCCCATCTTAGATGTAAAAGAAATTTTTTAGGATAGTAAATGGTTTCTCTCTTTTGATTCACAGAAACGGCTGTAGTAATGAATTAAAATAATAATAATAAAAAATCTTTAGAACTGTTGATATACTTTTGCAGAAATGATATATTGGTAAAAATAAAGAATTTTGTTTTCTGATGTTTATAATTTATAAAATCAATTTTTTTTCCCAAAAATTCTCATGGAATTTTTAAAAACTTCATCATTTAAGTTCAGTTTTGAAATTTTGTATTTGCATTTAAATTTTAAAGTTTTCTAAAAGGGAAAGTTATAAATTTCTAGCTTTATTTTATATAGAACTGAATTAATTTTGATTTTTTTTAAAATAGAATTTTCTTTTTGAAAAAATATCTTTCTCTCTAACTTGATTATGCATATTTTTCTTTTTTCCTTTCTTTTTGCTTTCAATGTTCATTACTTAAAGTGTAAAGTATTGGGATACTTTTGATCTTAGTCTTTTCCATTGAACACTTTCTCACACACTTTATTTAAAGTTTCTTATTCTTATGAATAGATATTTGAAATGTCCTTAAAAATATTGACATTCAATTAAATATTTACATTTCATGTTACATTATTGCAACGTTCTGTAAAAATGCAGTTAGCCATTCAAATAAGATAATTTGAAAAATTGAAAGGATTTAAATAAAAAGTTGCAGATAGTGAGCTTTTAGAAATTTAATTGCGTTGACATTTATGGATAACACAGTGACACTATATTTTATAACACTTTTGTGTCAATATTTCATATTTTTAGTAGCACCATAAGGATTGAAAATCAGTGCTGACTGTGAGGATGGTTGAGTATTATAAAATTTTTTTTTTGATGTCCCTTAAAACCAACAGATTTGCAGCCATAGATTTTTTAAAATATCACATATAAAAATGATTAGATATTTTTAAAAAATTATCTTCAGATCTTACACAGCTTATGTTGATTAATCAGATATTATTCCAATGATAGAAAAATACTTAAGCAGAACTTTATTAAAAGAGCACAGTTTTACTGTCACTAAAATCATAAAAATACAGCAGTAAAAATTTCATGTTGTAATAAATAAAGTCAATTGTAAATAGTATGTAGTACAGTCTCTTTGATTCTTGTGAGATTTCATTGATCAGTGGGAGGGGGATTGTGCATGAATGCTTGAAATGTATGATAGGTAAAAAATAAACTAAATGATCTTCCTGAAGAGATTCCATCTTCTATCAATCAGATCAATAATTCCAAGAAAAGGATAGAGAAATAATTCTGTTAAAATAAATAAATAAATAAAATAAAATAAAAGAATAAATAGATGCATTTTATTCATGTTTCTGAAAGTATTTTTTTTACGCATTAAAGAAATTCTTATGAAGCCAACAATTAGAAATAAAGGGGGAAGTTCCAATTTTAATAAAATATTTTGGATATGTGACAAATTTACTCTGTCAAATTTATTTCTTAGAGGCTTTGTTTATTTTTGATTTTCATGCATATTTAAAAATTATTTTTATAGTGGTATATTTGGTTTTAAACTCTTCTCAAAGCATAATTTTGATAAACTTATTTGTTGATTAAATATCTTTAAAAATCTCTCCTACCTTATCTCTTAATCATATAAAATATTTCACATATTAAATCAGTTAACATTCTTTTTGGTTAAAATTTGGACCTTTTTAAATTTATAGTTGATAGAAGAGGATTAATACTTAAGCAGTTCTGGGAATTTTTGTCAGTTTGAAGATTTCATGTCACCATACATGTGTTTTTCTGCAACTTCAAGATTCATTTATTCACTTATGAAAATTCTGTAATTGTATTTGCAGTTTTATTTCATTTAATAATTTTTTAAATTAAATAAGTGTTTCAATAATATTTTTAATAGTATTTTCAATTTTGTAATAAGAATTTATGACGATGTGTTTGCTTATGTGATTCACATAAATTTGCTAATTTATTTTTATGCTTTATATTTTAATTTATTTTCGCTTTTTATTTTTTTAAAGATACTGTTTTTATAGTTATTGTGGAATTAAATAAAAACTTTTTAAAGGAGAATGATTTATTTTTCTCATGAATTTCTTGCCTTTTTGTTCTTTTATATTCAAACCAAAATAATAAATATAAATTATGTATAATAGTCTTTTAATAACTTGTGATTTTTGAGGTACAAGGTTAAAAAAATGTTACATTGGAAATGAGCTGTGTTTTTGTTAAATTCTTGTTTAACGTAATGCAAATTTTTATAGTAAAAGTTATAAAATTAGAATTAGTGCTTTAAAATTGCTAAAAACCTGTTAGAGATTTTATCTTCAAGCCATAGATCCACAAGAAAGTTAGCAAAAATGAGTGATTTAGCTATAAGCTTTGTATTATTTAATTTTAGTGTACCTAGCTGGCGATAGTTGGTTTAGCACTGGCCGTGTATGCCCAAGTTTAGGGCTTCAATCCTGGCCCAAGTTGGTGGATTTTCATGATACAAAAAATAGACAGTGTCCATGTTGTATTATTATGGGGCATCTTAAAGATCCCTAGGGTGCCTGTTTGGCTTAGGTGCTTTTGGCAAAATTAAATTCCTAGTACAGTTCTGCGTCATCAGAGCTTAAGTGCCTACCTCTGGAGAGGAAACTGGATGTCAAAATTACATGTGGCAATTGATGTCCACCAAAATGGTGCTGCACTAAAAGTGATACTAGCTCCTGGGGAATGTGCTAGGTCTGCAATGGTAATTACCAATCAGCTGCCTCATCAGAAAGAGAGGAAAAGAAAATGCACCGTTCACAATAGCAAATTTAAAAAAAAAAACCTAGTAAAAAACATATTTAATGTAAATTTTTATTTTAAGGAATCAACATAATTTTTTGCGGGAAATGTGAGAAAATTGATGCAAAGAATTCACAATTTAGGCAAAATATATTTGCTGCATTTTAATTGTATTATAATTTTTTGTGTGATCATAAGAATTTTTAAAAAGCAACATTTTTACGTTGTAAGGAAGCCTTTGTTAGTCAATTCTTTAATTCATTGATCAATTATATTATATTAGTTGAAAACCAGTATTATTTGCTTTTAACTTTAAATTCTTTTGGGTGAAAAAGTTGTAGATGGCAAGTTATACATAAATTTTTTTTCCTCTTGCATATGATTACTTTTATATGAATTCTATTTATATTCTGTAAACTAGTTTCAATGTATTAATATATTTATTACATCATAATTTTCTTTCTAAATTGTTGATAATGCTTCATATAATTTCATTGTTGAAACAGCATTTTTTATTTTAATGATTGTTAAATGATTTTTCAAATGTCTTTTATGCTTAAATCAACTTAAAAAATGCAATTATTTTAAATAATGTAAAATCGCAATGGTTTTTCCCTTCACAATATTGTACCTTTCTTTAGATTAAGTTTTGATATTGCTTTGTTTTACTTTTTTGTGCTGAAACATATTGTGAAGGGTTTCTTATGTGTATGAGATCTAGATATATTAATATATTGAAAAATAACATTAATTTAAGATGTATTGTAAATTAATGTCATTTGAATCTTAGTTGACTAATTTTAAATAATTAGTGTTAAGAAATCTCCCATTAATACAAGATTTATTGTTTGTTTTGAAATTTTTTCTAAGGAAATGTTGGATAAAAAATTATATATTATCTCTTAATAATAAAATATTTAGTTCAGTAACGAATGAATTTTATATGTGAAATATGAACAAATATTTAAATTAACTTACAACTGATTATCGAGAAGGGGAGGGAAGGGAATTCTCTCTCTCCTAAAAACAGATGGAGTACTATTTTTAGATTTGAATGAAAGGCAGGGCAACTTGTGAAACTTAAGTAAAATAAATATAAAATAATATCTCATCTGCATGATTTTTAAATTTTTGTTTCTGTTGGTAAATTTCTGTACCATTCCCCCCTCTAAAGCTCTATGCATTATACATTTTTGGGGGACCCATTACTAGTGGCTAGTGTTTGCATTGCAACAAATTGCTTTCTTTGAAAACTTACTTGAATATCTGAGATGAGAGACTAACTAGCCTAGAAAGATGAATACTCTCAAAATTTTAGAAATATTTTAATTTATTTGAAGCAATGAACAATAATAGTTCTCTCTCTAGAATTCCCGTCCGTATTCCCTTCTATTCTTCCCTTCTTACCATTTTTAAAATTGATTGTTGGATTAAAAACACAATCTAAAAAAATGTGTATACTATGTAAAAAAACTTTTTCACAAAGAAAATAATTTTTTTTTTGTTTATAACTATTTATATATATATTTTTTTATGGATCATATATAAATTATTCCGTTTTTAAGTTTTGTTTTTATGTAATGAAGTAGCATATATTCTATGATATAAAAAATTTTTATATGATAATATTGGGGGGGGAGATCTAATTCAATTTTTAAATAATTCATTCTATATCAGTGTTCAAAATTGAGTATAATTTTTGGATTTCGAGCATTTCTTCGAATTTCTTGAGAAATACTTGGCGAAATGTTTTATAATTAGGGCATGTAGAGAAAATGCTTGAACTCACACTTTCCAGTCAGGTTTCATACACTTGTTCGTTTAGGAGACTAACAACAACTATTTTTTATAAGATAAAAAAAAGCCGTGGAAATGATTCGCCCCACTTTCATATGATTTAATTAGATGCATTTTCATAAAAGTAATACCTATATTCATGAAAATATAAACGTTTGTTTGAAAAAAATTCTAAACACACACACACACACACATTTCTGATCTTATTTCATATTTGCAGCATTTGCAGTCAAATTTTACTACGAAATGTACAGCAATATTAACAAGAAACGTTATACTGAAATTTGGCGTGGAAATATTGAATATTCATTGAGGTACGCTGTGTATGTGTGTGTGGAAAATATATCAACATTTTTCTTTCATAATTTTATCATCAATAATAAAGGGCACTTATAAAAAAAACAGTTGAAATGTGAAAAAATTCAGAAATATATCGGCGTTACTGCGAGTCGTATTTATGTTTCTTCCTGAAAGAAACTGGATGATTTGGGGTTTTCTACTAAGTGTGGTTTTTAATCTTAAATCACTAGATGGGGTTAAATTGAATTTCGTGAAATTTAATGAAATTTTTTCTGATCACACACATTGAAAACCTGTGTAAGCTATTAAAATACATTTGTTTGTGTACTTTGCTGTACATGTCATCCATGTCTAAAAACTATTTCAAGATATACGCAAATTATCTATGAAGGACTGATCAGGCAGTATCTTTTTTTGAATTTTGTCATTTGTGTTTTTTTAAAGTAGATTGTTTTGAGTGGCGTGTTGGGTCAGTTTTTTTTTTTAAATAATTAGATTCTAGTTTTGTTTTTAATTGAAATGTTCTATTTAATTTAACAAATTTAATTTTTGCTACCCGTTGTGGAATTTTATGTTTTGATTAACTTCAAGAAGTGAATCTGTTTATCCCACTTTTTAACTTTTTTTGCTATCTTATTGTTATAGAGTAAAGGAATTGAATCGTACGATTTTTTTTTATTAAAATCGAATTTTTTAAACATTCGATCTGATTGTATTGTTTTCCCTTCTTTCTTTTCTTTTTTTTTGAAGTTTTGTTTGGAACTTTTATCTGATTACAAAATTTAAAGAATTGTGTATAACTTTTTTATTTAATTTGTAATCCGGATATAATCCACATTAGATGTACTAATTTGCATTATTGATATATTTCTATTACATAACGAAGTAATTATAGGAATTGTCAGAAAAGTATTAATTTATCAAATGACATGTGAATGCTCTTTAATCTTTTACCCTCTATTAATACTTTTAGAATTATATGTGAATATTTCTTTTTCTTGAGCATTAATCAAAGAAATAGTGGGGATTACTTTTTGTTAAAAGAATAAGATATATTCAATCTTTGAAGAGAAAAAAAAATTGCGAATGATCTCGTTATTGCAATCTCGTTTAGTCTGTTTTGTAAATAGTGATTATTAATTAGTCTTCATATTTCCCACTGTGTGTATAGTAGCCGAGTTGATCAAGCATATTCATAATTTATGCATTTTAAAAATGTTACTGTAATGAACAGAAAATGTGTTCAAAAAAGGCTGAGTGCATAGTTAAATATTTTTAAAAAGTCATTCTAACATGAAATGGGAAAAATAAAGAGTTTTGCTGGATTTTATAAAAATCCATGTAGTAAATTTATAACGAATTTTTATTTTGTCATCTTTCAATTGTCAGATGTGCATTTATTATATTGGGTAGCCCAGTTCTCAAGGCATTAGTTATTCTGCACGCTTTTTTAAACACTATTGTATATTTCTAACGTAGAAATTCTCAAAATTGAAAATAAAATCTTATGGTTGTTTTGTACAATGTTATTTATTAGAAGATGAAAAGTAGAAATTATTTTTAATTTTGAAATTAATTTTGCCACATGTTGTCAATAAAAAAGTTGTTTAGTGTAGAATAAAGTTGAATTAGAAAAAAAAGTTTGATTTCAAGTATTTCCTATTTTCGATCAATGCTGTCTTTAAAAAGCATGTTAAACACTCCTTTCATGTTAATTCCCTTTGATTGCGAAACATACCCAAATGATGAATACAAAGCAACTAGTCAGAAGACTTTCAATTCAATGATAACAGAGAATATGAGTTATAACATAAATCAATTTATTTCAACGTTTATAAAAAATGATTAATAAACTTAATTGAAGAATAAGTAGAAGTAAATGCTCTAGTATTTTTGTAATACATAATTTTATAAAAATGTCATACACATATTTACAAAAATACTTTTACTTAAATTTTACAGCTATATACGATTCAATGTCTTTACATTTTTGTGGTAGATTCGCTTTTTTTAATATTAAATTTGTTGTCTTTTGAATGTATCAAGTTTATCTTGACGTTTATTTTTTTGGAAAAGTTTTAATGTATTAATTGGCATTTTTTTTAAAAAAAATTAAAAATAAATTCAAGCTTTCCTATTTTTTTTTAATACATTACACGTTCCTATTAAGCTAATTGTTACGTATGCATTACATTACGAAAATTTTATTAAACTTTTCATCGAAGTAATGCTTAACTTTTTGTGAAAACTTGTATGCCTTAAAATATGACTACAGAATTAGAACTGGAAGTCTTTTATCATTGTTTTTTTGGAAATTTTCAGATTCGCTGTCCGTGGAGTTTAATAAAATTTATAAACTTTGAACTGAGAATATTCGATGTGTCGCTTTCTTTACGTAGGTTAAATGATTGACAGACTGATATGTTTTTGGTCCTTGGCCTTTCTTAATACTTACTCTGGGCTAATTTAGGCTGTTACTTGCTTTCTTCGAACATCTCGTAATATGTGGTGCAACGACCAACGTTTAGTTTCTTGGCACATGCCCAATTTTTTTTTACTGCAAAAGTTTTTCTGGTTTTTGCTTTGTATCTCATCGACGACATTAAAAACTAAGCTAATGTGTATATGGGAAGACGTCAGTGATCTTAAAAAACACTATTTTACCTCACCTGAAAGTCACTTGTGTCACTGGAACCTAGATCTCTAAATTTATGTTAAAGTCTCCATCAAACGTTTCTTTCTCTTGCATCATTTCTTCAGCTCTTCATCCAACAATATTTCTGTCTTGAATTACTACACTGCCATAAAGAGCATATTCTCTTGTCTCTCCTCCCTACCCTCGTTAGCAAGCGTAATTTAAATGATGTCTCGTATATCTCAGCCGTAGGACGATCTTTCTCGGCAAAGAGGAATGACTTTTTTTTTATTCCTTTCGTTTGCAAAAAACAAGTGATGAAGTATTCTATTTTCGTTCGCTTTTCCATTTTTAAATTGCTTGTGATATCGTACAATACAATTCTCCTCTATTCGTAACTTTAATTGTATGGTATTGTTAAAAGATATCTGTAAAAAAAATTTGCTGTGGAAAGACAAATGTATGGAACAAGTCAGTGGCGCACATAGGGGGGGGACCCCCCAAAGCCCTTGATTTTTTCCCCGATTGATTATAATTCTAAGTATATAGTACGAAAAATTGAATTATTTGTTATTAATGATTACTATTTTATTAATTAATGCTAATTATTTATTCAATAATTAATTTTTTACTGTACTTTATTCCCGAAAATCGACAAAATCAAAAGGAGCGTGATACAAGAATGGTGAACTTTCGAACCCGGACCCCCCCCCTCCTTGATTCCTGTGTGCGCTACTAGATCAAGTACTTGCCTACTTTTGTCTTAAATATAATTCGCCTAGTAGTTTTAATATTAAGAACGATAACTTAACAAAAAAAAAAAAAAAAAAAAAAAAAACACTTTTCCTCTTTATAAAGGAACAAGTTAAAATAAAGTTTCTTGCAAAAATTTAATGTTTTGCTCTTGTATTTTAACAACACTTTTTAGACGTGTGTATCTTTTTTAATGTTCAGTTAAAATGGTCAGAGACTAAATATATTTCTCTCTGCTTGAACAATATATTAAGCAGGTTTTTTTTGTTTTGTTTTTGAGACATTTATTAATCTGA
Source organism: Trichonephila clavipes (assembly GCA_019973935.1). Lineage (NCBI taxonomy): Eukaryota > Metazoa > Arthropoda > Arachnida > Araneae > Nephilidae > Trichonephila > Trichonephila clavipes. The sequence goes on from BMAU01004373.1 coordinate 189,521, forward strand.
GGTTAATTGTCTTGAATCTTAATTTTTATATTTTGTTTTAAAAATGATTTTTGTATAATTATATGGAAATATAATTACTTGAAGGTTCTATGTATGTGACATGAGTTTGTACCGATTGTTTAGTGTTTTCACTTGAGTAATTTTTTAAAAACTGAGATTAAACTTGTTTAACCATTAAACTTAACCAAGCAAAAAGGATAAAATCCAAGAGCTTAAGTTCAAAAAATTAACTAGGACTATTTTTAAGAAATTGCAAATCTTTTAGGAAGTTTTATTTAATGCATTTTTTAGAATTGTATTTAAGTTTTAATGTTTTTTTTATCGTTTTGAAGTGTACGAAATTAATTTAAAATAAATGAAAAAAGCGAAATATATTTTGTAGGATGTTTTTATATTCATTTCTCACTGCTTAACCTATGTTTGATGTGCAAATATCGTGGAAATTTTCCTTTTATTATTTTTTCATGCTTAAATTCATGCTATTTTTTCATGTTTCCCAAAATAAAAATAGAAGAAGCGGAAATTTATTTTTCTTGTAAATTTATCCATTTAGTTTTAAAAAAACTTTTTTATTATAATCAAGATTTCTTTATTAATGTAACAGTTTTATAAGTAACGAGAACTTTCATGGATATATTGAACGTTATTGAAATGACTGCAATATACTTGTGATATAGTTCAAAATAAATTAGCCATATGAAAGAACATATACTGTATATGTAAGGAAAATGCCAATTTGAATAAATTTAATGATTAGCTTTAAAGCTCTTAATAATTCTTCCATTTTCTGTCTGATGTAAATGCTCTTAAGTTCTGTCGAGTCTTTATTTTGAAGTATCTGGATAGAATTACTCCAATCTAGAATCTGATTCATTTACAATCAAATAAAAGACTGATTTTATTTTTAATGGAAGTAGTAGCTGGGAGTGAGCAAGCAACTAACTAAACAAGGGTATTCTTAGCAAGATACACTTGACTCTCGAATTTAGTCGCTATTGTATGAACCTCCCGATTTTCAAATCTCAAGAACCTGAAAGGAGCGCTCGATTTCGTAGATTCTCTCTGCTTATCGTCAGTTAGTGCCTCTTGAAGTGCACTTTAAAAGTCTCAAGGAAGCTCTGTGATGTTTACGTGCGGGCCAGCTTTGAGAAGCTATGGCTGTACTGAAATATTGGGTCAGAGTGTCAGTAGAAAAAGCATCAAAGGTGGGCGTTGCTGAAAAGAATTTGAGAAAAACCCGTTAAAATTGTTTCCGTCGAGTTTTTTGTTTTTGTTTTGAATTCTTTTTGTGTTATGTATTCCCATTATTTGGCTCTTAATTATTTTTTCCGTGATTAATGTTAAAAAAAATGTTGTGTTTTTTAAGATTCCAGTTTTCTTAAGAATAATTAAAAAAAAACATTAAAGAAAAATGAAAACACAGCTCCAGTAAATGAAAATTTTCTTCGTGATATGCAGGTAATTTAAATTTGACATCAGGGTTATTTTAAACTCTTATAGAATAAAGGAATTTTTTTCTACCATTCCATGTGTAGTTTTAAATTTAAATGTTCATAAAAATTAGATCAGCTTTTTTAATATATTTTGGATACTCTTTATTATTTTTTATGTTCCGTTTAGTGTCAATTTCATTCTAAATTTGTGAATGTGTATTTAAAAAAAAAAAATTAGACCCCCAATTTTCTCTTGTTCCCTGAAATTAAATACTTTCAAAAGTATTCGATAGCCTTCGTGCAGCTTTATAGTAGACGTTAATGATCAATCAAGCAATTAATTCATAGAAATTCAAAAATATAATTATATTAAGAATATATGTGTACTAGGTAAATATATTATATGTTTACCTAAGGATCAAGTGAAAGTTTTTGATTATAGTATGAAGTGACATTTGAGTATATATTCAATACAAAACCTTTTTTTTTTGCATAAATTATATATTTGTAGTTAAATTAGTTTGTGTGATTTAGATAATTGTGTGTTTAAGATAATTTTAAACCATCAACTGTTATTTTTTTCTTCATTTCGAATAAATAACTCTTACCATTAGAAGGAACGCACGAAAACAATCGAATCCATTTTCCATTACTTTAACTTTTTTTGGTGATATTGTGTTTTTTCCCCCTTTGTTATTGATGGTGTTTCATTGTGAATTCTTTGTCAAGTATATTTTAAATAAATAAATGGTCTTTCTATTCTATCTTGCAGTTGTAGATATGTGTAAAGTCCTTGAATTCAAATACTTTTACACCGTTTCTGCTATAAGATTGTACATCAAAATTTCAGTATGATTCGAGTATGTGGTATAATTATTCTCTACTATAGAGACAGAAATCAATTGAATACTAAAGATAAATGAAACTTTAAAATCAGATATTGGAATTTAAAAAATATGAATGCTGCAGTATTATAAACATTGCTGACTTAGGACAGCTCTTAAAAAACAACAACAAAAAAAAAACAAACTAATTTTTATAAAAGTGGAGATTAACCAGTTTTGTGGCTAGCCAACCTTTCCTCTTTCTGTTTACAATACTAAGCGAAATCATGTTGAAAATAATAGATAGCATTTCTAAATCCATTACAAGAAAAAGGTAACTTCAGTGCTGATTTAAGCTCATTTCAGGCTCTGGGCACAGAAGATCTACAGGCCCCTCGGCACTGGTGGATCGAAATTTATAGCTAGTAAATCTGATTAAGTCCAGCTTATCCGCCCCAAGTGCCCAGTGGATAAACCAGCACTGGGTAACTTACCTAAAATTTCATTCAAAATTGCATTGCCCGTGCTGAATCTGTGTACAATAAACAAGTTATTTCCAGATTCTGGACCCAAATAAAAATTCAAAGCATTATATTATTGGTAGAATTATAGCACATAGTGTAAAATTATTTGTACTAAAATAATTTTCGAAGGCATGCTTTTAGATAAATACTACAATACATGAGTAACTGTGGAAATGTTATTGTATTTTTTAAAATTAATTTATTTGCAATTGTGTATGAAATATTATTGTTAACAATAAATATTTATGAAGTATAATAATTTTAAAAGCTGCTGTTGTGCCCTCTGTGTAAGTTGAATATGTTTGTAATTATAAGTATATTTAACTTGGAAAGATGAATATTTGCAATATATATTTTATGATAAACTATTAATCTTCAAAATTGTTATACGTACAAGTTAGAATTTCTTTATACATATAACTATTTATAAAATTAAATGGGCATTTTTGAATTAAACAGTATTATAAGAGTTTTATAATTTTTATTTATTTTTTCTGATACTAGAAGTTTGATAATTTATATGTAATTAATAATATTTCTGGGTATTGATATATGTATATTTCTTTTTCTCAATGAGGTATTTTTGTAATATTGAATTTAAATATATCTGTTTTGTCATAAATATTAGTAGTAATTACTTTATCTTTTAATTGTTTTTCAATATCTAGAAAATTTGCTTCAAAGTTATTATTATTTGTCTGTATCAGATTAAGATATTGAGGGTAAAAGCTAGTGTTTGGTTTGACATTCTTTAGAGCTTATCAAATATAATATTTATATAACAAAAAATGTAATATTCAGAATTTTGATGACTTGATAAAAGCTGTATTACTATCAAAATGTTTATTGAGTATAAAACTATAATAGTATTTACATGTGGAGGAAAAATTTCCCAGCACTTTATCTACAGAAAGTATAATATAACTATTTTAAATTTTTTTATTCCAATGTTTTAATATCTTTGTAAGAAATACTATTTGTTCTAAAGTTATGTTTATATTACACTGTAGTGTAATATTATATTTGAATTCTGTAAATACCTCCAAAGGCATACTATGTTTAATAACTATTTTGTAAATGAATTGCTGTATATCTTTACTAGTTTATTTTTGATTATCTTATTATTAGAAATCATGAGCCTAAATCCAGTACTTTGATTCATTATATTTCTTAGATTAGTGATTACATATATATGTATATAATAAATAAAGGTACTGGTTTTAGACTCTTGATTTCTAATAATAATAAGATAATCAAAAATTAATTAATAATGCAATTTTGGATAAGTTACCTCTTTCTTGTAATGGATTTCAAAATTCTATTCATTACTTTCAATTGGATTTCACTCAGTATTATTAACAGAAAGGGGGAGGTTGGCTAGCCAGAAAACTCATTAAATCCCACTTTTATATAAATTATTTTATATATAAGAGCTGACCTAAGTGAGCATTGTTTATAATACTGCAGCACTACATTTTTTAAATTCCAATATCGGTCTTTAGTATTCTAATGATTTCTTTCTCTATAGTAGGGAATTATTAACTATATATATATATATATATATACTTTATATATATAATATATATTATATTATATATATATATACACGTACATATGTGTACTCTTAAAAACTTGCTCAGAAAACAAGATTTGGGTTCAAATTTTGGATTTATTTCAGGTAGTTGTATGCAGAAAAGAATATATATTTCTCTCCATGCGATTTTAAATGCGTAAATTTCAACGCGAGTTGAAGTTTATTATATATAAATTACTTTGAAATTGATTTTTAACTATTTTAAATGGGTAAAAATGTCCTCCACATTGTATGGAATTTGAAAGAGGGAAATCATATATATCCTTCATTTTGTATATTTGCTTCGTGGAAAATAATTAGTAGAATTAGAAATATTACTGATATATATTATTGTTATTACCACCATAAAAGTAATGATATCATTAATCTTTAAAGCAGACTCACTCTTAAATAAATCCACTCTCCCAGGATTTAAAAAAGTATGATGTGATAGTTGTAAAAATGAATTGGGATGCTTTTGATGACTTGATCCATTATGCGATGAAAGTGCCTTGAGTGAATTAGTGAAGGTGGAGAAAGAAAACGATTCCCCCTTTCAAAAGTACTACACATATATCTCTTAACTGTTGTTTGAGGGTGGCCCATTTCCAAACGATTAGAAAGGTAAGGTTGAGGCACCACGGTACTGTTGGCTCACTTGATTGTATGTTACCCACATAAGACTGCAGATTCTCTACGTAGACGCTGTGCGGATAAATTTAACTTCCGTGCAAAGAAACCGCGGGACAATGTGCTCTTTCAGAAGAAAGTACATACACTCCACTCTGATCTGCGTCATCAGTCTGATTTTTTGCTATAAAAAAGATCCATATGAAAAAAAAGTGAGAGTGCTCTTCCCGCCTGCGCCCCAACTGACTAGTTTGTTACCCTTGTTTCACATACCTTCTCAATAGTCGAATGTCTCGAATCCTTTTTGTGATTCTCCGATTTTTTTCCCCTCCCTCTGCACTAAGCGTTTTAGTTTGTTTTTGTGACCCTGCCAGAAAAGATTCGGAATAGACAAGTTGCTTTCTTTTTTTTTTCTTCACCCATCTTCATTTTGAGCACTGACTGAAAGTATTTATTTCTAGTGTGGAAAAGTCATTAATTTCTCGATCTTTTAAAAAGTCCTTAATGCACCAAATTAAAAAAAAATTTTTTTTTGTCTTTTCGAAAGTGGTTTTTATTTCTTTTTAAAGGTAACGTATAGTTTTCTGTTACCAAAGCTTCATCCAGATTTTTCTTTAAATATTTTTTTTCTTTTAAAATTTTTTTTGGTCTTATTTCTAGTAAAATCACATGGTTTAAAAATCTTTCGTTATTATTATAAATTCAAAATTGTTTTTCTTTAATTTTTTTTATGACAATTTTTTTTATATCAACTGACAAAAGCTATTCGGTTCTAACGAAAAAAGCAAGAGAAAAAAAAATATTGTTTTTATTTCAAAGGGAATATTTTCATAATTATGAAATTAGTTATTGTTTCGAAAAATTTAAGCTGAAATAATTATTGTTTTTCAATCCCTACTATTAACTCACACTCTCTATATATTTATCTTGGTGGAATTTTCAATCGTTAATAAAATACATTTTAAAGCGCTCATTTGAGCTGAAATTTTATATACATGATTATTTTGGATGACAATACAATAATTTAATTATAATTAATAAAAATTCATTGATTAAAACTAATTATTTAAAGAATTACAAACACAGCCGCGTTGGCATGATTTTTGGCGACATAGCGACCATTTTGGTGACTTGTGTGTCAAAACTTGAAAAGGTTTTTTTCTCACGTTTTAAGGCATTCAGTTGAACTGGAATTTTATGTACACGATTGTTTTGGATGGAAATACGATACTTTAATAAAAATTAATAAAAATTAATTACCACTTAATGTTGTGATTCTGTCATATGTATAAACATATTTATATTGTAACTATTTAATAAAAAGTAGCTAAAATAAAATTTTTCTTTGTTGATCTAAGTAGGAATTGACTTAAATTTTTTTTTATATTGTGTGTGTGTGTGTTTATTTTATTTTTACTTTATGGTTTGGAATCGAATGGATTAAATAAACGTTTGCATTATTTGACAGAATATTTTTAAATGATTTTTAAAGGAAATAACTTGATATTCTATTTTAAAAATAACCTTAAAAATACCTCACTTCTAACCCTTTCTTTCTTAGCAAAGCATTCGTTTTCAAAGTTGCCTTGTCAAAATATATGCAAGTAAATATACACGATTTAGAGCAAACATTGTAAATGTAAATTGTATTAATCTATTTGTTAAAAAAACTGCATTAATTGGAATAGTTTTCGTATTTAGTGAACATTTCGAGTGCAGTTTTAATGTTTAAAGAATTAAAGATCCCTCGAAAACTTTTGTTTCCTTTAGAGATAATATTCGACATTCATATCGAGATGCACGTTTTTCTATTAATCTAAATCTTCAAAATTGCTGTATATTACCTTCATTTTAATTTTAATGCACTTTAAAAATTAGCTGTCAAGAAAACTTGGTCATTTTCATGTTAACAGTTTGGAATTAATGTTAAATTTGTGGATGTTTTGATTCTAACAGAAATAAAAATTATTTGAGTCTTTCTTTAGAAGAGAGGGGGAAAAAACTTGAATATATTATAGATTTAGTTGTATATATACTAAATCGAGACAGAGAGAGAGAGAGCAGTGTTTATTTGTACACCTGCAAAATCCATTAAAGAGCTCTGTAGTACTTCCTTTTCACTGTTCTAATCATATTATACAATCGGAAAGAGAAAATTGTTGACTGATTGGAAGATTATTCTATTCTATCGAGAATAAATGAATCAAAATATTTCCATTTAGTAGTAAATTCACTAAAAAAATAATGGATTTGTAGAACTGATCATTCATAAATGTACCATGTTAATGGTAAAGGTTCACAATTATATTCAGTGGCTTATACGTATTGCTATAATTTTTTTTCTGTATGTTTTGTTACGTTGCAAAAAATACTAAATTTGAATTTAAAGTAATATAATCAATCTTTAATTTAATAACTACGCAACAAACTTTTTCATAAAGCAAACGTGTAATTTAAACTTAGCAGAGAATGTGTATGAATCTAAAAAAAAGTTTTTCTTTTTTTTGGGGGGTTCCTTAAGGGGAAGAGTAAAGCATAAATCCCTTTGGGCTAATTAAAGATTTTTAACTGTTTTTTAAAGTATAAATTGTTTTAGAATGTTTTAATTACTGTTTTAGAATATCTGGAATAAATATAAGATAACTTTGTTTGATTTACAACTGTCAGTCATGACAAATTAGGTTAGCTTTTTTTTTCAGTTCCTACTATTAGTTCACAATCCCCATATATATATATTGTTCAAATTTTCAATCATTAATAAAATGCTTTTCTATTCATCCATTCAAGTTAAAATACATTTTTTAAAACTTGTAGTGGATGACACTTGATGTCAATGCAGTTTTTTCAAATATTAATTCATTAGTTAAACTTAATTAATGAATAAATAGTAGCAAACAAAAATAGTCCAACACCGTATACAAAAAGGAAAATAGCTCGTTGTGTCCCTGTAGCGCAATAAATAGCGCGTTGGACCACTAATCCAAAGGTCGTGGGTTCGAATCCTTCCTGGGATGGCCTAATTTCTGAGAATGTGATTTATGAATGAATAAATATGAACAAAATAAAAATAATAGTCCACAACACCATATCTAGAAAAGAAAATAGAAAATTATTTTCTGTTTTGCCACTTAATTGTGATTCTGTCGTATGTATATACATATTTTTATTAATTGCAATTATTTAATAAAAAGTAACTAAAATAAAATTTTTCTTTGCTGACCTAGTTAGGAATTGGCCTTAAATTTTTTTTGTACTGTTTTAGATTCGTATGTTTTTTTAAAACCAGACTTTTTCCATTTTATTTAAAAAAAAACAACACCAAACAGTTTATTTGATGAGGTTATATGTGCGATATTAAGCAACATAAGCTGTTATTCCTTTTAAAAGTGTAGCTCTTATACTAATTTTAAATCTATATAATCAATTTATTTTAATTATTTAAAATTTTGTTTTTAATAGGTTTTTATAAAAACTTCTGTCACATTGTGATAAAAAATTTAAATGGCTTAAATTTATAACTTATTTTTTTTGTTATATTTTTAAAAATTGTATTTTTATTGGATTAAAGTGTAATTTAGAGTTTAAAGAACAAATTGTTGTGTCTCTTGATTTGATAGTAGTTCTGACGCCGATTCCTTGTAGGCATAGTTTAATTTTAGAGACTAATATTTGGAGGTAAATATATACTCTAGACAATGCTTCTTTGTTCTAGTAATATTTGTTTCAGTTAAAATTGCTTTTTTTAAATGAATTTTTACATTATGTTTACAATTACTACGTTAGTACTGTCTCTTTGTGTTTTTAGCGCCCTTGTCATTGTATCTATTTTCGACAACTTAGCGCTTTGTATTGTTTTAAAAACATGCCATTAATTCTTTCTTGTTTTCTGCACGAGGCACTTTGCATCTGTGATTTTGTTTCAACTGTTTCTCTCATCAGTTGCTGCATTTTCATTTTAGAATAATTTTTATTTAAAAAATTTAAGAGTAGGGAAATCGATAATGAATTTGAAAATTCAATTGATTTTTTGAAGTCATGTTCCTTTCAATCAATTCATTGCCATCCATCTTCCTCCTAATATCCGGGAACATAATTAAAAATATTCACCGTACTAAACAAGTATAAGTAAATTTATTTCTCATTGGTGTAGTAGAGAACCCCCTTGCTGAAAGATAGCATGAAATGTGTTTATAGTACGTAAATAACATTTTTTTGAGGTCGTCATCATAATTTTTTTTAAAAGAAATTTCTCTTAGAGAAAGTGGTGAAATTTCAATCTCATATTAATATAAAATTATATCTTTCTAAAAAACACAATTGTGTATTCAATGACTTATCTTGCTTCATGAATATTTTTCCCGATTAAATTGGCATAAATCGTCCATTAGAATTCTGAATTTACTCAGCCTTGTTTATCTAATTAATATATTATATATATATGAAATGATTCGCCGAGTGGAGTGATGTATTGGATTTAACTAGTGATCATTTCATCTTCAATGGATGTAGTAATTTTGTATTGACAGAATGGAGGGTATTGGCTGTTATTAATCCACATTTATTTTCAGTAGACTAACATTTCACTTAAGTACAAGTATATATACACACAAACAACACAGGACTTTTTACAAAAGACGAGGGACAAACGTACAAAGAAGTTACAATTTTTATTTTTCATCTATATCAATATAAAGAGTGTTTTTTTCCCAGGTATAGAAGTTTAAGTTGGCATTACTTTCCAAGATGGCGACCGATTTAACAGCTGTCAAGTGATTTATTCTCAGTTTGGTTTGGCAATTCATCAAAACGATCATCAAGCAAGGCGTAGATTCGTCGAATGGGCCCAAAACGAGATTGCCGTTGTTCCCGATTTTCATAAGCGAATTTTGTTTAGCGATGAAGCGCACTTCTGGTTGAATGGCTACGTCAACAAACAAAACTGCCGCATTTGGAGTGGAGCTAATCCACAAGTGTATGTCGAAACACCGTTACATCCAGAAAAACTGACTGTTTTGTGTGCTTTATGGGCTGGTGGAGTCATTGGTCCGTACTTCTTCAAAAACGATGAAAGCCAGAACGTTACAGTCAATGGTGATCGGTATAGAGCCATGATTACTAACTTTTTCATTCCTGAATTGAACAATCATGATGTCCAGGAGCTGTGGTTCCAACAAGACGGCGCAACATGTCACACAGCTCGTGCCACAATCGATTTATTGAAAGACACGTTTGGTGACCGCCTAATTTGACGTTTTAGACCTGTGAATTGGCCTCCAAGATCTTGTGATTTAACACCGCTAGACTATTTTCTGTGGGGCTATGTAAAGTCATTGGTCTATGCGGATAAGCCACAAACGCTTGACCATTTGGAAGACAACATTCGCCGTGTTATTGCCGATATACGGCCACAAATGTTGGAAAAAGTCATCGAAAAGTGGACGTCCAGATTGGACTACATCCGATCCAGCCGTGGCAGTCATATGCCAGAAATCATATTATTGATTTTTTTACTTATTATTATTGGAAATCTTAAGTCTAAAACCATAAGGTACCTTTCCTTCCTTCCTCAGTGGCACGTCAGCCCAGGGTGGGCCTTGGCCTTGGCCTTATCAAGAAGCCTTTTCCAGACCAACCTTCTTCCCGCCAGTGTTTTCCAATTTCTAGTTCTTAAAACTAGGAGATCTTTTTCTAGGCCATCAATCCATCTGAGATTTTTCCTGCCTTTCTTCGTGTGCCAATTAGTTGAGCTATGAAGACTTTTTAGTGGTGCGGTCTTCGTTCATTCTGATAACGTGACCTGCCCATTTAATTCGTTGTATTGTGATGAAGTTAACAATGTCAGATTCTTTATATGATCAATAGAGCTCTAAATTTGATCTTCTTTGCCATATTCCATTTTCCTGAATTCCTCCAAAGATGAATCTCAAAATCTTCCTTTCCTAGATACTTATCATGTTCTCATCTGTTAGACATGGGCCAAGTTTCACATGCATAAGTTAATACTGATCTTAAAAGACTTTTATACTATAGAACCTTTTTTTTTGTGTGTTTTTCTTTTGATTAAATTTGATTTCATGTATTTTTGTATTCCATTATAAGGCATCTATTAGCCATAGTTATTCTCTTTTGGATTTAAGTACAATCGTTTCTATTGTTATTTTCTGAACCTAAATAAGTGAAGCTGTCAACAATTTCAAAACTATACTCTTCAATTTTAAAATGGAAATTGTTAAAACATAATTTAGTGCAAGGCATGTACTTGGTCTTATTCTCATTGCTTTTCAGTCCCATCCTGAGGGCTTCTTTTTCTAAAGATAAGGCCTATCTTAGTGTGATGCATGCTCGAGCGATGACATCAATGTCATTTTCAAAAGCCAACAACTGTATTGATTTATTAAAAATATTTCCTCTGGTATTGATATTGGAATCTTTTACCTCTTTTTCTAGTGCTAGATTAAATAGAAGACACTCCAGTGCCTCTCCCTGTCGAACACCATTTTTTATTTCCAATAGGTCCGAAAGATCATTCTGCACCTTGACTATGATCTTTGTCTTACTAATGTCAGGCTTATCAGCCTTAATAACTTGTCAGGTATTTTAAACTCTTTCATAGCTCCAATGTGAACCTTTCTGTTAATGCTATCATGAGTGGTTTTAAAATCAATAAAAAGGTGATGCGTGTCAATTCCAAATTCCCTTGTTTTCTCCAAAACCGGATGAATGTTAAATATTTGCTCTGTAGTGGTTCTTCCTTTCCGAAATCCATTTTGGTAATCTCCAACTGTATTTTCCACTAGTGAAGAAAGTATGTTAAATAGAATATTTGAGAATATCTTATAACTTGTGTACAGAGCAGATTGATTCCTCTATAATTTGAACACTCGAGTATATCTCCTTTATGTATCATACAAGTTATATTCATTTTCCATTCCTTAGGGATTATTTCCTGTTCCCAAATTGCTTGAATTTCGTAAACTTTCTTAGAAGTTTCCTTTCCTCCATTTTTCAGTAGCTTAGATGGAATAGCATCAGGGCCAAGTGCCTTGTAGTCTTTTAGATTATTTATGGCTGCAATGACTTCCTCCAATGATGGTGGTTCAACTACACCTTGGCTCTGAGTTTCCGTGCTTCCTGTAAATGCTTCATAATCTCCATTACCACTGTTAAGTAAGTTATCAAAATGTTCTTACCTTCTCCTTAACATTTCACTTTTATCATTCAAAATAAATTCCTTTCCTATTACTACAAAAGGTACTTATTGGCTTAAATTCTTTGCGTCCAAGGTTTATTTCTTGAAAGAAAGCTCTGCTTTCGTTGGATCCGCTAAAATGTTTAACATTTTTAAAAAGACTCTCGAAAAATATCCTTTTTTTTCCCTTTGAATTTTTTTCTCCTCTCTTGCATCTTTGTATGCAATCACTAAGCTTCATGAATGTCTCTTACTTTGCATTTTACTATATGCCTCATTCTTCCTCTTTGAAACCATGAAACAATCATTATCACACAAACCAGTCCTTTTTACTCTTTTTTTTTAACCTTTTCCACAACTTGATTACCTGTTTCAATGATTGTTTCCTTTAGTGTATTCCATTTTTATGTCTATACTATCCTCATCAATAAAAATGTTGTTAATTTCTTTGTACTTATTTTCAAGCTGTTCCTGGAATTTTAGCTTCAATGCCTTATGTTTAAACTGTCCACAGTCAAATTTTTCCAAACATTTTCCATGTCTGTTTCGGAAATTAGAAATTCTTGCTCTAACCCTTGCCATTACCAGAAAATGATCTGAATCCAGGTTAGCTCCACGATAAGTTCTTGCATCTAATATATCTGACTTGTGTCTAGAATCAACCAGAACATAGTCAATTTGATTGCATGTGCTTCCATCAGATCTCCAAGTAATTTTATGAATATTTTTATGTTGGAACATTTTGTACTTGGTACAACCATATTATGATCAGCTGCAAAATCAATTAGCCGTTTTCCATTATCATTTGATAAATCATGAAAACTACTTTTTCCAACAATTTGCCTAAATTCCTTCTCCATGCCAATTTTCGCATTTGCATCACCTAGTATAATTTTAACATCGTTTCCTGGTACCTTTATTCATTATATTTCTGATATTGTCTTTTACAGTATTGAGGTCACCTGTTATAACATGCTGGTGATGTTTTTCAATAAATTCTTTGAATTGATTTCATTTACAATGAATTCATTACAATGAATATTTTCATTTTTCCTGCTTTATGGGCACATTATAGTTAAAAATTGGTCTCTTCATTTTTTTATTGTATTTAAAAGCTTTTTTTTATTGATATCATGAAATGGGAAAATTAAAATGAAACTTTTAAATATATGCTGGAAAAATTAATGTTTTTATAGGATTGATTCATATGTAATAATGTACAATATTCTACTTGATATTTTGTATTTACATTGACTTTTATTTTGTGTTTCAAATATTTGTGAATGTCTTTTATAATATGTAATGAATGGCAATCTTTTAATTCATCTGCATTTAGTTTTTCTTCTGTCATACATAATTCTGTTTTACTTAGTCTAAGCATAAATGTTTTGATGTGTTTCATATTAAAGTTGATCTCAAAACTTTTATATACATCTAAAATACTATTTTTAAGAACATTTTTTTGTCTACATATTTTGGTTTCAGTCCCTCTAGTTTTTCTTTTATCATTTTTTTAACCTCATTATTGTAATAATTATCTTTAATATTATTTTGTTTAACTGCATGTAGAATATTTTTACCTTGGTATAATACATTTAGTCCTTAAGGATAAATTGCATTATAATAATAAATATAGTAACTTCTTCCCACCATAATCTTTCTTTAAAATCATGGACTACTTTAATAATATTAAGTGCAACACACACATTTTCAATACCATGTAAATTAAAGTGTCTTATTTCTATTTTATTTGAGTTTTTAATACTATTAAAGTTTTTAGTGTCAGACCTGTATGTTGATTAATTTTAATATTAATCTTATTAGAAGTCTGTCCTATGTACTCTGTTAAGTTGGTACTGTGTACAAGTCAATAAGTAAACACAATTAAATGTTTTACAGAAAGTAAATTTAGAATTATCTTTAATTAGATCAATATTGATCATCATACATGTTTTACATCTATTGTCCCCACATCTTTTGTAAGTTTTTTTATGGCCAAATTTACTAATTTGATGATTATCTGAGTAGTTTCTATGATGTTTGGTATCATTAGAGTTGCATGTAACTGTATTACTAGGCAGAATAGCTTTTTCTTATTTTTTTTTATGTATTCCTTATTCCAGAATACTTTAGTATTATATCTATTAAAATGATTTGATGAATACCCACAATTACTCACATTGTTATTCAAAACATTGTCTTTATCTCCGGTATTCATTATCTCTGTATTATTAGTTAATCTGTTATATATGCTAGCCTGACAGATGTGATGCTAACAATTTATAGGAGAATCCTAATTGTAAAAGTATAAGCTAACTAAGCAGCCTATTGATGTAACAATTATCACTGAGCATTAATGGTTACTTACTATCTACTGTATAATATACCGTGTTAAAGTGTATGATATACTTCAATGACATGAAATTTTTAATATTTTAGATCCAACACTGAGATGTTAATGAGTTTTCATTGTTAATTAATTTCAACTAAATCAAATCTTTTTTAATCGTTGAAAACAAGATTAATAAGGCGAAAAGAAACGTTTAAATTGGAATAGAAAATATGTGAATGATAAATAATAACGTTTTTGTGTGTAGTGTGGTGATTTTATGTAATGAATTATATGAACTGTTTATGGAATTAATGAAGGGTTTCATCTTAATTAGAAAAGAAGTTATCGCCCTGGTGACGTAATGTGCCTAACACGCGTCTGACAGGAAAGATTTTTCTTTTTAGCCCAATTAAAGATGGAACTGTTGAAATAAATGGAATTGTGTGCGAGAGGTTTTTTTTTTTTAAATGGATTTTCTTTTAAAAATATTGATAAGAAAATTGACACAATATGTATTCGCATGCTACTTACCAGTGTTTAGCAGTTTTTCTCGGAGAGTTTAACTCATTCATATTGATATACAACAATGTTTAAATATGGAGATTTTCACCATGTCACGGAGAGTTTCCTGGAGTGTATGTAATCGAAAGAGGAACGAAAAATTAGAAAAGTGAACCTAGCGACATAAGGGTCGTTGCTTGTCATTGTTGCGCTCTGTAATTCGTGTTTGATTACAGTACTGTGCTAAATTCAGGTGAAACTAGATATTCCACCGAAATTCCATTAATAACACCATTCCATTAATATCACGAAAGTATTTCCTAACAGGTTGTTATTTCATAACAGAATAAAAAACTGATTGAGACGATACGATGTTTCGTCTCAATTCTTTCTCTCCAAAAAGATATAAATACATTATGCATGGTTATAAATACGAGCTGTCTTAGCGCCAAACGTCTTTTTAGTCTCTCTGTAATTAAAAAAACTAACAGAAACCGTACTGCTGACATAGTCATTTCGGAGACGAAAATTTCATGGCTAACACGTGGTTTCTATCGAGCAATTGCCCTTTCAAGCGCACAATATGAAGAGCCAATTATTGAAATAGTTACTGGGAGCTCTTAAAATTTTGCTGTTTTGTCTGGGATTTAAGCAAATCTTTTACTTTTGAAGGATTCATATGTCTTTCGTTATAAATAAAATGAAGTCTACTCTCATTATAAATAAAAAATGTTTTTCGTTTTCGTTAGACATGGAGCTTCTAAAAATTATGTTAATTGCCGATTATTTAAAAATAAATTAATTTGAGATGCATTTAAATTCATTATTAGTTACGTTTTCCATCCTCGCTCTTTTGTGACACGGACAGACGAATGGTCATGAACTCGTGGCTACCGTTGTCGAATCGTGGATTTGACTGAGGCTGAAAATTACGAAGTTCGTTGCCAGTAGCTGTTGAGTTGTTTTAGTCCGACGTTAATAAAAATCAAATCTATTTTAGTTTGGTAGAATCTAAAAGTTAAATTTCCATAGGTTAGATTTTAAAATGTTTAATATCAGTAGAACCGATTTAAAGAGAATTGTGATGGGATTTATAATCAAATATAGTATTGTTATCAAATTGCTTAAAATTTTACGTTTGCGTATTTAAAAATGAGAAATCACCTCTTGATTCTGATTACGTAGTCCGTTGCCAATAATTCTTTGTTTCAGCTCGACGTTAGTAAAATCCGACTCCCACCTTGTGAAAATATATTTTCTTAGTTTTATGCGGAATTATATATCGACTATTCTGTATTTAATAATATTGAATAGATTAGTACATGGGCATACAATCCATACTCTGAGATCTAAAAAGAAAACGAGGTTGCAGAACCCGCCCAGAAGTGGTAGTGCATTCGCTTGAATCGAGTATTCAAGGGTTAACTCCATTCATCCACTTTCCACCTTAAATTTTATTTTCAATATTAACTTTGTTATAGCAGCTACTTATATATTCATTAGCCTTCCTTTGTTCTCCTTTTGATTGGCTATAATTAGAAGTATTTCATTCTTAATATTCCTGCGAAGTCATCTTTCGCGTGCCTTGTACAATGTTTGTAGTATAATTGTGAAGAACATGGAATTGTAAATTATTGACTCCTTTGTCATTGCAAAAATTATCAAAATATCTTAAAGGAAAAGCTGTTTTAAAGGTAAAAAGACCAAATAAAATTTGTTTTTATGTTCCACTCTTTCTATCTTGAAGAGGTTAAGAGTATTCCATATTAACCCCCTTTAATGCTACAATCCTTAATAATCCTTAATCCTTAATCCAATAATGCTCCTTCCCTATTAATGGCATTTCGAGAAAATCATTGTATGTTTGCCTCTGATAATAACGATTCAAATAGAGCTTAAAACTAAGTTTTTGTGTTATGGCTGTATTATAAAAATGTAGCATTATTTGTAGAGCAGTTTTTTTAGATGTCTATAATGATTTCCAGAAATAAAAAATTAGTTATGAGAGAGAATTCATTTGTGAGAGAATTTTGTACTGGGGTCCATTTATCAACCTTGATTCAATTTTATACTTGCTTTCATTGACGCGTTTCAATTTAAGAGAGGAATAAGTTTTAAATAATCGTACTCGGTTGTTCTTCATATTATGTTCAATTAAGTTACTCAAAACAGTGCAATGCTGATTTTGTTACCATCATTTTCTGTAGTCTTGAAATGAAGCTTATTGCAACAGCTATTATGATTTTGCTTCATGAACTCTTAAGTAATAGTTGCATTTAAATTTGAGGATAAACGTCCTTATTCATGTTAGACAAGGAATTTGGGGACTGAAACTTGTGAATAAGTGTCATGAAAGAAAAGAAAACAGTACGTATCGGTGTTCAAGAACAATTAAAATCGAGGATTCGCAGTTGCACTTGAGGTTTATTTTTAAACGATAGCGAATGTTTTGGCGCTTTGTCGGAACAATACCAGAATAGTGTTTACCTTTTTCTTATTGCTCACCGGAAGAAAATTCCAACTAGTTCCGTCGTTCCGTGTATTCGAATTGGACTGGATATATGTCACGTGCCAATTCTTCATTTGCTTCCTTGACAGTTGACGATGACTCCCTATTCTCAAGTACGTCGTTGAAAACTGTCGCAAGGGGAAGGTCAGCTTTTGTTCCGACTCCTTTTCTTCGTTTGCCCTGATTTACTCTGTATTCTATAAATGTGCTTAATTTTTTATTTGAGGGGAAATCGTCAGACTTCTGAAGAGTTTCATTGTATCGATATTTGAAATGATTCCATGAAATACAATTTATTTTTTGAAATTGCATGGGACTGTATTCTGCAGCATATATATATATATACAATTCCATGCATTTTGTTTTAAATTTATTTGTTAATTTGTGTTTGTTCATTAATTCTATAAATATCTTATAAGCTGTAAAATAAAGTAGAATTTATTATTTTCCTTTAGAATTTGTTAAAAAGTGCACTATCGGAAATGAGGATATAAATTTTAACCTTTAAGCCCGAGTTATCTATAGATACCTTGCCTACTCCGTGAAAAGCGCTAAATATAAATATGTGATGTGTAGTATTTTGCAGTATATACGTTTTGATAAGTTTTTAAAGTAAAATATTTGATACAAAATGATTAGCAATTATATAATATGTAGTAATTTGTAATTATAGTGAAATTATGATACTGTTACGTTCATTTGTGCAACTGTAACGTTGGTAATGAATAGTATTATTAAATCAGAACCATCTTGTAATAAAAACAAAAAAGTTTGTGGATCAGAAAATTTTTGTAACGTTTTAAAGCTCCTTATGGGGAAAAAAGTAGGCTTCACCTGTGATTCTTTTAATTAAACAGTCGTACATTGTCAAATACTCGTGCAAACGGTAACTCGTAACAAATAAATGTGCGTTACTCCACAATCTCGCTAACCTATGCACAAACCGATATGACCAACTGCTACCTTTTTTAACTGCATTACTGTGTATGGTTGTAAGCCTAGGCATTGGCACTGTTGCCAATTGGCATATAGTTCGAAATTTTCAGTTTTTCGGAGAATATGCCCGAGAATTACAATAAACGATTAAAATTATTCGGCTCCCTAACGAGATTTAGGCCCTGCATTCGGGCCCAGTTGGACCTTGTCGTAAAACGTCCCTGTTTATATATGCCTTTAAAAATATGTACTCCTTTCAACGTAGAATATTTTATATATATATAAATTTTCCATCGTTAAAGCTGTAGTAAGGTTATATATATAGAAATTTCCTCATTATATATACACATATAATAATCAACATGTTTTAAGTTAATAATGAATGACATATCAATAAAAAGTGGTTTTGATGAATATTTAGATAAAGCGTTTAACATCATATATATTTGTATTCATTTGTTGTTTTATCTACTACCTTTTTGTAACACATTTTACACGATCCCATCACAAAAGAAGTATCAATGACTATTTGATGAAAATGATATTAGACAAATGTAATTGTATTATCATTGGTGTTAATCAGACTTGAGCTTTTTGATAGAAAAGTGATTTAAGCAAGTTTTTTAGTCAGTTTTATTGACACTAGACAAAAATAAATAAATAAATAAATAAAATAAAATAAATATGTTAAAAAAATGTTACCTTGATTTCATAAAAGTGCACATTTAAAAAATTCTTATTACATTTAAATTCTACGTATCCCCCTCCCGCCTTTAATTTTATATATTTTGTGGGAAAACTGTTGACATCATTTGTAATGTTTTTTTATGGGGCTTATTTTAAAATAGTTTTCCTAATATGTACCCCAAAATTTTTTAACAATTTTTTTCAATTTTGCATTTTGGAAAAAAATTCTATAATTTTTTCAAGCTCATGTATGTAAGTGTTTTGATTAAAATATAATTTCGGTCGCACATTGTTGCTGCGAAAAATACGCCATAAAATACGCTGTAAAATAATTTACAGCGCATTGCATCGAGTTCGATTCGGCGTGATGCATCTCTTGCTGTGCGTCACTAGATATTGCCATGGTAACGCAGCGACATTCTCCTCATTTTCTGCAATTTTCTTTTTATTTTGGTGTATCCGAGTGTGTGAGTGCGTTTCTTTCATTGAGTGCTCAAGTAAGTCAAATTTATATTTATTAGAGTCTTAATATACTCTTTAAAATTGTATCGATGAACAACAATCTTGAATTAATTTAATGTGGAAACTATTTAAATCTCTTGGAATTTGTTAAAAACTTTATATGCCTTTGGTAACAATTCTCTCTCTCTCTCTGTTGTTTAAAATGGTCTCTCGTCGCCGTTAAAAGTAGGGTGACTCCATCGACTATGATTCTAATTTTTAGTTTTTTTCTCTCATTGTTTTAATTACTAAACACTGTTCCTCCTCCTATGTTGCAATACCATATAACTGATTAATTAACCAATCATAAATGAGAATGAAATTGAAAAGAATGTTTTATATTGATGTTCATATTAACGAGGAGGAAAGTATGGCGCTTGCAAGAAAATTCGTTTTCTGCGCATATTCTCGAATTCCGTAGAAGAATGAAGAAACCTGTTGCCATGCGTGACGGAATACTGTTACCATAGCTACTGCTCGGCCCTCTTCCGCATCTTTTATGCGTTATAAGATCTTTTAAAAGGCTGGCTGTATTTTTCCCGATGTAAAATACGTAAGTTTTTAATTCAACATTTATTGGTATTTTAATACATTTTTTAAAAAAGTTTTTCTTTAATACTAGTACTAGCTTTCAAATATTTAAATGTGTTATCTACGCATCATCATCTAATCTTGAAAAATTTCATAGTTAAGAGGGATTTCTAGTAGGGTACTTCGCGTTTTAGCCATTTTGTATCCGGGGCTCAATGGCGGCCTTCAATGTGGACAGTTCCCCCTAGGAAAGTTGCCGTTCGAAATATAATTTTTAATCCTCTTTTTTGCTTAATTTAAATATTTTATTCTCTTTTTTATGCTTAAATTAAATTATGGAGCTAATTTTTTATTTTTATTCGAGCAAAAAGTTGTGTAATTTTATAACTTCGCTTATAAATTGGTCTTTGCCTGTATCTTTAAATTGTTGATTTCCGAGAATATTTTTTTCTGTATGAAAACGGATGTGTACAGCTATTTGTTTAGTTTTTTAGTTTGATTTTTCATGTTTTTAGTATTTTTTTCTCTTCAAAAGTGAATATGAACAACGCGAAATATTAAAAGAACTGGCTTTTATTATTTAAGTATGGATGTGAGTAGTCCCAGAAACTGCTTCTATATACAAAACCAATAAACAGAGCTTCTGTTTTGAGACTTACATAGACCAGTTAAAATAAATATTTACCTTTTCCCATCTTCCGTTATTTTTGTACATCATTTCACTTTTGTGGAAAAATAGAAAGTGCTCTAGTGATGATAAATGGTTCATTGCGTCAAAATCCCATATTTAGTTCCGAAAATACTCGGAACTCTATTGGTAACAACTTTCCAAAAACATGCTGCAGTTTGTTATCGGTATTTATAAATTTTGACCTATTTTAGTTTCGATTTTGTATTTCGCTATACAAATGTATTTTTTAGATGCTCCCTTTACAATACCTTTTTTGAAAAGTAATATTCTTTTTCTCAATCTTAATTTTTAGAAGTATTTTTAGTCGGTTTTAACTGATTTGAGTATTTTCCTTTGAATTTCCTTCCGAAATGACTATTTCGCAAATAACGTGTGAATTCAGACGGCATTGTTTGGAAACTTTTATTTATCTGAAATCATTTTATTTTGCTACAAAGTAATAAATCAACGTATAAGCACGTCTTTTTTGTGTTAAGTTGGCTTCTATTCCTTTATGTATTTCTTTCATTTGTTAAAAGTGCTACCATTTGCAATCAAACTAGTAAGCAAATTATTTTGGGGAGAAAAAAGATTAAAAAAAGTCAAAATCTCTTCCAAGGTCGAGGAAGTAGAAAACCTTGACTTGACATGTCATGTTCTCTAATTTTTTGTATTCATGCTGTTTATATATTAAAAACTATTATAATTCTTCTCATTATTTTAATAAGTTTATGTATCAATATTTTTCTTAAACAGAAAATAGTTCTAATCTAATTGAAAACGTTAAAAAAGAAAAGGCATTCCCTTAAACAATTTTTTCGAAGGACGTGTATAATGTGTTCCGTAAAACATCTTTCTTGAACGAAATAACTGATAAACGTTTTTAAAGTTGAGGTTTTTGGTAAATAATATTTCTGTTTTAGATTAATTGTAGAACTTTATTATTTATTTAAAAGTTTTGTTTATACTAATGAAAATGTTTGCTTCTTTTTTTGACGTTATTTGATATTGTTTCATTTATTTAACGCTTCAGGTTGGAATATGCCCGTTTTATTTTACAAGAAGGTTAAAATTTCTTTTTAATAAAACGATCATGTGGCTGTGCCAAACATCAGATCTGTCAAAAACAATTACCATCTATTAGATTACAAAGAGTTAAGATTAAAAAAATCTTGTTTGGGAAATCAAGTACAAGACGAATTTTAATAAGGTATAATAGTTAAATAATAAATTCACAAAGTTTAAATTTTTAGTTTTTTTTTTTGCTATTTGCTAAAAAACAGTATTGATAACTACTTTTTATTACTTTGCTATATCTGAATCTTAACTACATGTATGAAGAGAAAAAAAGTTAGTAACATATTTAAAAAAGATAATTAAAGACTGGCTAGAAATATATCTTCCAAATAAATTGTTACATCTAGATATATTAAATGTTCGGTATTATGATTTTTAAAACAAATATTATATACATCTAATATCAAACTTTCTGGTCATTCAGAATCTAATGAATTTTAAAGTTTTTAAAAGGAATTTATTAAACATCAATTATGTATAGCACAGAACATTCTGCTCCTGTGTTTTGTTTTTGAACATTATATTGATATTTAGTTGGTAATTTTATTTAATGCTAACATGTTATTTCCTTTTAATACTATATTTTATGATATTTTGTAATTAATATTTAATACGATTTCTTGTGATTGTGTCGTCCTCTTCTATTGACCAAGGTTATTAATTATGAAGTACATCGCCAGTAGTTCTTGTGTTACTTCCAAAGTGCGCGCTTGCGATCTTATTAAATAAAAAACTGATCAATCAATTAATCTTTCTGGCTCATCCAGTCATAGAACTAGCAGAGGAAATAATTTTTCAACAGAGTGCAGAGCATTCTCATTCCATTCTAGTCCCTTTAAAATTCCTTTGAATTCCTTATACTGCATTAATTTGCAATTTTAATATAAGTATAATTTATATACAATAATAATGAGGATGTATGTGGGACTTTCAGGCCTTAAATTATCTGTCTTTTTGATTAAACTTTGATTAATGTAAGAATTTTAGTATGTGATGGGATCATATATCATTACTTTGGGGGGGGGGGCTTTGGTGAAGATTGATGTGAATGTTTTGAAGAAAAATTATATATATATATTTTAAAGTACTACTCATTAAAATACATTTTAAGGTATGTACAAAATTGTCTTTTAGTTATTTGAACCATGCATTCTTTTCCATGGACCTGTGTTTATAAAACAATGTAAAAAAAGGTTATATTTTTGAAATTATTTAACACTGTTTTCTAATAAGTAGTTCTAGACTTGGGTTTTAAAGAGTTTAGTTGCGTAGCATTTGTATTTATAATTTTTCTCACGTGGGAATAAAACTAAGTATATATAATTTGAAATTATAAATGAATGTTCTTTTATATATATAATCAAAAATAGTACCAATTACAATTATCTTTGAGTTCTGCTTAGAGAATAAATTAAAATTCTTTTGCAAAATTCGGATTAACACATTAGTGATAATCTTGAATATATTATCTGTTTATATAAATTTGACCAAAGGAATCGATGATGCAATGAGAATTTTTGGAGGTATGTTTATAAAATATTCAATCTTATATTAAATTAATATAAAATTTAGGAGAGTTTAAATTAGGTCATTAGTTTCTTTCCTTGCTCATTCAATGTTCAGTTAATTAGATTTTGAACTATAGGGAAAAAAATGACTTTATTATATGTATAGTTTTTGTAATTATTGCTGCTGGGGAATTGAAAGTGTCACAAATAATGTGTAAAATTTCTGTCTTTTATTGTATTGATTTATTTTAATATATTTGTGATGATGGAATTTCTTTTCAAACTATCTATTTTTTCTCCTTAATACAGGCCTGTATTGATAATAATTTAGAAATGGTTCAGTTCCTTGTGGAGCATGGCTGTGATGTCAATCGTGGAGATAATGAAGGTTGGACTCCTCTTCATGCAACAGCTTCGTGTGGTTTTATTAGCATTGCAAAGTAAAAGTCTATTATATCTAATTCACAACACAACTATTGTATGTTGAAATATTACATGATTAAATAATAAAAAAAAATTAGATAATAAAATCATATGTCTTTAAGATGAAATTACTTTTTTTAAATGTACTTAAGAGTAAAATATACTGAAACTCGGATTTTTTGTAATAAGTTAATTTTTATTAAATATTTTTGTTCAGATTATTTATTAATTGTAACCATTCATTATTTAGATATTTAATTGAACATGGAGCTAATGTTGCAGCAGTCAATAATGATGGAGACTTGCCATTTGATATCGCTGAGTCATCTGAAATGGAAGAGTATTTATCGGATGTTCTTGATGAAAAAGGTGCTTTTTCTCTCTTTTTAAATTTGAAGTATTTAATAAATCAGACATATATAACAAAGCTGTTTTTGTTATAAATTTTCTTTTTACAGTAAAAAAAAAGCAAATAATTAATTTTATTAATTTATTATATTCAAACAGAATGCAAATTTGTAAGTACTAAAAAATTGTATTTTCTATTAATAGTTCAACTTATGAATTGTATATTTCTATTGTAGTTATAATGCTAGTTTGATATCATGGGGCTACGCACCAATTAGTTGTTCATGTTCGCCAAGATGGGTGATAACATTACAATGTGGTTACCTTGATATTTTTATCATCTGGCAATGTGATTACCATGCAGATGACGTATATTAGAGTTAATTTTTATTGGTTTTTTTCCCAAGGTAACCCTATCTTTCTTTAAAAATTTAACCATTTTTAATTACATTTGTTCTTAAAGCCATCTGCTTCAGTCTTCTGTTGTATTTTATGCGATTTTCGAATATGGATATTTCTATTATCATTGGTGAGTACCAGGATATTTTTTTAAAAAAATATGTGGGCTGTGCTTTAAATTTTTCCACTTTTCCACTTTATTTTATTTTTAAATAAGGCATTTTTAATCATTCATAATTTGATGAAGTTCATTTAAGGAACTCACAGTTTTTGGAATGTTGTAAGGTATCAGCACTTATTAATTAATTGATATTAACTGCTAATTTAAATATAATTTATGTAATTATTTTATTTATAATATAATATAAAAATACAATTAGTATTATATGTAATAATCATATAATATTCTTTATTTATAATAATCAACTTTTTAATATATTTATTTATAAATATTATTAGATATTATTTTATTCATTTATAATTGTTTTTAAGTTTATTTATAATTATTATGTTATATGAGTATTCTTGAGTATAAAATTTAATATATTACAATATGATTATTATTATATATAATAATAATTATTAAATCATATTATATATAATAAGTATTAAATTCTATTATCATATTATTATTATATACTGCATAATTATTATTAGTTGTAAATATAACTTTTTATTGCATTCTATTAATATTCATTATTGATTTGTGCGATCTTGGTTATTCTCAATATTTTCCTATATTCTTCATTTCTAATAGATTTTACTGTATTTCAAAATACTTCTTTAGAATTATTTTCCTGATGATTTGTTACTACTAGGCCATCATCTTGTATTCTATTTCAACGATAACATGCGTTGCTTTGCGTGTAGACCCATGATATTGAACTAGTTCTGTAGTTATACTTCTTGATAAGTCTTGTTTTGTATTAGATTTACCATTTAGTTGTGCTTATGAGTAATCAAATTTCAAAATATTTTGTGTTGCATCATTTGAATACATTTTTTTCCAAGTATAATGTTAAATACTCCTTTAATGTAAGTCTTCTTGTCTTGTCTATGGATTTAGTGCATTTTTATATCGGTCCAAAAGTCCCAATAACAAGTGAGGCCAGGTTTGATTGAAATGATAACTATAAAAATATGGCATAAAAAGTAATGTTACTAGTTGTGCATAACTCTTCTCTGTACCAACCATTGTAGCTTGTTAATTTTCTTTCTCATTTTTTATAAAGTTTTATCTATCTAATGTTGTGATTAAACCTAGTGTGTGTGTGCATGTGTGCATATAATATGCATGGGCGTACACAATATAGGTTTTTTATACATGTATGAGGGGAATCAAAAATGAACCAGAATTACTGTTTAAAATTTAATTAAAAAGAAACTTGGAAATTATTTTTCAGTATAATTTTCTGCTCCATTGATGTTTTTTAATGTCACTCATAAAAGATCATAGCTGATTCTGTAGACAAATTCCTTTTGCATGCTGTCATCAATTCATTGTCCCCTTAAAACCTCTTTCAGTGGTGCAAAGAGATGAATATCATATGCATACAAATCAAAACTGTAAGGAGGAATCGTTTCCAGTGAAATTTTCTCGTTTTTGAAGTGTAAATCAATTGTTTGTAGTCGAGTGCTGTTGTATGTGTGTGTTTTGTCGTAACAAAATCATATTTTTGATGCAAAGGTTTTCTTTCCCATCAATAAGAAAGTTTATGTTGAAAAGTTTGCTGTAATACACAACATTGATTGTGCATCTGTCATGAAGGTGATCTATACCAATCATATGTGTGATGTTGGTGGATGGACGGTGGTCACGCTTGCAGGATTGTCCTGAAAACAGTGGCCCTGTGACTCGCTTGTATCTTCTATAATGTCTCACCATCAAACATTCATAACAATCAACATATAAAATTTCATATGGTTTTATTTCTTCATGTGTCAAAAATTTACAATTATGTCATGCTCCACTCCAGGACATGTTTCCTTCAAACTCTTTATGCTACTATTTTGAAAAAGTGATTTTCAAAGGGAAACAGCGACTTGCACCTTTCCTAATGTCCCTTCCCAGTATGTACCAGAGTTCCATCTTAACATCTTGCCATTGAGAGTAATATAAAAATTCTGGTTTATATTTTTGATCCATTCTCGTATTTGATGAATGCAATCTGAAAATCCGTTTACATAAAATATAATCATAAGAATTAATTGAAATTAAGAGTTTGTTCAATTATTTATACAATGTTGAGCAAAAAAAAAGTATGCAAATATAAAATTTTTTAAAATTTTTGCTTACAAAAGCAACAACATAAAAGGAACTAGTTTGATGTTCCGGGGCATGACGCCAAGCAGCGGTTGCTGTTGTTGGAATGGAATCTAATATGGCGGCATCCATTTGTAAACCAGAATGGAAAATGTAAAATGCATGATTTCCGATGGTAGTTTATTTTACCAAAGAATAATGTTGATGAAAATCAAAACACTATTGAAATAGTGTACTTACTTTTCTGGATGTGGAGAACAGTATTGGAAAGGATGAGTACCGGATTTTTTTTTTAAAAAGGAATTTGAGGGATATTGAAAGGCCAAAAGTTAAGTGAGTAAAGTTAAAAATAATAAATGTATTTGTGCAACTCGATGAATGTTAAAAGAAAGTGTTAAAAAAAATCTACAAATCCAATGCACCTGAAAATCCACAGTTAAAGCTTCTACCATCAAATTTAAGGGATTTATCAGAAACAACCTTCATGTCAGGGCCACATTTTTCCCATTGAATGACGGTCAAAATCAGCAAAATCTTGCAAAGGAACAAGAAAAGAAAATCATTACTTTTTAGAAATAAAGTGGATCAAAAGTGTGAATTTGGAAGACCTTTGGATGCAATAAAATTGAAAGAACAGCCCTTATATTCCTTTCAAAAAAAATCCTGGTACTCACCGATAACAGTGTAAATATCCATTTTCTGCAGAAGCACAAAAGCAGAGTAGAACAACAGGTTAAGAAGAAATGGATTGAAAATGATTGCATTTATAAAGAATTTGAATTAAAATTATCAGAAATGCAGAGTGTTACCACGCAAATAAAAGAAACCAATAAGAATGAAGTATTTAGAATTAAAATCGTCAGAAATTAAGAGGATTAGTGCGCGAACCCCCCCCCCCATTTGAATGAACTATAAGAAATGTCATCTCCATGGCAACCACATTACCAAATGAAAGAAATTTCAAGGTAACCATATTGTAATTTTATTGCCCATATTGTTTAACATAAACTATAACTTGGAGCTATGCCCCTTGATATCAAACTAGCACCACATAAATGATTTTTTTTTGTGTTAAAATAAATATTTAATGCCATGTAATTATAACCAGGATTTTATCAATTTTTTTCTGCCAAAAGAAACACTGCAGTTATTCAGAAACAATAAACAACTAGTTTATAGACACTTGGAATTAAATAGACTCTTCTTGTATTGGTGACTTTACTGTATGTTGTATTTAAAAATTTTTTTTTTGAGATCTTTTTAGGGGGGGGGGGAGTAAGTCTCATATATTGTTTAACCCTTTTGAAATGAATGTCCCAAATATGAGCCAGCATGAAACACCATCTAAGACCGAATGACTCACGGTGAGCCAACGTGTTTCTCCCACCACAGGCCGAATGACTCACTCATGAGCCAGGCACTTGGAACGTTTTGTAAGCTGTTTTTTGGCAATAGATGGCATTCTATGCCCATAAAATTTGAGATACATGGAGATCTGACCTTCTACTCGAAATGAGAGAAATATTACTCACCTACACATGATTTTTATTTTATAAACATAAGGGAAAGGGAATGTGTTTTAGAATTGACTACTTTACGACTGCTCTTGAAAAGAACATGTGGTTTTTGTTTATAGTGAAGAGAGATTTATTTTCGCTATAGCATTTGATTTGGGTTTGCAGTGTAGTTTTTAATGGATAATTAGATCTGGTAGACAAAATTTGTCTTTTTTTTCTTACTTTTTTACAAGGTCCACTTTTACAAATGCTGACAGTAAAATGTTTAAAAACTTGTACTGAAGCAGAAAGTGGCTGAAATAAATGAAGTATATTAATACGAAATATTTAAAGCATGTGCTGTTCGTATAATGTACAGAAAAATATTGAACAACGCATTTATATTTTGGAATTTTTATGGATTTAGGCTTAATTACGCAAAACCCTCTGGCTGTGAGTGACACTCGTGACAGAAACCTTTGACCCTGGCGGTATACACACGCTTGTGTCCTTCATCCCAAAAGGGTTAAGGAGGAATACATTTTTTTGAAGCATTTTGTAATTAAAAACTTTATAAATTATTAGATCATTTTTATTGAAATTTAAAAAATTCATTTAGAGATTGATTGTGATGAAGCACGATCAGAAGAAGAGCGTGTTATGTTGGAAGATGCTAAATTGATGGCAGAATCTGTAATTGATATCAATGAAAAAATCCATCCACGCACAGGTGCAACTCCTCTCCATGTAGCTGCTGCAAAAGGGTATACTGAAGTTATGAAGTAAGTTTCAAGAAATTCAAAATGTTTTTTTATTAGATTTGTTGTAATTATTTCATAAAAGTATCATAAAAACTCTTTAATATACCATTTTCCTCAACTAAAAACTATCTTCAAGGAAGTGGATTATAATTGTCTTTAAAGGCATATAACATCTGGTGTGGCTCAGTTAGTCAGATAAAGACAACTCCTTTTGTCTTTTAGAAAACTTTTATTATGGGACGACATGGACTTTGAGAAACACGTAAAACACATATATGATTAAAATTTAGGTTGTATTATTAGGGCAACCAACCCTTCAATTATGGCTCACAACTGTACAAAATGGTAGCTCACCTGCCATTGAACTCGTATGTATAAACAAAAACGAAAGTTTTGCATTACAGAGCAGCACCCTCTCTAGGACGCTTTTCAACACTCCCCACAAAACATAAATTAATACAACAAATTAAACAATAAAAGAGTTCTAAATCTAACTGAGCAATGTTACATTACAATTGAATCAATTGAATTGGTCTTCTTATATTATTCGTTCAAAGAGAGTCTAAAACGACCAATTATATAATGCAAACAAGTTTTAATTGTTCTAAAATGCCTCTCCCTAGAAGCCTCCCCACCATGCTCCTTTTTCTACAATATATTTCATATTTATACTACTATCAGTATGTACCATCCTCTAAAGGGTATCATCATTTAATCTCTTGTAGCATATGTTGCTGAGCTTTATATAATTTTCTGCAGATTACTAAAACATGACCTAGGGTGTATCAAATTGCACCAAGTTCCATGTTTTTTTGTCCCTCTGTTCTGGGATTTTTATCATCAAATCTAATTATAGGCAACGAAAATAGAACCAATTGCAATTCATGCAATTTCTAAAGATTTCTGATTCTGTGCCATGTTGTCCATGTTCAAGAAAATGTGTATGGCTTTGTTTTTTTACTCCTGCTAGAATTAATAATCATATCAAAGCTATTATTGTATCTTTTGTATCTTGTGGTCAATCAGGAAAAATCTTTACAATGGTTTTGCTGTACTTTCTAATAAGTGAATTTTTACTTCACTTTGTTGCCTTGTACTTATCCTGAAAATATTCTTTGGTTTCATTTTCTCTTTCT
This sequence comes from Trichonephila clavipes, assembly GCA_019973935.1. Taxonomy (NCBI): domain Eukaryota; kingdom Metazoa; phylum Arthropoda; class Arachnida; order Araneae; family Nephilidae; genus Trichonephila; species Trichonephila clavipes. Next base: position 219,772 of record BMAU01004373.1, read on the forward strand.
TGAACTATTGATCTATGTCATTTAATTTTTATTGCAATTCTGTATTACAATTATTTTCCTGTACAACCAAACTTCTTCATACTCGGATTTGTAACATTTGGCCTGAAACATAGCTCAAACCTGATCTTCAGTAAGATAATTTGGGGTTTTCCTTAAAAATGCGTTATTTTTGAAGATATATTTAGAACTATGAAATATAGACTTAAAAGTTTCATAAGAATTTATTTTCTGCAAACAAAATTAACTATTTTTGCTATTAAAATATATTTACATGACTACATGCATGGTATACTCTGTTCACCATTTGATGTTACATGCAATTTTTCCAGTGAAATACGAGACCTTCTGAAATCACAAGACTGACGATACATGTCTAGGATACTTCAATGATAGGTTAATTACGCTTATAACTTGGTGGGGAGGCATTTCAATGTGAATTAGATTCTGTTTACTGTAGACGACTTATCTTATATGCCAGCATGTGTTAAAGGTTGTAGGGAGAAAGTGAACTGTGAAACATGCCAGCATTTTTATATATTTGGGATTCCTTGAAGTATAAAACCTTGTTAAATTAATCATTCAATTCTTATATATTTCCAAGAAATATATATCAAAGGTATAATGACAGTGATTTAGAGGTTTATGTTTCTGATTTATGTGAGGAATATATGGTCTCCTTTCTTTAATTAATGATAGTATTTGAATGAAATTTGGAACATGGGCTCTTTAAACCCCTCTGTATGTATTCTGTGGCACCAGCAAAGTATTTCAGATTTATAATGAAAAAAAATTTTGTTTTAGAAGTTAATTAATCATGTTTTTTAAGTTAATGTATTAAATTAATAACACCAAATCTGTAATTATTTGAGCAATTAATAGTAATACTTCTTTTATCCCACTATAAATGAGAATTACAACCCTTTCTACAATGAGAATTACAAAATTTTTCCTCTTTTCTATTGATGGCATTACTTTGATTTTTTTCAAATGTTTCTTCAAAGCTCTTTCTTTATTGTAATTTTTACTGTATCATCCATTCATTTCAACCTCCCCCCTGTCTATTATGCCATTGAAATAGTTCTTGTAGTTCATTAATGTAGAAGTAATTTAAAAGCTTATAATCTTTAATTTATAAGAAACACAGTGAAACTGATTTTTGATCCTATGTGATAATATCTTAGTACTCACTTAAAATAAAAATTTTAAAGTTGTCTCTGATCTGTGTAACCATGTGTTGCTAGTATTCTCAATCTTTTATCTGACTCAGTAATATTAGTAATGCATGCGCAGAAAACTTTGATTGTATTTAAATCAGATGTAGATAGTGGTTTATTGATTTTTATTATTAGCTGTTATAGTTGGGAATATTTAATAAATTCTTAACTTCTGATAAATAATTTAATTGGAGATTTTTATTTCTGTGAAGATCATTAAATAAAAATTTCTTTTACGAAGTAAAAGAAACATTATTTTTTAGATAATACCTCTCATTTTTGGAAGGGATAAAAACTTACCTTCATTAGTTGAAGAAAACTAACATTGATCACATTGATGTGTCTAAGTAAGAAATGCACTGGTAATCAAGGGCGTTGCTACCCTTGTATCAGCTGTATCAATGATACAGGGGCCCCAACATGTGTAACTACAGTCCCATTAACAGGGTTCCCATAGTTAAAAAAGGGCCCTGAAGGAATTTTGATACTGGGCCCCCTCAGAGCTAGCTATGCCAGTGCTGGTAATATTAATTTTTTGGCTTCTTGGGGCAGAATTCAGCAAAAGGCTTACAGTAGAATGTTAGAGGACTTTGAGCAGTTATTCTTGTAAAAACAGAATTTAAATTTTTATGTGAGAATATGCAGGCATTAAATATTTTAAAAATATGAAATGTATATTTCATATTAAATGGTCAAAATGTTGCAGCAGAACATATATATTTAAACACATGAACACTAAAACAAATTTGATTACTCTCTTAGCTTTGACTAAAATTTGTTGGTAAAAAAGATGAAAAATATTAACTACTTTACTATATGGAAGAACAGTGTTTTTGAAACTAATTAGCTCTGGCATGAGTGGGTTTCTGCAAAATCACCTCTTTTTACAAATTTTGTCTATAATGTCTCACAACATCTACATTGTGGAATAACGTTAAGTTTAAATCTGATATAAATTGATGTCATTAAATTAATACTTTAATTTTAATGTTTAACGTGTTTGCTGTGTGAAATTTTTTCCAGCATCAACGGAATTTTAAAAAATTAATGCATTTAAGTCTGGATATGGAGGGTATTTTTCCTTTGCTAGTTGGCTGTATGTGATTTTTCCCTATGACATAATAGACTGCATTTTGCTGTCTGCAAATCAAATTTGCAAATTTCTAGATCACTTCATTTTACTATATCAGTATAATTATTCAAGGCTTAAACATTTTGTTTTGCATGCTATGTTCACACTTATCATTCTTTTTTATGTATAATTTTTTTTGTTGAGTGTTAAAAGACATGCAAGCTTACATTGATCTTTGTGTGTGTATTACCTGGAATTCAACTTCAGCTTTTAAATAGATAAAAAAAATTAGAAGATAGTCATATGGAAATATTTGATGTAAATTGGTTAGAAATAATGTTTATTTAAATGTTTACTTGAAGTATTAGTAAAAAAAAATGTGATTAAAATGGTACTCTTAAAGATGCAAATTTTTTTTTACCATGCACGATATAACCTACAGTATTCTATTAGTTGTATTGTGTTTTCCATGAAATGCAAGAGAAAATAAAAAAAAAAAAAAAAAAAAAAAATCGCAAACATTCGTTATGAATTCTGTGTTTCTCAAAATAGGTGCTAAAAAAGTTCTTTTAGCACCTATCATGGATGATTTTTTAAAAAGTCATTTTTTTTTTGTATTGCATTGTTTAATCATAGATCAGTAAGTTTGGTAGTGATTTTTCTTCAAAATAAGGGTGCACATGAACTTTTCCCCATTTTCTACCTCCAGTTTCAAAATAAATTCTGTCTTCAAATTAAAAAAAGTTACATATATATTTTTTTAACAAGAAAACTTCACTAATGTGTACAAAGATATGTTACACACATAAAAAAAAGCTCATCAAAGCCAGGATCAAAAATCTTAGGGCTAATCCATTAAAATGAGATGCTATTGTTCATAACATTCGTTATTAGTTTTGTTCAATTGCATCTCTTGATAATGTAGTATTATTTAAGGGAGAAGTAATATGGACAGTATTATTGACTTATATATGAATTTTTTCATGAAATAGTGCATTAAATATTTTTATGGAATAAATTTATGATGCTAATCTCATTTCTTTGTATCTGTGCACTATGTATTTGGCACATCAGATTTGTAGATTTTTAAATATACTGACTAATTTTTTGTGTCTAAAAGTAATGCAAGTCATACACTAAAGTATACTAGAGGAGATCATCTATGATTTATGTTTATGCACCGATTCTTTACTCATTATTTTAAAATTTCTTAAAGATTACACCACACATTAAATGGTGAGGACTGATATAAAAGGAATTTTATTAGAGCGTTCTCCATACGCTCTTGTTCTTACTCTGTTTACACATACACTGTTCTACACACACTAGTGCCCTCTCACAACAAATATTTACTTGTGGGCATTACAAGAATTATTTGTTCACTGCTGAACATCCACCCCCGGGTTGAATGACACATTCAACAATTTTCAAATAACACAATAATACACAAAACCAATGATACACACAATACAAAGCCAATAATACACAATACAGAAAACACTAGTACTCGATAAAAGTAATATTGTTCAATACACAAAAGGTAAATAACTCGAACACACAAATTTGAATTGAAAAAAAGTACACAAATTTGAAATTTTCACATACATTATTCACTTGAAAAAGGCAAAATACAAAGTTTAGTTATTAGACGTGTAAAAATTCCATTTTTAGTTTTCACTAACACTACTCAAATTTTATTATCTTTACCTTGATACCCTTCAAGAATTCTACCAAGAGGCTGATTACACACAGGTAAATTATCTTCTTTCAGAATTACCATATCATGTATTTTTATATTATTCTTTTCAAAATACCATTTATTTCGATTCTGAAGTGTACTCAAATAATTATTTGACCAACGTTTCCAAATCTGTTGCACAATTTTTACTTGTTTTTGCCACACTTTTAACCTGCTATCAGACACTTCAGTTAAACTTAGCTCTGCAATGGCTGTGATGGGACGACCAACTAGTGTCAAATAACCCACTCAACTCGTTTTTCACACAAAAATTACACAAATTACTATCACAATTACTCATAATTTCTCTAAGTCTTTTTAACTTTAATTGTGTGCCAACAAAATTGGTAGCATTGTCTGAAAATACAAGCCTTGATTTTCCTCGTCTACTAAAAAAATCACTTTAAAGCTGCAATGAAAACTCTACTAGATAAATCTAACTATTACTAGGTGACACGCCCTTGTCACCATGCACACAAAAATGCACACATAGACTTTATTTAAGGCTCCTTTTCTTTAATTAGGATATTTAATCCAGAAATTTCATAAAAATCTATTTCCACTTTTCCACTCTCTGAGAAATTCTCTTGGCTGGCAATTGACCCATAATTTGTGAACAAGTAACGGGTTTCTCCTTAAAAACACTATGCTAAATAAAGCACATAAGTAAATACAAAATCAGCACATTCACATAAAAGGTACCACTAAGAGTTATCCTAAAAATGTTGAATAATAAGGAAAATATTGTTTACATACAAAGAGAAATGCACATAGGTAAATTCACCAAATCTAATTAAGTAGCAGTTTAGAAAGATACTTAACTTTTCCTCACTCTTTATATTAATGTAGTACACAAGTGAAGAAACCAAAATTATTTTACTATAAAATATCAAACTTCACAAATAGCATGATTGAATTAATTCTAAGAGTACACATGTAAACACTAAATACGTATATAAATTCCACAATAGACAGTTTCTTAGCAAATTATGAAAACTCCACTTTTAAATGAATATTTTAAGTTTAACATACATGCATATACAACATCAATAAAAAAAAATATAATAATGATACATTCTATGTATTGTCCAGGTCCAATCCACAAGGCTTAATCACTTTATCTCCTGGGTTTCTCCTCAAGAGTGTTCTCTTTGTAGGGGGAAGTCAAATGTCCATTTCCGTTCCTGTTTTAACTGACGGTGTAGAAGAGGGGACATTCAGCGCTGTTTCTCTCCTTTAGTTCTCCATGTACTCTTAAAAGCCCCGGTCATTTTTTGAGAATGGATCCGATTTCACCTCTTAACGTTTCACCAGCCGGCGTCTACCGAAGGGGAAAGGTGGTCTCCTTTCTACCACAAATCACCCTGAATAGTCACTTTCCATTTGGCCAGCCGTTTAAAAACACTATTTTGAAGTTTTGGAGAGTCTATGTCACTCATTCTAGACTTAAGTCTAACTTTTTTTTGCATTGTTGGTCGCTTTCTCATAACAATTCGTTGGATAAAAGGCAGTGTCCTAGCAGGTTTCTCTACTTCTCGCTGAACTTGCAAATATTTTCACCAATGATATTGCACAAATACAACGCTGCTTGAGGCCCTTAAATTCGCTTTAACACACTTTTTGTTCTACTTCTTCCATTTCATCATCATCCAAATTCAATGGATCCCTACTAAGTACCACTGGATTAATATCTTCTTTAGCTGTCTCCTTTATCACATCGACTGATGTTTCTTCACACCTCTCATCGGCAGAAATTAGCAGTACTCTAGGTAAACCCTTTTCTTCCGGAACAGTGACAGGCTGTGCCATAGCATCTGGACCCACACTAAGCATTTTGGCTCATTCACTTTCAAGAGGAAGAACTCTCTCGGTTGCTTGAGGTAACTCCATGTCTTCATCTGACTTTTCCGATCCCATTTCTTCTTTCAACACCCTTTCACATGCACTAGCATCAAACACTATTTGCTGTTTCATAGTGAGAGATTCGTTTTTTATTATCACTTGGTGAGGAAAATAAAGCACTGGGTCATTCGTTGAAATAAAAGGATTTGTTACCTTCTCAATTCCCTCATCTAAATAATTCATGAAAACCTTACAATACTCAGAATACAACACCTTATCACTTTGCATTTTTCTCATAGGACTTCTGAGTCGTCTTTTTTCTAAATTAGTTTCACTCAACTCATTATCTCCTTTCCACGGGAGTTCTACCTTTTATCCACCATTTTTAAAATATTCTCTCTGCTTAAACATTTCTAAGCTAATGTCCTCCTCACTATTACAATTCTCGTTTTTGACACCAATCGATTTTAACTCCCTAAGAGACTTTAATGTTTTATTTTAATCACTATCTCTAATTAATCCACACTGAATCTTATTATCCCTCACCTCATCTCCTACACTTCCGCTAACTACATATCCAAAAACAGTATTTTGTAAAATTAGTCGAGAATCTCCACAATAAATTTGGCATGGTCTCGGTAATTCGTAAAATATTTTCGTGCCTAACAACACATCAATTTTACCAGGAATATTAAATTTATAATCGGCTAGTTTAATTTCACTTGGTTTATTTAATGAAACATTTATTATTTGAGACGGAGTCTAATCAGTTATCTTTTTTACAACTAATAAATTTAGCTCTTTTTTGAAACTTAAATCATCATTACATATGGAGGTCGTAATACCCTCATTTATTCTCATTGTTGATTCATTTAAACAAGATACTAACAAATTAATTTTCTCATTTTTTAATTGTAATCTATCTGCACAATCTTTCATAATAAAATTTGATTGACTCCCTACATCCAAAAGCGCTCTTACCTCATGCAAGATGCCAAATCTATCCCTAAGGTAGCACTGAACGCTACTCAGTAAAATGGTTCGTGTTTTATTCTTTAAAAAGCTCATTGCTACAAATGACTTGTTTTCTTCATTTCCACCTTGGGGGGAAACGACGCAATCTGATCCTTCCAGTCCCCGGAACACACCTGCGAGCGGATTGAGAACGGACCCCTCAAAAATTTGGGAGGGAGGTTTGTTGTCCGGTTTGGAAAAGTGAATCAAGCGATTATGTGGTTTCTTACAGAAACAGTCTTCCGCATGGCAGCTTTTGACATTACAGTTAGAGGAAAAGCACTTGAAACATAACTGATTAGCTTTTACGAAACCCACTCTTTCACTGACGCTGAGAGATTTAAATTTTGGGCATGAATACAGCGGGTGGAATTCTTTTGATTTGCAACAAAAACGTTTCACATTTTTAACGGAAGACAGATTTACGCTTGAAATATTTTTTGCTCCACGATGATTATAGACTTCATTATGTTTAAACTTAGGAAATAAATTCTGTTCTCTAATTTTTCCCTTGGATGATATAAAAATATCACACTCGCGAGCTAGCTCTTGCGGCTTAAACCACATTTCGCCCTGCTTAATGCCAATATGCGCATTTAATTCTCGGTCTAATGTCTCTATTATCTTATCTGATTTTAACTCACAAACTGACTTGAAACCATTGACCTCCCATAATTGGCAATAGTAATTAAAATTCACACTAAATCTAGAAGCGAATTGAACATAACTCTTGTTAGGTAATTTTTGAGCCTTTTTAAATTGATTTAAACATTCATAGGGGTCGGTTGAAATTTTTTTAACACAATTAATTGCCTTCAATTTATTATAGTCACTGAAATCTTCTTCTCGAAAATAAATCATTAAGTTATTTGCTTTTTCTCCTAGAATATTCAAAAGAATTTCGGGTTTTAATTTCCCAGGAACATTTTTAGTTTAGAATGCCTTTTCTATTGATTGAAAAAATAAATTAAATGACTGCTCTTAGGGGTAGCGGGATTGTTAACATTTTAATACTTTTAATGAAGCTTTTAATATTACACTCGGTTGTAATTCATTGATTTTCATTTTATAAAGGTACATTTTTGCCCGATTGATTATGTAATTTTGCTATTTCCGACTCCTTCTCTAACTGTGACAGTTTAATTTTTTCAATTTCTAGTCTATTTTCGTTTTCATTTCTTCTATCATTTATCTCCTCCAATACACAATCAACAATAGCCTGATACGTTTTCTTATCATTTTTATAAATCTCACTCTCCTGTATTAATTCTCTTAAATCTAGAACTTCAGCATTGTCTGGGACAGCTAATTTTAATTCTTCCACAATAGATATCAATTCATCGTTTTTAAATTTACCTATACTCATTTTCACAAAGTAAAGTTATCTCAATCACCAATGAAAACAAATAAATCACATTTTAATTATGTAAACCACAAATCAAAGTTAACTCAACCTCAAATTAAAGTTATCTTATCTACACATGAGACATTTAAATCACAATAATTATCTCAAAAGACAAATTAAAGTTAACTCAACCTCAAACTAAACACTTATAAGTCACAAAATAACTATCTCAATCACAAGTTAAAGTTATTTTAATCACTTATAAACCACAAATAATTATTCTCAAAACACAAAATAAAGTTAACTCTCAACCACAAATGAAACACATATAAATCACAAATAACTATCTCAAACACAAATTAGACACCTATAAATCACAAAATAACTATCTCAATCTAAAATTAAAGTTATTTCAACCACTTATAAATCACGAAATAATTATTCTCAAAACACAAAATACGAAAATTGAAGACTGACCTCTCACCAAGTGACAATATCAATTTTCTCTCCACTAAAAGGATGCTTCCTTTCTTTTCATTTGTGATCATTGCGTACACTACAATTCCTTATCTTCAGTCCCGGCCATTTCAGGCTCTGACGGACCATGTTTATGCACCGATTCTTTACTCATTATTTTAAAATTTCTAAAAGATTACACCACACATTAAATGGCGAGGACTGATATAAAAATAATTTTATTAGAGCATTCTCCATACGCTCTTATTCTTACTCTGTTTACACATACACTGTTCTACACACACTAGCGCCCTCTCGCGACAAATATTTACTTGTTGTGGGCGTTACAAGAATTATTTGTTCAACACTGAACAATTTATTTCTGTGGGTTATACTTATGTTGATGCTACTAATAAAGGCTTCTATGAATAAAGGTTTGCTGTAAAATGGAAATTAAGGTTTTAGAAATTTATGAATATATGAAAATTAAGAAAATTTAATATGCTAATATAATTTGCTCATTAATAGTATTAATTTGAGCTCCAGGTGTCAGCTACCCGTGCATTCACTAAATATGCAATTGCATTTTTTTACACTAATTATCGAAGTTTAGGTCTACTGAAATTATTCTGTTACATTTTATATTTCATGTCTAATTTGTTTGTACATTTTGTTTTTGTTTCCACATACATTGAAATAATTTTTCACTTAATTACACACAATGTTCTAATTAGTATTAAAATATTTATAGTTGAGTGGGAAATACTGTATGAATTTGCAACCTAAAATTTAGGAGCTGTTTCTTAAATTTAGATTTTATCATCAAATCTGTTGATATGTCTATAAATTGTTTCCTTTCCTTCAGTGGCAAACCCTCTCATTTGTTTTATTATAATAAAAGTTTAAAGTATTACAGAATCTATTATAAATAAATAAAATTTTCAGTTTTAATCTTTGGGATGGTCTTGCTTTGTTTTGGATATAAGTTTAAAATCGAGTTCTATTGATATTATTTGTAAAGATATTTTTCATGTTCAACATCCAATTTATTGTTGTATTTTGTTTTTTTCCTGATTTATGTTAAAAAAGTCTTCACACAAATGCGTTTTGACGAAGTTCGTCAAAGATTTTATAGCTTTTGAGAAAATTAGGGATATTTCATGTAAATTTTTTAATCAAAAATCAAGACCTTCTCGTTCATATCTACATTTTAACATAGAATCTGTTGATAATTCAATCAGTTATCCTCTTTCTGTCAGTAATAAATCCTGATATTTAGTGAAATAGATTTTCAATCCATTCATGGGAGCCTTCTTGCTGAGGAAAGTAATTACTGATAGTGGATTTAATTATAAATTATGTTCCTGAGTTAATCTTTTTGCATCTTTATTCAAATATATTCCATTTTCTATTAGAAAATCATGTTTTAAAACATTGCATAATATTTTTTACGTAATATTCCCAAATAAAATACTACAGTTTAAGCTTTGATTTTATCATACAGTTTATTAATATTTACTTTTTAAGGCCTTTAAAGATAAATTCGTTTATAGTTATAAGTATATCAGATAAATATGGTAAAATATATTTACTCATAGTTATACAAACTCCGTAGAGATCGAACATGAATCTATTTTGCATACCCACTTATAATTTCCTTTTAAAATTTTTATTTTGACTCGGGAAACCATATAGTTCCACGAAGCACCTCTGCTCTAAAGTGTAGTATTCACAATGGTTAAGAAATACATTGTGTAGATACATGTAATGCTGTGCAAATGGGTTGATGAATCTGATGAAAAATGTGTTCTTAGTTTTAAAAGGATATCACATGTTGATTAACAATATATTTTCTACAGGAATGATAAGTTATCTTACATATTGATCATACTAATGTTTAAATATCAATAGAATTTTGGAACATACTGTTGGTATATTTTATACGGTTAAAGATGGAAAGAATTAAAGGAAATCAAGCTTTAAGAATGATCTAGCAACTATGTATGGTTTATTATTAGACATGGCAACATATTATTTGTGACTTACTGTTTCATTCTGCTGCTGAAATTTAAATCTTATTCACATTTTTTTTATGTCAAGTAAATAACAGAATAGTAAATGTGCAGCAGGAAGTCGTGTGAATATTGTTTTACTGGTAAGAAATTTTTATGCCTATCATTTATTCAATTTTGTAATTATTTACCAGGATTCCATTCTTTCTCCATATTTCAGTCTTTATTTTGCATGGCTTATTTTTATTTTATGGCTTCAGTTTCATTTACATCAAGATTTATTTCTTTCTTTACATAAATCGTATACGAAGGCATCTTCAATGAAATGTAAATGTGACTTAAAGAATCTTTATTTTTGAGCTTGTATTCCTTCCATTATTTATCTGCATGTTTATCAATAGTATTTTGTTATGACCTTAAAATATTTTTATACAAATTGGCACATGAACATATTTTTGTTATAAATGATAAAAGTTTTTAAATTTCCACTTTCTAAAAAAATAATATAATTAAAACAACAACTTCCACAAAATGTATATAATGAAGCATCTATAAATTGATTGCATTCCTTGCATTGATTGTTGAATATATATCATGTCTACAATATTTAAAATTTCTCTTTGTTCGTTGGATGTGTTATTGTAATTATGTTTGAGATTTAAACACAAAATTTCTAGGTGTATCCAGTGCCCATGATTGTGAGAAATCATGAATGTTTTCTGTATTCAGCATGCAAATAAATGGACAAATTTAGTATGCAGCATGTTGTCCTGTATATTACAAAATCCTATTGATACACTGATGATATTATGCCTTTGTCTTGCAATTTTACATTTTGATCTGTGTAGTTAGTGTGAATTTTTTTTATCTGTCAAAAGAATAAATCTAGAATAAATGCATATTCCAAGATGCCTCTTTTAAATACGTAAGCAAGCAAGGTGATGGGATAAAAAAAAAAAATGAGTCAGGTGAGAAATTGCACAGTTGGTCCACTGTGCTTCCCTGATAAGACAAAAGCCACTTCTCCTGCAATTTGTTTGAATTATGGATTGCAAGACAAGTTATTTTTGAATCTAAAGCTTATTGTTTCCCTGAAGTTACATGAAATTGATGTGCATAATGTATTTTTCTGGTTCCAAAAGGTAAAAAGTGGTATGTGTGAATTTCTTTCATTTGATGTTTTTTCGATGTGTTAATTGTTTTCCAATAGTTTTGCATTTTCCTCTTAGTGGCAAGTGTAGCATGAAGCACAATGTCTATCCTACAAAATTGTGCCAATATATTTTTGGTAATAATGTGCCATTGTGTTACAATTTTGCATTCTGATAAACATAGTTAGTGTAAATTTTCTTATGCTGAAACAATAAATCAAGAATCAATGTGTATTCCAAGAAGGTGCCTGTAATAAAAATGAGAAGAGAAGATGTTGGTATAAGAAATGATGGGAACAGGGTAAAAAAATGGCACAGTGGTCCCATAAAATGAGCGCTATTATTTGTAAACAGCACAACATTTTTTGTGGTCCACTGTGCGACCCGGATAAATCAACAGCTACTTTTCCTGCAATTTATTTGAATAATGGAATGAAAATGGTATGAATTTCTTTGACTTGGATGTTTTTTTGATGTTTTGAAAGTTTAAAAATATATATGCTTTTTTCCTTATTGTGGCAATGACAGCATGTGGCAATATACCTTTGTGTTGCAATTTTACATTTTGATCTCTGTAGTTAGTAATTGTGAATTTTTCCTATCTGTCAAAAGAATAAATCAAGAATCAATGCATTGTCTAAGATACCTCTAATAAACTTGCACAGTCAAGATGGTGGGATAAAAAAAAGAGTAAGCAGGGCTTAAAATGGCGCAGTTGGTCTTCACAAAAGGTGTACTATTATTTATAAAAGCACACCATTTGCTGGGACTTACTGGGCTACCCTGATAAAACAACAGTCAATTTAAATAATGGATTACAAAGCATAAGTTATTTTGCAATCTACAGTTTGTAGTCCTTCCAGATACTTTGTGAAACCATGGTGAGAGGAATGCACCTACTCTCTTCAGGATCAGATGTGATAAGGTGGTTCTGTTTTGGTGTTTTTTCAATGTTTTTAATTGTTTTCAAGTAGCTTTGCTTTTTTTTTGTTGTGGCAAGTATAGCATGAAACAAATTGTGTATCCTACAAATTTGTGTCAATGGTATTAATGTACCTTTGTGTTTCAAGTTTGCTTGTGATTAGCGTAGCTGGTGTGGATATTTTTGCGAAAACAATAAATCAAGAATCAGTGAAGAAGAAGGTGCTGCAATAAAAATGAGCATCAAGATGAGGGATTAGCATAAAAAAGTGGCTCAGTGGCCCCATGAAAAATATGCAATTATTTGTAAACAGAATGTCCTCTGTTGTCTCTCTGTCCTCTGCAACCAAAATAAGACAACAGCTACATTTTCTACAGTTTACCTAAATAATTGATGGCGAGTCATAAGTTATTTATGAATCTAAAACTTTTAGCCCTGAATGCTTCATGAAGTCTTGATGTACAGAGTATAACAATTGTTGTGGTTCAAAGAGGATAAAGTGGTATGAACTTTGGTTTGGGATGGTTTTTGATGTTTTGAATGTTTTAAAATATTTATGCTTTTTACCTTATTGTGGCAATGGCAGCATGAAATATCTATCTTTCCTGTAAAACTGTCTCAATGTGTGTTCGTAGTATTTTTTTTACCTTGGTGTTGTTTAATTTTGAATTGTGTTGTATGTTGTTGGTGTGAATATTTTATATGCTGAAACAATATATCAAGAATTAATTCGCATTCCGAGACTCGTAATTGATGAACATGAAGAGACAAGATGGTGGGTTGAAAAAAGAATAAGCAGGGCTTAAAATTGTACAGTTGGTCCACACAACTGTGTTCTATTTTGTTATAAAAGTACACAAGTTGTTGGGGCTTCTGTGCTACCCTGAGAAGACAACAGCTACTTTCCCACAATTTATTTAAATAATGGATTAAAGGCAAAAGTTATTTTTGAACCTATGACTTTTAGAACCTCCAAATTCTTCTCATTGCTAAGTATGAAAAATATACCAACTCTTCTGGCTCAAAGATGTCAAAGTGGTATGAATTTCTTTAATTTGATGTTTTTTCGATGTTTTGATTCTTTTCAAATATTGTTGCCTCCCTCCCCTTATTGTGGCAAATACAGCATGAAGCATATAGTCTATCGTACAAAATTTATGTATGTATTAATGATATTAATGTAATTTTGTGTTGCTACTTTACATCTTGATAAACACAGTTGGTGTGAATTTTTCTTATGCTAAAACAAATTGAAAATTAGTGTATATTCCAAGAAGGTACTTACAATAAATTAACCTCAGCATCAAGATAATGGAATAAAAAAAGGATGTGCAGGGTAAAAAGAGGCACAGTAGCACGATGAAAAGAGTGCTTTTATTTGCAAACAGCACTCTTTTTTTTGTGCCTTACTGTGCTACCCTGAAAAGACAACACCTATTTTTCCTGCAATTTATTTGAATAATGGAATAAAAGCGGCATGACTTACTTTGACTCGATGTTTTTTTGATGTATTGAATGTTTAAAAATTTGTGTGCTTTTCTCCATATTATGCAAATCAAAGCATGGTATTAATGTACCTTTTTGTTGCAATTTTACATCTTGATGTGTGTAGTTAGTGTGAATTTTACTTATCTGTCAAAAGAATTAATGAAGAATTAATGCATATTCCAAGAAGATGCCTTTAATAAATGCGTGAGCAAGCATGGTGACGGGATAGAAAAAAAGAATTAGCAGGGTGAGATGTGGCACAGTTGGTCCACTAAAAAGTATGCTAATATTTTACCATTTGTTGCGGTCGAATTTGCTTCCCTGATAAGACGACAGCTACCTTTTCTGCGATTTGTTTGAATTATGGATTGGAAGACAAGTTATTTTTAAACCTATTGTTTATGGTTTTTTCTGATGCTACATGAAATCGTGGTACATAATTAATTTTTCTGGTTCGAAAAAGAAAAAGTGGTACGGAAACTTCTTTTATTTGATGTTTTTTTGATGTTTTAGTCATTTTCGAATAGATTTGCATTTGCTTCTTTGTGCCAAGTATAGCATGAAGTATACTATTTATCCTAATAAATTGTGTCAATGTATTTTTGTTATTAATGTGTCTTTGTGTTACAATTTTGCATTCTGATAAACATCGTTGGTGTGAATTTTTCTTATGCTGAAACAAATTTAAAATTAGTGTATATTCCAAGAAGGTACTTAGAATAAATTGACGTGAACATCAACATAATGGAATAAAAAAAGGATGTGCAGGGTAAAAAATGGCACAGTAGCACCATGAAATGAGTGCTTTTTTTGTGGCTTACTGTGCTACCCTGAAAAGACAACAGCTATTTTTCCTGCAATTTATTTTAATAACGGAATAAAAGCGGCATGACTTACTTTGACTCGATGTTTTTTGATGTATTAAATGTTTAAAAATTTGTGTGCTTTTCTCCATATTATGGCAATCAAAGCATGGTATTAATGTGCCTTTGTGTTGCAATTTTATATTTTGATATGTGTGGTGTGAATTATTCTTCCAAAAGAATGAATCAAGAATCAATGCATATTCTAAGATACTTCTAATAAGCTTGCACAATCAAGATGGTGGGATAAAAAAAGAGTAAGCAGGGCTTTAAAAGGGCACATTTGGTCCACACAAAATGTGTACTATTATTTATAATAGCACATTATTTGTTGGGACTTACTGGGATACCCTGATAAAAAACTACAGTCAATTAAAATAATGGATTCGAAAGCTTAAGTTATTTTAAGATCTACAGTTTGTAGTCCTTCCAGATACTTTGTAAAACCGTGGTGAGAGGAATGCACTTTCTCTCTTCAGGAAAAGATGTGATAAGGTGGTATGAACTTTTCTGTTTTGGTGTTTTTTCAATGTTTTTAATTGTTTTCAAGTAGCTTCGCTTTTTTTTTGTTGTGGCAAGTATAGCATGAAACAAATTGTGTATCCTACAAATTTGTGTCAATGGTATTAATGTACCTTTGTGTTTCAAGTTTGCTTGTGATTAGCGTAGCTGGTGTGAATATTTTTGCGTAAACAATAAATCAAGAATCAGTGAAGAAGAAGGTGCTGCACAATAAAAATGAGCATCAAGATAAGGGATTAGCGTAAAAAGTGGCTCAGTGGCCCCATGAAAAATATGCAATTATTTGTAAACAGCATGTCCTCTGTTGTCTCTCTGTCCTCTGCAACCAAAATAAGACCACAGCTACATTTTCTACAGTTTACCTAAATAATTGATGGCGAGTCATAAGTTATTTATGAATCTAAAACTTTTAGTCCTGAATGCTTCATGAAGTCTTGATGTACAGAGTATAACAATTGTTGTGGTTCAAAGAGGATAAAGTGGTATGAACTTTGGTTTGGGATGGTTTTTGATGTTTTGAATGTTTTAAAATATTTATGCTTTTTACCTTATTGTGGCAATGGCAGCATGAAATATCTATCTTTCCTGTAAAACTGTCTCAATGTGTGTTCGTAGTATTTTTTTTACCTTGGTGTTGTTTAATTTTGAATTGTGTTGTATGTTGTTGTTGTGAATATTTCTTATATGCTGAAACAATATATCAAGAATTAATTCGCATTCCGAGACTCGTAATTGATGAACATGAAGAGACAAGATGGTGGGTTGAAAAAAGAATAAGCAGGGCTTAAAATTGCACAGTTGGTCCACACAACTGTGTTCTATTTTGTTATAAAAGCACACAAGTTGTTGGGGCCTTCTGTGCTACCCTGAGAAGACAACAGCTACTTTCCTACAATTTATTTAAATAATGGATTAAAGGAAAAAGTTATTTTTGAACCTATGACTTTTAGAACCTCCAGATGCTTCTCATTGCTAAGTATGAAAAATATACCAACTCTTCTGGCTCAAAGATGTCAAAGTGGTATGAATTTCTTCAATTTGATGTTTTTTCGATGTTTTGATTCTTTTCAAATATTTTTCCCTCCCTCCCCCTATTGTGGCAAATACAGCATGAAGCATATTGTCTATCCTACAAAATTTATGTATGTATTAATGATATTGATGTAATTTTGTGTTGCTACTTTTTACATTTTGATCAACATAGTTGGTGTGAATTTTCTGATGCTAAAACAAATTGAAAATTAGTGTATATTCCAAGAAGGTACTTACAATAAATTAACCTGAGCATCAAGATAATGGAATACAAAAAGGATGTGCAGGGTAAAAAGAGGCACAGTAGCACCATGAAATGAGTGCTTTTATTTGTAAACAGCACTCCTTTTATTGTGGCTTACTGTGCTACCCTGAAAAGACAACACCAATTTTTCCTGCAATTTATTTGAATAATGGAATAAAAGAGGAATGACTTACTTTGACTCAATGTTTTTTTGATGTATTGATTGTTTAAAAATTTGTGTGCTTTTCTCCATATTATGGCAATCAAAGCATGGTATTAATGTACCTTTTTGTTGCAATTTTACATCTTGATGTGTGTAGTTAGTGTGAATTTTACTTATCTGTCAAAAGAATTAATGAAGAATTAATGCATATTCCAAGAAGATGCCTTTAATAAATGCGGGAGCAAGCAAGGTGACGGGATAGAAAAAAAGAATTAGCAGGGTGAGATGTGGCACAGTTGGTCCACTAAAAAGTATGCTAGTATTTTACCATTTGTTGTGGTCGAATTTGCTTCCCTGATAAGACGACAGCTACCTTTTCTGCGATTTGTTTGAATTATGGATTGGAAGACAAGTTATTTTTAAACCTATTGTTTATGGTTTTTTCTGATACTACATGAAATCGTGGTAAATAATTAATTTTTCTGGTTCGAAAAAGAAAAAGTGGTACGGGAACTTCTTTTATTTGATGTTTTTTTGATGTTTTAGTCATTTTTGAATAGATTTGCATTTGCTTCTTTGTGCCAAGTATAGCATGAAATATACTATTTATCCTAATAAATTGTGTCAATATATTTTTGTTATTAATGTGTCTGTGTTACAATTTTGCATTCTGATAAACATCGTTGGTGTGAATTTTTCTTATGCTGAAACAAATTAAAAATTAGTGTATATTCCAAGCAGGTACTTAGAATTAATTGACGTGAGCATCAAGGTAATGGAATAAAAAAAGGATGTTCAGGGTGAAAAATGGCACAGTAGCACGATGAAATGAGTGCTTTTATTTGCAAACAGCACTCTTTTTTTTTGTGCCTTACTGTGCTACCCTGAAAAGACAACACCTATTTTTCCTGCAATTTATTTGAATAATGGAATAAAAGCGGCATGACTTACTTTGACTCGATGTTTTTTTGATGTATTAAATGTTTAAAAATTTGTGTGCTTTTCTCCATATTATGGCAATCAAAGCATGGTATTAATGTGCCTTTGTGTTGCAATTTTATATTTTGATATGTGTGGTGTGAATTTTTCTTTCAAAAGAATGAATCAAGAATCAATGCATATTCTAAGATACCTCTAATAAACTTGCACAGTCAAGATGGTGGGATAAAAAAAGAGTAAGCAGGGGTTTAAAAGGGCACATTTGGTCCACACAAAATTTGTACTATTATTTATAATAGCACATTATTTGTTGGGACTTACTGGGCTACTCTGATAAAACTACATTCAATTAAAATAATGAATTTGAAAGCTTAAGTTATTTTAAGATCTACAGTTTGTAGTCCTTCCAGATACTTTGTAAAACCGTGCTGAGAGGAATGCACCTTCTTTCTTCAGGATCAGATGTGATAAGGTGGTATGAACTTTTCTGTTTTGGTGTTTTTTCAATGTTTTTAATTGTTTTCAAGTAGCTTCGCTTTTTTTTTGTTGTGGCAAGTATAGCATGAAACAAATTGTGTATCCTACAAATTTGTGTCAATGGTATTAATGTTCCTTTGTGTTTCAAGTTTGCTTGTGATTAGCGTAGCTGGTGTGAATATTTTTGCGTAAACAATAAATCAAGAATCAGTGAAGAAGAAGGTGCTGCACAATAAAAATGAGCATCAAGATAAGGGATTAGCGTAAAAAAGTGGCTCAGTGGCCCCATGAAAAATATGCAATTATTTGTAAACAGCATGTCCTCTGTTGTCTCTCTGTCCTCTGCAACCAAAATAAGACAACAGCTACATTTTCTACAGTTTACCTAAATAATTGATGGCGAGTCATAAGTTATTTATGAATCTAAAACTTTTAGTCCTGAATACTTCATGAAGTCTTGATGTACAGAGTATAATAATTGTTGTGGTTCAAAGAGGATAAAGTGGTATGAACTTTGGTTTGGGATGGTTTTTGATGTTTTGAATGTTTTAAAATATTTATGCTTTTTACCTTATTGTGGCAATGGCAGCATGAAATATCTATCTTTCCTGTAAAACTGTCTCAATGTGTGTTCGTAGTATTTTTTTACCTTGGTGTTGTTTAATTTTGAATTGTGTTGTATGTTGTTGGTGTGAATATTTTATATGCTGAAACAATATATCAAGAATTAATTCGCATTCCGAGACTCATAATTGATGAACATGAAGAGACAAGATGGTGGGTTGAAAAAAGAATAAGCAGGGCTTAAAATTGCACTGTTGGTCCACACAACTGTGTTCTATTTTGTTATAAAAGCACACAAGTTGTTGGGGCCTTCTGTGCTACCCTGAGAAGACAACAGCTACTTTCCCACAATTTATTTAAATAATGGATTAAAGGAAAAAGTTATTTTTGAACCTATGACTTTTAGAACCTCCAGATGCTTCTCATTGCTAAGTATGAAAAATATACCAACTCTTCTGGCTCAAAGATGTCAAAGTGGTATGAATTTCTTTAATTTGATGTTTTTTCGATGTTTTGATTCTTTTCAAATATTTTTCCCTCCCTCCCCCTATTGTGGCAAATACAGCATGAAGCATATTGTCTATCCTACAAAATTTATGTATGTATTAATGATATTAATGTAATTTTGTGTTGCTACTTTTTACATTTTGATCAACATAGTTGGTGTGAATTTTTCTTATGCTAAAACAAATTGAAAATTAGTGTATATTCCAAGAAGGTACTTACAATAAATTAACCTGAGCATCAAGATAATGGAATACAAAAAGGATGTGCAGGGTAAAAAGAGGCACAGTAGCACCATGAAATGGGTGCTTTTATTTGTAAGGACTTACTGTGCTACCCTGAAAAGACAACACCTATTTTTCCTGCAATTTATTTGAATAATTTGATGTGTGTAGTTAGTGTGAATTTTACTTATCTGTCAAAAGAATTAATGAAGAATTAATGCATATTCCAAGAAGATGCCTTTAATAAATGCGTGAGCAAGCAAGGTGACGGGATAGAAAAAAAGAATGAGTAGGGTGAAATGTGGCACAGTTGGTCCACTAAAAAGTATGCTAGTATTTTACCATTTGTTGTGGTCGAATTTGTTTCCCTGATAAGACGACAGCTACCTTTTCTGCGATTGGTTTGAATTATGGATTGGAAGACAAGTTATTTTTAAACCTATTGTTTATGGATTTTTCTGATGCTACATGAAATCGTGGTACATAATTTATTTTACTGGTTCGAAAGAGAAAAAGTGGTACGGGAACTTCTTTTATTTGATGTTTTCTTGATGTTTTAGTCATTTTCGAATAGATTTGCATTTGCTTCTTTGTGCCAAGTATAGCATGAAATATACTATTTATCCTAATAAATTGTGTCAATATATTTTTGTTATTAATGTGTCTGTGTTACAATTTTGCATTCTGATAAACATCGTTGGTGTGAATTTTTCTTATGCTGAAACAAATTAAAAATTAGTGTATATTCCAAGCAGGTACTTAAAATAAATTGACGTGAGCATCAAGATAATGGAATAAAAAAAGGATGTGCAGGGTAAAAAATGGCACAGTAGCACCATGAAATGAGTGCTTTTATTTGCAAACAGCACTCCTTTTTTTGTGGCTTACTGTGCTACCCTGAAAAGACAACAGCTATTTTTCCTGCAATTTATTTGAATAACGGAATAAAAGCGGCATGACTTACTTTGACTCGATGTTTTTTGATGTATTGAATGTTTAAAAATTTGTGTGCTTTTCTCCATATTATGGCAATCAAAGCATGGTATTAATGTGCCTTTGTGTTGCAATTTTATATTTTGATATGTGTGGTGTGAATTTTTCTTCCAAAAGAATGAATCCAGAATCAATGCATATTCTAAGATACCTCTAATAAACTTGCACGGTCAAGATGGTGGGATAAAAAAAGAGTAAGCAGAGCTTTAAAAGGGCACATTTGGTCCACACAAAATGTGTACTATTATTTATAATAGCACATTATTGGTTGGGACTTACTGGGATACCCTGATAAAAAAACTACAGTCAATTAAAATAATGGATTCGAAAGCTTAAGTTATTTTAAGGTCTACAGTTTGTAGTCCTTCCAGATACTTTGTAAAACCGTGGTGAGAGGAATGCCCCTTCTCTCTTCAGGATAAGATGTGATAAGGTGGTATGAACTTTTCTGTTTTGGTGTTTTTTCAATGTTTTTAATTGTTTTTAAGTAGCTTCGCTTTTTTTTTTGTTGTGGCAAGTATAGCATGAAACAAATTGTGTATCCTACAAATTTGTGTCAATGGTATTAATGTACCTTTGTGTTTCAAGTTTGCTTGTGATTAGCGTAGCTGGTGTGAATATTTTTGCGTAAACAATAAATCAAGAATCAGTGAAGAAGAAGGTGCTGCACAATAAAAATGAGCATCAAGATAAGGGATTAGCGTAAAAAAGTGGCTCAGTGGCCCCATGAAAAATATGCAATTATTTGTAAACAGCATGTCCTCTGTTGTCTCTCTGTCCTCTGCAACCAAAATAAGACAACAGCTACATTTTCTACAGTTTACCTAAATAATTGATGGCGAGTCATAAGTTATTTATGAATCTAAAACTTTTAGTCCTGAATACTTCATGAAGTCTTGATGTACAGAGTATATAAATTGTTGTGGTTCAAAGAGGATAAAGTGGTATGAACTTTGGTTTGGGATGGTTTTTGATGTTTTGAATGTTTTAAAATATTTATGCTTTTTACCGTATTGTGGCAATGGCAGCATGAAATATCTATCTTTCCTGTAAAACTGTCTCAATGTGTGTTCGTAGTATTTTTTTTACCTTGGTGTTGTTTAATTTTGAATTGTGTTGTATGTTGTTGGTGTGAATATTTTATATCCTGAAACAATATATCAAGAATTAATTCGCATTCCGAGACTCGTAATTGATGAACATGAAGAGACAAGATGGTGGGTTGAAAAAAGAATAAGCAGGGCTTAAAATTGCACAGTTGGTCCACACAACTGTGTTCTATTTTGTTATAAAAGCACACAAGTTGTTGGGGCCTTCTGTGCTACCCTGAGAAGACAGCAGCTACTTTCCCACAATTTATTTAAATAATGGATTAAAGGAAAAAGTTATTTTTTAACCTATGACTTTTAGAACCTCCAGATGCTTCTCATTGCTAAGTATGAAAAATATACCAACTCTTCTGGCTCAAAGATGTCAAAGTGGTATGAATTTCTTTAATTTGATGTTTTTTGATGTTTTGATTCTTTTCAAATATTTTTCCCTCCCTCCCCCTATTGTGGCAAATACAGCATGAAGCATATTGTCTATCCTACAAAATTTATGTCTGTATTAATGATATTAATGTAATTTTGTGTTGCTACTTTTTACATTTTGATCAACATAGTTGGTGTGAATTTTTCTGATGCTAAAACAAATTGAAAATTAGTGTATATTCCAAGAAGGTACTTAAAATAAATTAACCTGAGCATCAAGATAATGGAATACAAAATGGATGTGCAGGGTAAAAAGAGGCACAGTAGCACCATGAAATGAGTGCTTTTATTTGTAAACAGCACTCCTTTTATTGTGGCTTACTGTGCTACCCTGAAAAGACAACACCTATTTTTCCTGCAATTTATTTGAATAATGGAATAAAAGAGGAATGACTTTGACTCAATGTTTTTTTGATGTATTAAATGTTTAAAAATTTGTGTGCTTTTCTCCATATTATGGCAATCAAAGCATGGTATTAATGTTCCTTTGTGTTGCAATTTTATATTTTGATATGTGTAGTGTGAATTTTTCTTCCAAAAGAATGAATCCAGAATCAATGCATATTCTAAGATACCTCTAATAAACTTGCACGGTCAAGATGGTGGGATAAAAAAAGAGTAAGCAGAGCTTTAAAAGGGCACATTTGGTCCACACAAAATGTGTACTATTATTTATAAAAGCACATTATTTGTTGGGACTTACTGGGCTACCCTGATAAAACTACAGTTAATTAAAATAATGGATTCAAAAGCTTAAGTTATTTTAAGATCTACAGTTTGTAGTCCTTCGAGATAGTTTGTAAAACCATGGTGAGAGGAATGCACCTTCTCTCTTCAGGATCAGATGTGATAAGGTGGTATGAACTTTTCTGTTTTGGTGTTTTTTCAATGTTTTTAATTGTTTTCAAGTAGCTTTGCTTTTTTTTTTGTGCCAAGTATAGCATGAAACAAATTGTGTATCCTACAAATTTGTGCCAATGGTGTTTATGTACCTTTGTGTTTCAAGTTTGCTTGTCATTAGCATAGTTGGTGTGAATATTTTTGCAAAAACAATAAATCAAAAATCAGTGAAGAAGAAGGTGCTGTAATAAACATGAACATCAAGATGAGGGATTAGCGTAAAAAAGTGGCTCAGTGTCCCCATGAAGAATATGCAATTATTTGTAAACAGCATGTCCTCTGTTGTGGCTTACTCTGAACCAAGGTAAGACAACAGCTACATTTTCTACAGTTTACCTGAATAATTGAGGGCTATTCATAAGTTATTTATGAATCTAAAGCTTATAGTCCTGAATGCTTCATGAAGCCGTGATGTACGGAATATTACAATTATTGTCTTTTGAAGAGGATAAAGTGGTATGAACTTCTTTAGTTTGGTGTTTTTTTTTATGTTTTGGATGTTTTAAATCATTTATGCTTTTTTCCTTGTTTTGGCAATGTCAGCATGAACTATCTTATCTTTCCTATAAAATTGTGTCGATATATATTCATGGTATTATTTATCTTTTTTTGTGCAAATTTGCATTGTGTGATATTTGTAGTTGGGTGAACATTTCTTATATGCTGAAGCAATATATCAAGAATCAATTCGTATTCTAAGACGCTTCTAATCAATAAACATTAACTGACGAGATGGTGGGTTGATAAAAGAATACGCAGGGCTTTAAATTGCGCAGTTGGTCCACACAACTGTTCTATTTTTTGTAAAAGAACACATGTTGTGGAGGTCTTCTGTGCTACCCTGAGAAGACAACAACTACTTTTCCCACAATTTATTTAAATAATGGATTGAAGGCATAAGTTATTTTTGAATCTATGGCTTGTGGAACCTCCAGATGCTTCGTGATTCCTACGTGTGAAGAATATACCAACTCTTTAGTCTCAAAGATGTTAAAGTGGTCTGAACTTCTTATATTTTGTTTTTTTCAATATTTTGATTCTTTTCAAATATTTTTGCTGTCCTCCCCCTATTGTGGCAAATACAGCCATGAAGTGTATTGTCTATCCTACAAAATTTTATGTATGTATTCATGGTTTTAAAGTAATTTTATGTTGCAGCTTTACATTTTGATAAACATAGTTGGTGTGAATTTTTCTTATGCTAAAACAAATTAAAAATCAGTATATATTCTAAAAAGGTACTCACAATAAATTATTGTGAGCATCAAGATAATGGAATAAAAAAGGATGTGCAGGGTAAAAAATGGCACAGTAGCACACTGAAAGGAGTGATATTACTTGTAAGCAGCACTCCTTTTTTTGTGGCTTACTGTGCTACCCTGAAAAGACAACACCTATTTTTCCTGCAGTTTATTTGAATAATGGAGTAAAAGAGGCATGATTTACTTTGACTCAATATCATTTTTTGATGTTTTGAGTGTTTTAAAAATTTGTATGCCTTTTTTCCATATTGTGGTAATCGCATCATGATATTAATATACCTTTGTGTTGTAATTTTACATCTTGATGTGTGTAGTTAGTGTGAATTTTTCTTATCTGTCAAAAGAATAAATGAAGATTCGATGCATATTCCAAGAAGATGCCTGTATTAAATGCATGAGCAGTCAAGGCGATGGGATAAAAAAAAAAGAATGAACAGGGTAAGAAAAGGTGCAGTTGATCCACTCAAAAATATGCTATTTGTTACAGCATACCATTTGCAGTGATCCATTGTGTTTCCTTGATAATATAACAGGTATTTTTCCTGAAATATTATTTGAATAAGTGAATAAAAGTGGCACGACCTTCTTTGACTTGGTGTTTTTTTTATGCTTTGAATGTTTTAAGTTTATTTATTTTTTTCCCCTTATGGCAATTGCTGCATGAAATATCTTATCTATCCAATAAAATGGTGTTGTTTTTCATGGTATTATTGTACCTTTGATTTGCAATTTTACATTGATTGCTGTAGATGGTGTGAATATTTCTTATGTATTAATCAGTGCATCATGAATTAATATATATTCTAAGATACCTCTAATGAACATCAAGACACAATATGGTGGGGTAAAAAAGGAAATATCAAAAGGCCTAAAATGGCGCATTTTGTCCACACAAATGGATACTATTTATAAAAGCAAACAATTTGTTGGGACCTACTGTTTTTCCCTAATAAGACAGCATTTACTTTTCCTATAATTTATTTGAATAATGGATAACAAAGCATAAATTATTTTTAAATCTACAGTTAGTCCTTCCAGATGCTTTGTGATACCTTGGTATGAGGAATGCACCTACTCTCTTCAGGATCGGATGTGATAAAGTGGTATGAACTTTTCTGATTTGGTGTTTTTTAGATGTTTTAATTTTTTTCAAGTAGCTTTGCTTTTATCATCGTGGCAAGTGATAATGTTTAATGTTGCGATAATTTATGTTGCAATTTTGCTTGTGATTAGCGTAGTTGGTGTGAATATTTTTGCTAAAACAAAAAGCTAGAATCAGTGAAAAAGAAGTCCCCTTTAATAAATAAACATGAGCATCAATACGAGGGAATAAAAAAAGGATGAGCAGCAAAAAAAAAATGGCTCAGTGGTCCCATGAAAAATTTGCAATTATTT
The DNA here is from genome assembly GCA_019973935.1 of Trichonephila clavipes. Classification (NCBI taxonomy): domain Eukaryota; kingdom Metazoa; phylum Arthropoda; class Arachnida; order Araneae; family Nephilidae; genus Trichonephila; species Trichonephila clavipes. The sequence goes on from BMAU01004373.1 coordinate 245,640, forward strand.
GTAAACTGCATTGTTCTTTGTTGTGGTTTACTCTGCAACCAAGATAAGACAACAGCTACATTTTCTACAGTTTACCTGAATAATTGATGGCTAGTCATAAGTTATTTATGAATCTAAAGATTATAGTCCAGCTGTGCTGCCCTGAAAAGACAACAGCTACTTTTCCTGCAATTTATTTGAATAATGGAATGAAGGCATAAGTTATTTTTTATATGTATGGCTTCTAGAACCTCCAGATGCTTAATGATTCCTAGGTATTAAGAATATACCAACTCTTCAGGCTAAAAGATGTTAAAGTGGTATGAACTTCTTTGATTTGATGTTTTTTCAATGTTTTGATTGTTTCCAAATATTTTTGCCTCCCCCTCCCTTATTGTGGCAAATACAGCATGAAGCATTTTGTCTATCCTAAAAGTTTTATGTTTTTATTCATGGCATTAATGTAATTTTGTGTTGCAACTTTACATTCTGATAAGCATAAATGTTGTGAATTTTTTAAGCTGAAAGAATAAATCAAGAATCAATGTATATTCCAAGAAGGTGCCTGTAATAAACATGATTAGAGAAGATGATGCTGTAAGAAATGATGAGCAGGGTAAAAAGTGGCGCAGTAGCTCAATGAATTGTGTGCTATTATTTATAAAAAGCACACCATTTTTTTGTGGCTTACTGTGCCTCCCTGATAAGACAACAGCTACTTTTTCTACAATTTATTTGAATAATTGATTGCAAGACACAAGTTATTTTTTTTAAATTGATGGCCTATAGTCCTTCCAGATGAAAGTTTTAATATGCAGAATGTACCAACTTTCTGGCTCAAAGAGGATAAAAAAAAAGCGGTATAAGCATCTTTGATTTGGTGTTTTTTCAATCTTTTGTTTCCAAATGTTTTTGCTTTTACCCCCATTGTGGCAAATACAGCATGAAGCATATTGTCTATGCTATACAATTTTTCTATGTATTCTTGATATTAATGTAACTTTGTGATGGAATTTTTTTTTGATATGTGTAGTTGGTGTGGTTTTTCTTATTCTAAAAAAAACCTCAACAAAACAGTAAATGAAGACTTAATGTATATTCCAAAAAGTAACTTATAATAGTTAACATGAACATCATGTTAATGGGATAAAAAAAGGATGAGCAGAGTAAAAAATGGCACAGTGGTCCCATACAATGGGTGCTATTATTTGTAAACAACACACCATTTGTTGTGGCCTACTGTGTGACCCTGATAAGTAAACATCTACTTTTCCTGCAATTTATTTGAGTAATGGATTACCAGGCATAAAATTTTTAAATCTACAACTTATAGTCCTTCTAGATGTTTCTTGAAGTCCTGATGTACAAAGTGTGCCAGCTCTTCATGCATGAAGATGATAAAGTGGTATGAACTTCTTTGTTTTGGTGTTTTTTCGATGTTTTCAGTGCTTTCAAATACTTTTGGGTTTTCTCTGTGGTTAGTATCTCTTTCCATTTCTTATTTCTATGTTTTTGAATCAAAATTTGTATGTAATTAGTCTTGTAGTTTTGGTTTTATAATAAACTATAAAGCAAGTTTGATGTCTGCAGCACTTGAATTGCGAGTGAATTAGTGTTCAAACTTACCAAATATTGTTATTTTGTCCGTAGTTTTTTTAAATGTTTAATTTACACAGAAACTATGTATAGTGATATCACGGCTCAGGTTTGTGTTGTAAGCTGTGTTCGTATAATGAATGAATGAATGAATGAATGAAGGAATGTTCGTATAATGAATGAATGAATGAATGATAGAAAGAATCAATGAATCAATCTAACTTATAATTATATAAGTTTGTATTATACAGAATAAAAACAATCATATTATTCATGTATTAAAGGCACAATTGATATATTTTGTGATAATTTACGATATAGCTTCAGATGTGGCCCACTATACTAGTGCATATACAAACTATTAAGGACCATTGATTCTTGACCATATATTTTAATTTGATTGACACCTTGATCATGATTAAGTGGCCTTAGTAATCGGCTACCATAATCACTTTTTTTGTGTGTTATATCTGTCAGTCTTCTTGCTATTAATATGTGGAATCTAAGAAAATGTATGCCAGTTCAAAATTATAAAGTTCGGACGCAATGGGCCTTAAAATTATGGTAATATATGTTCTCAAAGACTGTAAATACCACCTCAATAAAACTACTGCAGTAGAGAAAAATCACAAAAAAACAATTTATTATTCTCAGTTTTTAGAATTTCAACCTCAAAAATTCTTAATTACAGTGAAGAAGTTGTTCATTGACTTGCTTCTAAATTAGAACATTTTTTAAGTTGAATTCAGGTTGGCATGAATCCTTTTATCCTTAATTCCTTTATCTTCTACAACATTACTGATAATGCTCTTTAAAAGCAGTTTTAAAATTTAAGGAAAGTTTGTTGAGATTTTACCCAAAGTTACAAATATCAGGCAACAAAGTTATTTATTATTTAATATTATATTAAAAATAATTAGTTATTGAAATATAAGTAATTAAGTATTATAAGTAATTTTTGTATTTTAATATTTATTATTTTAATTTAAATTATTTATCTTCTGGACTTCAAAAACCATTTTAGTTCAAATATAGCTTTACTAGTTATGTTAGAGTTGATTTGAGATAATTAACATAATAAATAAGTGCATGCTTTCAAAAATAATTAATTTTGTAAACGAAATTTTTCTATTTGTTTAGCATAGTATTTTACTAAGAGTATTCAAGCTAGAAAACTATTCTGTTTAGCTGTGTTTCCATTATATTTGATTAACCATTTTTTATTGAATTATTATGTACATATCTTGAATATTTTCATTTTCAATAATTATTTTGCAATGGTCGTTGCAAATCCCAAATTTTTTTTCTTTTGCTTCTGTATTATCGTATTAGTTATGCACATATACCTCACATTTGCAACAAATTTGAGAAACATTCATATCAATGTGCTATTGAGTGGGAATAATTCTGATTTAATTTTATTTATAATGAGTGAAATGTATATGTAGAATTGTCATAGTTTTGGTGTAATATTGAGCAGAATAATATACCTTGAATTTCGGTTAGATGATCTACAGCAAGGATGTCAAACTCAAAGGAAATCAAAATGTGATCTATGATTTCTTCATTATTGCAAAATTATGAAGAAAGTTTTCAGCATCACTTGGGAAAACTTAAGGATGGTGTTGTGTCGAGGAAAGGTAGTACTATGTCGATATCTTAATTGTCAAGTGGGTGAAGCAATTAATTCAATCATTGCAGGATGGAAAATAGAGTGGAACCTCTATAAGTTGATCACCTGAATGCACAATAAGAGGATCTTGTAATAGTGGAATTAAGTGAACATTCAGAGGTAGTTAACTCATGGAATTAAGTTTTATCTTTCTACACTCAACAAAGAGACTGCTTTGGACAAACTTCTCAAAAAGTGCTTAACAAATAGTAAAGCTATTGCTTCCAAATAAAAATATAAATTTTTAGTGTGGATTATGTAAGCATGTATGTGTTTGAGGACTATGTGAATTTAGCTGAAAATTATTTTGGAAGCATACTTGTCAATTTCCACATTTCGTTCATTCTTACACTTCAGTAATCTTTGTAGAGTGTTTTGAAACATTTGATGAAATTCAGAAGTAGACAGTTAAAATGGAATGACCATCGTTTTGATGATGAAATGAGAAAGCAAATCATCAGGAGAGAGAACAGTATCATGTGCAGATTGCTAAAGACTTATGTAACATTTCAGTGTTTTGTGTATCTTATAGAGACTATTTAATGAGACTGGATCTACAAGTAGAGATAATCCATTACATTAAAGAAATAATTCATTGTAAATAATATTTCAACGCTTTTTATTTAACATGAAAGTGAACAAAAACACAAAACGAAATAATAGGATAAAATGCGATTATGTAGTAAAGTCTCTTCCTTTTTTATCTTTTTTATAAAATGTAAATTGCATTGATTATTTAAAGTATTCGGCAAATAGTTATCATGGTTATAGCTATACATATATTAATATTGTGCATCACTGAATAATTTGACTCGAGATGTTGGTAGCTCGTTGGTTATAAAGTGGGACATTTTAAATGAAAGTCAACAATTGGTCAACTTTTGAGGTTCTGCTGTAATTGGCTGTGTTTTACTGCAAAATGAATGCATGCTAGTTGTGTTCTAAAGTGCTAAATGTAAACTTTGTAAGAATAGTTTTTTGTTTCAATTTATATTTATTAAATTCTTTTGTAGAACATTGTTAAATATTGAACCAAATTTTTTTTTAAAAAATCATATAGATTTTTGTTGAGTTTTAAATGACAATTTTTATGTTAACTTGCTTATATGGTTTTTTAAATCATATATTAATTTATTTTGAAATTAATATTCTGATAATTATTAATATTCTACTTAATTGAAAATTTGGCATAATTTTTTGAAAATCAATTGAATGTCGCATTTCTTGAAAATCTGATACTGGTGAAGTGGAATTAACCATGAAGCATGTATTTTTATAATTGGTTTAACATCTATTTCTGGTTTTCAGTTATATAATTCACTTTGTTATTAAACTGATGAAAGAACTTCATATTCCTTCGAGTCACGAACTACGTTTGGTATTGTTACTTAAAGCTAGTCATTGTTCAACTAAACTCAATTTTTTTAATAAAGTGTATTGCTTAATTTGTCAAGAATTTTTTAAAGATAATTTCGCACTTCTAATTTATTTTGGGCTAACAATGTTGTTTTGCCGTTTTTTTAAAATATAAGTTAAATTACAAAATAACATCAAATGTTTACAGTTTCATATTATCTAATTTTACACAAAGTATATTGCATTCAAGTCTAATAATATAATGTTTTCTGCTCTAATACACAATAATACAGGAAGGTTATGCAAATGGTAGATACAAAATTTAGTTATTTTTTTGTCCTGTGTTGATATTGTAATGACAAAATGTGTAACCCAAATTAAACTAAATCTCACAATATATGCATGCATCCAATTCAGAAAACCCCCCAGAATATTCGAAATGCATATATTTCACATCTATTTACTTTTCTATAAAACTATAAATGCTTGTTTTTTGTTTGCTTTTAATGTGGAGTATATGTTTTGTTATGATTTTTTTTAGACATTGACTGTATGGTTGTCATTCTGAGGAAATAATAATAAAAAATCAAACATTATTGTATTAATAAACTATTTAAATGAAAATAGATTTTTTAAAAATAAAATTTCTTTTTGAAATTCTTTGGCATATATGCATACAGGTGGCTTTATTATTTTATGACAATGTTTCAGAAATTTATTACTTTAGTTCATTCACATGTATATGTTTTTTGAAAATCAGAATTTCTAATTCTTTCCCTTCCTAAACATGATTTTCTTAAATAATGTAGAAGTGTATACCTTTTAGAACTTCCTTCATTAGAGGAGGAGGAATATATATATCTTTAGAACATCCTTCTCTTTAATTTTTTTAAATTTGTCCATTTGATGTATTTTTTACATATTTTTCTAGGACTAAAATTTTGTGTTATTTTTTTGCATGAAGTTTATCTAGGACAACATTTGTATTTTAAGACATGATTTTTGTTGTACATTTTTCTGTTTATAAGTGTAAAATATGTGAATGTTTTATTTATCAAATTTGAGCCATTCAAGTAACCAGAGTATTGAAAGATGAAACTAAGCAATTACTTTCATTTAATTTTTTAGTATTTCGATGAAGTGAAGTTTTTTAATAATATTTTTTTAATCTCTACTGCTCTTAAAATTCAAAATACAAAATCATGGTATTATGGGTGAGCATGTGTAGCATAAAATAAGAAATTGTTAGAAAACCCATAGCAAATAATAAATAGCAATAATACATTCAGCTGAATTGAATAGTAGCTATATGGGAAGTATTCATGCACATAAAAAAATATGTGTAGCTCTTTTGGTTTAATTCTTTATCAAATCTGTGACAATATTTTTAAGCTATAATTTAATATTGCTCTTGGTTTTGCTTAAATGATAATTTAATGATATAATTATTATGTAAATGATAAGATAAGTTCTAGATGCAGTTCATAAAATGTATTTGTTTACATTAATTAGATGTTTATGTTCTAGAAATTAGTTATCCATTCAGTTTTATCCCTACTTTAATTATTTACTTATCATTAGTTCAGTGGTTTGTCTCTTACTGTGGATAAGCATTGCATCTACAAACTTTCGTTTCCTTATTTATTTGTTACTAATAATATTTTTCAAAGTAATCCTATATATATTTATAGAATGATTTTTGTACCAAAACTTGTTTTCTTGCTGTTACAATAATTTAGTTCCATTTTATCATAAATGCAAAAATTCTTTTACTAAAGAATTCATTAATAAAATTGTATTAAAGCAATAATTAATAATTCAAAATATTGATGACTGAAAATTTATACTTATTAGAAAATCTTGCTGGAATATATATATATATATATATATATATATATATATATATATATATATATATATGCTTACAAAATTGCAATGTGAGTATCTTAGCAGAAACGTCTTTTTTATTAATGGTATCTGTCAAGCTACAGCTTTCATGATATAACTTTTGCATTGTAATAGATAAAGCTGATGTGAGCTTTACCTTTTTAATTTATCTTTTGTGAATACAAAAAATTAGTTTTGATTTGGTCACCACAGAGGCAAAATCTTGATAAAGAATGTTTCAGAAATATTTTTACTATGCATCTAGCAGAACAGAAGTTTAAGATTTATTTTGACTTTGAAATGCAAGTAGCAAATAATCTCATTTAATTATGTTTTCCTAACTTAAATTTTCAAATTTGTTATAAGATGTTAATGAATTTAGTTTTTTGACCTTGTTTTCAGCATAGTGTATTCTATGAGGACTCAGTCTTATTAAATATGCATAAAACTGTGTAATCTTGGAACACAATTTTGATATTTTCATAATGTTTAAGTACATAATGTTCTGAACTAAAATGCAAAAACTTGTATACTTGCTGTAATCTGGCCAAAATATTTAAATGAATATTGGTTAAGGATTTATGGTTTACTTTCTTGTGTATGTATGTATGTATTATATATAATGTATATATATAAATATATATGCGTTGATATTTTAAAATGTTATGTATTTTTGATATTTTTAAAATATTTTTTTTTAGAATTTTAATTCAGGCTGGTGTAGATTTAAATGCTCAAGATAATGATGGCTGGACACCTCTCCATGCTGCTGCACATTGGTGTCAAAAAGAGGCATGTGCCTTTTTAGCAGATAATTTAGCTAACATGGACATCCAAACTCCTGCAGTAAGTCTTCATTATTTTTGAAATATATTATTTTAAATTAACTAATACACAAAGGATTTTTTTAATGCTAAAAATCTCAATCAAATTTTTGTTTCAAATTATTTAAAGGGACAAACTTGTTTTGATGTTGCTGATCCAGACATAGTTAAACTTTTAGAAGAACTAAAGAAGAAACAGGCATCAGTAAGTAATATTCTATTACCAGTCATGTTACATTTATAGCCTTTTTGTTTCATAATATTTGTTCTGAATAGTTATTAAATTTTAAAGTTGTTTTGATGATTTAGTGAAAATTATTAAATATTAACATTTAAAAAATTATTCACACATATTAACAGTAATATTTCTTTCTTTCTTTTATTAATGTGATACTGTGTGCAAAATATATACCTCAAAACAAGTATTGATTTATTTCAATTCTGAAGAGTAAATGTCTTGGTATTTTTTATGCATTAATGATTGTGGGAAAAGTTTTTTGTGCATGGATTTCTAGTTTAAGAGAATTAAAATTTTTATTCAAAAGTTTTAATTTTAAAAATCCCTAGGTCTTGTCTGTATCTGATAATTTTATTCGTTGTGCATATGAGGTATTCATATTGTATAATTTGTTTGTGCTTCTTGAGGCAATGCTTTCTATTTGAGCTTCAAAATCAGCTGTTTTTTAAATCTTGTAGGGATTCTGATTGGGTCTATTTTAACTAAAGTTAATTCAATAGTTGGAAGCAACTCAAAGGATCTCTTGAGGAAAGTCTTATTTATAAAAACAAAGTGACATTGTAATGACAGCTTTTCAGAAGTATTTACTTCTATTTTAAATCTATTCAAGTGTTAAAAAAGATTTATATGAAGATAAATATTTTAGGTAATAGAAAGGAAGATGGATACACATTTGCAAACCATTTGTTGAGTCATATCATGAATGTGCAACAGATTTTTTTTGCCTTAGTTTAGGGATGTTTTGAGTGTTAACTCAAAAGTATATTTTGCATCAAACTATTTGTAAATATAATCTTTGAATTTTTTGGAATAATTCAAATATTATCTATAAACCAATTTTTTTTTAAATTCACAGTATTAATCTGATTTGATGTTTTGCAATTGTAGAAAAATATAAAGAGACTAAGATATATATAATACTTTAAATTACTTGATGTTTTAGAATAATTTTAATTTCTTTGAATGTTTTTTAAAAAATCCATTGACTCATCTATAGATGCAGAAAGATCGCCCTGAAATTCAAGCTATTCTTCAAAGAACAAGCAACAGGCCACCATTAAAGAGAAGAACTTCTGTTACTCGTATGAGTGGTCATGAGAAGAGTAAATCTGTTATGAAAGACACAAAGTCTGAAAGAGCACAAATTGAAAATCTAACACTTCCAGAAGAAGAGAACGAAGAAGAAAAAGGTAATAATATCTTAATTATTAAATTGCTTTAAATAGCAACATTGATAATATTTGTGTATAAAAATTAATTTTCCCTCTCCAGAAAAAAGGCAGAATGCAAGTATCGAATTATTCAGGACACAACCTTCTGACAAAGCTGCATTAAGTAAGTTTCATTATTTCTTTTCTTCCCCTTTTAAAAAATTATTTTGAGTGTTGGAATTTTTCTTTAATTTTACTCTAGTTATACCCTTTGTATAAATGTTTTATTTTTTGAAACCTTTTAGAGAGATTTTTTATTAAATATTTCACTTCTAGTCTCTGTAAAATATTATTTTGCAAAAGCAGTTTTTTTTAATTAAATATTTTTTTTTAAGATCTACCATTTTATAGGTTGGTGCTAAAGAAGTTTCTATTGAAGTGATTTTAGTGAAATCAAGAATTTTAAATTGATCTTTTCTTCAATTATACAAGAGATGTTTTTTTTTTTTTATTTATGTATTGAAATTTTCAGAGGACTAAAATTTATGCACTTACAAAGAATGAAATATGAAATTTTGTTGCTACTTATAAGTTTTTTCTCCAAAATTCATTCAATGAAATTATACTTAAAATTAATATAATTATTTATATTTAAAATATTTTTAATTTAATAATATATATCGTTGGGGGACATTTTGTTTTCATGTTTTCCATATTCTTTCATAAATTTTATGTATATTGAATATGTAGATTTATCACATTTCGGGAATTAATTTTCAGGCAAACCTTTGAAGAAGCCTAATCATGATATTCCAGAGGTAAGAGTTTTATCTTATAAATTTATATAATTTTTAAGAATAATTCTGGCATATTCTGAGCTTAAATTTTTCAGTTAATATTGAAACAATCATTTGTAAACATTTCTATTCAGAAAATAGAAAGACAATTTTAATTTGTAAATATTTTATCAAACCAAAATATATTGATTCTCCAGAAAAAGTGCTAGACTATCCCAAAATGAAATTTTAATTTTAACAATGCTCAGAATGTTGAAATAAAACATACAGCTGGTGTTTTTATGAAGTGATGAAAAAGTCCTTACCATTTAGGAAAAGAGTGGCGTTTTTTATTCTGTTAAAAATTCGCTGTCTAGATTGTTTTTGTTTTCTTTTGATTGAATTATTTTTCACATTGGCATTTTCTTGTACACTGTGAAAGTTTTATTGCATTAAAGTGTTACTGCATAATCGGATTAATATTTTTGATGGAAACTTCGTATGGCACGGTAGGGAAAAATTTCCGTTACCAGTTATGGTTACGTGATGAACGTAAGGTGGAAATGAATGAAGCTCCGAATTTTACCCACGTTTTAAAAAACGCCATCTAATTCATACTATCTATCTCAGACGAAAAATAATTACAGAATCGGACAGATAATTTTTTTCACCACGATATATGGTATATTTTTTTTACAAAATAATGATATTTTCTATTTTTTACGATTTTTTTAAGTAAGTCAAAATTGATACGCTTTTATAAAAATGGTTTTTAAATCATTCACTTTCAGTTTCCTTTCGTGTTAATGAATTGATATTTTATTCTAAACAAGTTCATGCTTTTCTCTTTTAGAATCAGTCATTAAAAAAAAATGCCGAAATCTTTTTTTTTTTACGATTTTTCAAAAAATACTCAATTTTAATTAAATATGAAATAACTTCATTATTTATAAAAATAATCTAATGAAACTTTTTTTCTCCATGTTAGAATAGTATTATCCGTAATCTGTTCAAAGATTGAAAAAATGGATTAAAAATTACGGCTTTTAAAATTTCGTATTGTGTTTTTCGTCTATTAGCCATTTTAAGAGTATGTTTTACTGAAATATTATTCTTGCATTTTTTTGTTTAAAAATTACTGTTTGCAAACAATGTGTGAAATATCAAACCATTAACTTTAAAATTATGCTTTCAAAAAAATAAAAACTTTAATGCAAAGCGCAATTTTACGAAAAGCCAAGAGTTGGCGACGAAACCCAATTGTGCGCCAAATTGGCAACCTTCTTTATGTGAGGGAGTCAGTGAATGTTAACGTCACACTGTTCACCTACACAAGGGCTTTGGGCAACGGACTTCGTCATTTTGAACTATGGTCAAGTGACGAGGACAACACCTGAGCTGGCACCCCCCTCTCCTCATTCAACAGCAACTTTAACAAGCCTTTCCTCTTTTAACTTTGCGATACATACTTTGTTTTGTTTTTACGTTACCTAGAAGTCAAACTATAATCAATTTTAAAAATTAAAAAATGGTGCAGTTGGAAAGCCAGCTCATGTAGAAACAAATTATGAAGGATTAGTTAAGACAATATGGTTTGAATTTCCAGATGTACCTCAAATAGGAAAAAATTAAAACGCAAAGCAGAAGGTTACACGGCAGAAATTAATGTCAGTAGAATGGCTGTACCAATCGTACTGAGATCTTCCAATATTCCACTCAACAATAACAAAACAATATTTGTTAAGCATACGCACGTTCGTTGGTGTGTGCATGTGCTACAACAAGTCATAAATCTTAAGGTAACACATACTCAGAAATCGTTTACGAATACAATCGACTTCACTCTCAATCATTATTATATGTTGCTTTATCACGTGTAACGAGTATTAAAGGATTATATATTACGACAAAAAATCATGTTAAATCATTTTACCATTGTCAAAGACGATCGTCATCAACAATTGATTTGCAAGAGGAATTTAAACTACTTTCATTGAACAAACTACAAACTATCAATGAATATTTGATTAATTTCATAATGAACAAACAAGGCTTATCGATTTTTACTTTTAATTGCCAAAGTCTTACAGCTCATGCTGTAGACTTACAAGATTCAGTAATAAGAAATTCAAATATCTTAGTTTTATCAGAAACTTGGCTAGACAGTGAAAGTGATATATCTATTTCTAATTTCAACTGCATTGTGAAGTATAAACAACCAAATACGAGAGCAGGAGGAGTTGCGATATATCAAAATGTTGATGTATCAACATCTAGCACTGTTGTTAACATTATAACTCCCTCCATGGATTGTTTTGTCAGTCAATCCGATATTTATGGTACCATACAATCTTCAGTGGGGAATTTGTGCTTGGCTGAATGCATAATAGATAATGGACAAAAAATTATAGTTGTAGCAGTATATATTACTCCAAACAAAAAGTTGGATGACATTATCGAGTTCCTTCATCGACCATTATTACCATACACATCAAGAGGTTCTGCTTTACTTAATAAAAATTATGACAAAATACCTATGATTTTAAGTGGAGATTTTAATGTCAATTTTGCTTTAGACAAATCTCTACAATTGATTGAATTTTTAAAAGACAATTTCACCTTATCTCTACAAAACAACTGAATAATATCAATGACAAAATCAAATACTACAATTGATGCAGCTTTTTCGAGACACTTAAACGATATTGAGTGCAAAACCTACATTTCTTACTTTAGTTACCACAAGCCTTTGATAACAAAAGTATGTACTAAAGCACCCATAAGCATAATGGGAATAGACTAATAATGATGATACTTTTCTCTACATACATACAATAAATTTTTTTTTAGTATTATGTATTGAAAATGAAAATTTTGTTTATACTTATACCTTTTCCATCCTAATTATTTTTTAAAATACAGTTTGAAATAATAATTATAATAATAAATTTGTTTATTATATATAAGATTACTTTAAAATAAAACTTAATTATGCAATTCAATACATACAAACCAAAGAAGTTAACTTCTAATGTGTGTTTACACTGATACACGCACGCATTTTTTTTAATGCATTAAGTTAAAAAATTGCTTCCTTATATTTTAAGTAACATCTATGCAAAATTTGCATCATATGTATTTGTTTAATTGTTGAAAAGTCCTGAATAACCTTCTAATGTAATGGCCATGCTGTATTGGTCAGTTTTCAGTTAGTCAATTGGTCAGGTTCAATTAGTCAGTTTTTTCAAAAAGGTAAAAATATCACAAATGTTTCCATAATTAACATATTTTTTTTCATATTGTTTAGTCATTACTACATTATAGAATAATTGCCATTGCTTTTAATGTGCTTGAACCAATTTATGATGTAACAATAAATTGCAATACTTATACACCATAATCTATTTTGTATTACAAAATAGTTTAATCAAACCATAAACAACAAATTATTATATAATCCTTAAAGCTTAATGTATATTTATTGAAACATAAGGCATTTTAATTCAAATTGAAATCCAATACTGTTTTAAAAAGGAGAATCAAATTTTGAACTTATTATAGACAACAATGCTATATTATTTGGAAATTCTTCATAATGATTTGCCCCTTCACATTTTTTTTCAAAATGTTTAAAATATGCAACTAAATTTGAATAGTTACCTTGACTTATAATTTTTGAGTAAACTTTTGATTTAATGATAAATAATGATATTAATACTATTAAGAATATATTATTTTGTATTTCAGAACTATAAGTTAAATCCAGATGTATACTAGAAAAGTTTTATAATAGTAACATTTCCAAAGAGTATTTTGATTAGAACAGAAAATTATTTAGAACTCGCCTCTAAAGTTAAGTAATAATACTAATAAGTATACTGAAGTATACTTGATATTACTGCTTATCAAGTATACTGGAGATAAAACTAAAAACTATAAATTGTTAGACTAACAAAAAACATGAGAAGTAACTGCTGTGAGAGGTTTACGCCCACTTAATAATGCAAATAAAACTAGAATAAAGAAAAAGGTGTGTATATATATAAAAAAAAGGTGTACTGGAATAATGTATGAAATATGATAATATTAAATATATGTAAAGAGATATAAAGCTAAAACACAAGATGTCAGTAGCATAAGTATGGAAATTTTTTATATAATGATGTGATGCATGTGTGCATAATTTCATCAAATGCTTTCGACTTGGTGCCATGTGTCTACAAATTTAGTCCATTAGTAAAGCATATGCCTTTGGTGTGTTAATAATTCGTTTTTAAATCTGTCTTGTAAGTTTTGTTAAATTTTCTTTAATTGAAATGTGATTTTATTCTTTTAAAATATCTTATGTAAATATTTCTAAAACTGTCTTTGATTTAACTTTGATTCAAATCAGTCTCCAGTCAAAAAAGAACCTGAAGAAGAAAGAATTCCGTCATGGAAGAAAGTTCTGAGGCGTGCAGCAGAAGAAAGTACGAACTCAGATTCCAATGTGTCAGAAGTTATACTTAAAAGGCCAAAGAAACTTATTGAAGATGTAAGTTTCATTTTATACACATTTTGTTATTCTTTCATATTACCTCTTTAAATGATGAAAATTTGTATTTCACTTTTCTCATGTAATATTTATTCCTCTTAAGATTATCCTGATAAAGATTACGTGGGGAGAGAAGCTTAATATTATGCTAGGATTTTCTCATGATACAACAGTTATCTTTTCTGAAATCTGTTAGGAATTTTTTTTCATTGAACATCATTGACTAATCCCAGGATAGTTTGCTACTGTTTTCGAAATGTTTAGGATAGACAGTAAATATATATATATTCCTGGCAAGCGGTTTAAATCTGAAGGTGATATTGCACTGACCAATCAGTTCGTAATGGCAAGAAATTTGTTTAATTAAACATGTAGAGACGTACAAACATAAACATCTTAAACACAACACAGAAAACATCCAGCACAAAAACGCGCATGCTTTACATTTTGAGGAAGACAAAGACAAAAGAAAAAAAAGACGGAATTATTTAAATATCAAGTTTTTATGTACAGGAAAAGCATTATAACAAACACAATCACGCATTTAGGTGAAGGCTATAACTAGTTGTTTATAAAAATGAAATCAACACTTGAGGAATATTAGATCTCTATCAGTAAGGCGCATGAAAACAATGACTTACAATTATATTTCTTGGAATCGCCAATAAATCTATCTAAAATTCAAGGTCTAAAGAATCAGTAATAAATATATATACCAGTATAATGTTTTTAATGCTTTAGAAAAAGATAAATTGAGACTCGTTTCGAAAAAGGGTATTAGGATTTATGAATTAGACGTTATAAATAAAGGCGATTCGAATTATGATTAGATATCAATTTCAGTTATTACACGCACACACACATCCAAAGGGTTAGGGCTTAAATCATGGCAACTATTTTTTTTCTTGTAGATGTGTGAACGAATCACAAACATATGTTTTTTGTGGAAGTTCTGCAGGCGTAGTGTGCATGCAGAACAACAGATGGCTCTGTGATAGCTGGTAGTAGCGCAGTGAGGGCTGAGAAATCAGTCAGTTGGTAAGTGTCGTGTGAGATGTTACTAACCCATGTTCAGCTTACATCAAAATTGCCAAATCTCCAAGGGAGAAATGCAATGGAATGTCACAGTAAATTAGTGGAAGCCCTTGGGAATAATGCCTTACCATACCATACAGTAGCACGGTGGGTAGGAAAGTTTCAGCAAGGACCTTTGTCAACCAGTGAGATAAGCAATTTTTGGGATGACCGGTCAGTGTGTGGACCAACTTGGCACGTGCCGTCATCGAGCAGCTCATGGCTGAAGACAGACGATGGACACTACTGGAGTTAGAGAGGGCAAGTGGCATCCAGAAATGCACCATCCTGTGGATGGTGCGTTACACCTACACCTACACAACGCTACACCTACGCAAAATCGCATCACAGTGGGTACTGCATGCACTGATGGAAGTTCAAAGGTGGTTGCGATATGCAATATGCTCTGACCACTTTGCACCTTGGCAACTGGGCAGTGATCAATTCTTGTCACAAATAATCGCCATTGATGAATTTTGGGCCAGGACGTACGAACCAGAAACTGAAATGACAATTCTTGAAGTGGTAACATGCTGGATCACCAAGGAGGCAGAAGGTCCATCAGAATCCTTTCCCAGTCAAATTGATGGTCATCGTTACATACAACATCAGGGGTGCCATTGTTTGCCGCTTTGTTCTTCATGGCAGAACAGTTATAGCACAGTACTACAGGGACTTCCTGGTTCGACAGGTATGACATGGCTTTCGGGATAAACATGCAGATCTTGTGGACAGTGCAATAATCCTGCATGACAATGCAAGACCACATGAAGCAGAGTGTGCACTGCAGCTACTCTGACTTTTAGGTTGGGAAGAATTGGAGCACCCACCGTACTATCCCGACATTTCACCCTGTGACTTTGATCTCATTCCCAAGATTGAGGAACTAATAGGTGGTAGGCGGTTTGCAACACGAGAGGACATTGTTAATGCTGTGAGCCAGCAGATGACCCGATTCACACATGGTTGGACAAATGCTGAGGCTGATGGTGTTCAGCCCCTCCCACATCGTTGGCAGCGTGTAATGATAGTAGCTGGGGACTACATTGAGGGTCTTTAGGCCCAGGCTTGTCATGTCAACTTTATGTGTACTGTGTTGTCATTCTTTTGCACCATGAAGGCCACATTGCTCTGTATACTACTGTAATAAATTAGTGTGATATGATTTTTCAGTGCTATTCATTGTCCACACATGTAGTTAATACCTTGTCCTTCGTCTGTATATGTCCACATTTTCCAACCGGACTGGTATCTTCAAGAAAAAAATATTTCCCATGACTTTTGCCCCCAACTCTCTTATATATATATATATATATATATATATATATATATATATATATATATATAATCTATTAGTGCAGCTAGTATTTTCTGGAAGCAAATAAAAATATGTTAAAAGTTCTGGTATTGCATACTATAGCTGCATGTACTGATATATAGCAATTGCAATCATCATGAAAGTAATTATTATTTGCTTAATTGTATGGCTAACTAAAACCCTGCAGCACTTATTGTCGAATCATACTAGGCAAAGAGCGAAATGAAAGCTAACTTATTACTGCCAGCCTGTCTACACTGCATTTAAATCAGTGATTCTCTACTTTTTTTTTGTTGCCGTACACTTTTAACAGTTTCAAAATTTGGCGCCACACTAACAATAAAATAAGTTTAAAAGAAGTTTATCTGTATTACACTATGTAAAATAGTTTATAGAATATCAGCCTGATCACTAACATCCTCATTATTATCACCATTAAGGCCTTATCACACATATACGTATTTTTGGAGCAACTTTTCTTTGTAGTAATCCTTTTGAGCAATTTCTACCCAGTTGCCATAGCAGCGGCTCCAAACATCCTTTTCAAAGTGAGCTGAAATAATTGTTCAAAATTAAAATTGCTCAAAATTCCAACCAATGGCACTCTCTACTCCATATGTCATTAACCAGATAGCAGTAAAGATGACAATCTCGGCTTTGTCAAACGCATCAGAAATGGCGTATAATATCTTAAGCAGAATGGAGCTCCATTTCTGTTTGCGACCTTCAACAAAACATGAGTGGATTAAAAGAAATTGGATGTTCATTTTCTGAAGCAGAAAAATTGGCAAGTAATTTTTAAATGTGAAACTACTGTGCTGCTGGTGTTGGAGTGTATAGTTTTGTTACAACAACCCTTCACCCCCTCATAGTTGCTCAAAAAATTTGCTGAAACCATTGTTTAGAAGAGACTCTAGTTTTTCAAAACATGCATGTGATAAGACCTTTGAGTTTTCTTCTTTTTAACTATTTATTCATTTCAGAAAGTTCTTTTAAGATAAAAATAATTTTGGTCAACAAATTTTTTAAAAATAAGAATCATGTATTACATTTCAATACATTTTATTTAAGCCTGAGAACATCATGCTTTGTAACAAGTATGTAAACTTTTCAATCTACTCCACAACAAGCATATAAACAGTAAACTGAACTTGCATATAGTTATGCTTGGGTTTAATCCTAAATTGTAGAAAGATAACTATAAGCATCATATATATTTACTTCTTGAAAAAATTCGTATTTTTCAATTATATCAGGTAAAAACAATAAAATATAATTATTACATATTAAAGATAAATTACTTACCAACAATCTACTATGACTAGCACATTAGACTGCGCATAATCGATATTGCCAGATATTAGATATACATATCAAATCATTAGGTTTTCAAACTTCTAATTTTTTAAATGGCCATACTAGAGATGTTTTAAAAATCTTCATTTATTGTTTTCTTTATTTACTATTCTTTTTTTTTTTTGTTCTACTATTTCAAATGGTTACAAAGATGATTTAAAACTCTTTTAGGTTGATAATTTGTAAAATAAATATATCTGAAGGTATGTAATCAATTCAAATTAAATAGTTCAATTTTGAATCGGTTTGAGTTAACTGGTAAGTTTGATTTCCATGATGTGCTTCCATCTTGCTTCAAAAGGATAAATTTAATAAATCACGAATACCTTTATTTCTATAAAAACGGCTGAATAATTCGGTTCCAGATATTATTTTTTCTCAGAGCGTAATTAGTAATTTAAAAAAAATTTGGTGCCACACAAGTGCTGTGGCACAGTGATATTTAGAATCACTGATTTAAATGATACAAAGTGAAGTATATTTTATGTGTATTTCCATTTGCAGTTATCATGGCAGCTTAGTTAAGCAGCTGTAAAATTTATATACCAAATGAAATATTCAAAGTTGGCAAATGTACGAGGTAGCTCATTTTATAATTTTTGGTTGGATATTTCCTTATCAATCAATTATTGATACTATTATATTAATTTATATAGTTTAATTAAATGTCTTAAAATTTACCATCAAATTGATAGCATCAAAATTGGAATTTGGAGTGTTGATTTACCACATAAATTAGTTAATTCAATATTACCTGTGATTAATTCCCTTAAAATTAAAATTTTAGATGGACAAGGGGTAGTCATTAATTTCCATGAATTACATAGCTGTTTGAGAAATGTGAATCGTTGGAACATGGTGAAGCACGTTTATCCTGAGGACAGAACCCGCAACCTTCAGTTCTGTAAGCACATAACATACTGCTTGACCAAAATGATCACCTTAGTCTGGAGGTGGTTACTGGCTTATATAGATGATACTGCTACACACTGCCCGACCAGCAAATGGGTGGATAGGCTAACGAACGATATAATTTTTATTGTGAGTGGTCAGTTGTTGGTGTTAATTGGAGGAGTTACGTCAAGTGAGTTAGACAACTTTGTTAACTGTGTCAAGTGATCTGATGAGTTGGCTGCATCAAGTGAATTTTGACAAGTTTTTTGGTTGCTTTTTTGGGGATAGAGGGTGCTACGACAGTTCAGAAGGTTTCTTAGCTCAGCCAAGGTCACCAATGAAGTGGCACTCTTATCCTGAGGACAGATTCCATGACCTTCGGTTCCGTAAGCACGTAACATACCACTAGACCAAAATGATCACCTTATTCTGAAGGTTATTACTGGTTTATATAGATGATACCGCTTCAATGCTAAGATTTGTGCAGATAAATGATTGTCCATATACATGTCCTGTGAAGTCGTGCTATTTTAAAGTTGTCCTTGACAGCTATGTCACAAAATTTTAACAGCTATGTTTAAAACGTGGCTGTTAACTTTTTTATTTTCTAAGTCGATATGGAGCAGAGAATAAACATCAAATCCTTCAAATTGGAAAAATCTGCTACAGAAACATATGCAATCTTGAAACAAGTGTTCAGAGAGGAAGCATTGTCCTATTAATGTTTTTCTGAATTATTTAACCATTTTCGGGATGACTGCGAAAGTGTCCAAGATGATGCCCAGACTGGATAGTTACATTCCATGCATACAACAGAAGCAATTGAGAATATTTTTGAGCTTGTGACTTCAGAATGCTAATTAACTATTTGAGTACTTGTCAATGAGCTGAATATTTTCAAAGAGGTGGCTCAGCAAATTTTGACAACACCTAGGGAAATAGATTTGTTCTAGATCTGATCTTACTCTTTTTCAAAGGAGCAAAAACAATTTAGAATTGACTTGTGTAGTTAACTTATTGACAATGCTGACCCTCCTTTCCTCAATTTGATAGTAACTGGAAGCAAGTCTTGGTACTACCAATAAGATCCTGAAGAAAAAGACAGAATTCTGGATGGCTGTTTCTAAGCTCTTCAAGAATGCAAAATTTTTATTCATAAAATCCAAACTTAAGGTGATGTTAGTCTTTTTTGATCATGAATTTATCCCTTCCCTCATCAAGACTATTATTGGACGTTTTTATTTAGAAGTATTTGCCAGAGTTTGACATTCTGCAGAATAAAGCCTCATTTTGTACAGTATGGAAGAATATTGTGCACATTGAAGTGTGGAGTGTTTTTTGGACCAGCTTGAGGAGGTGGGAGATGCAGCATCCTCCATACTTTCTGTACTTGGCACCAGCAGACTTTTCTTGTTACCTAATCTGAAAAATGTGCTAAAGGGAACAAGAATTTAAGATGTCAAAGCCATGAAGAAAGCTTTTACATCCACTTTAAAGAGCATTCTAAAAGAGGACTTTAGAGGCTGTTTCCAAAACTTACACAACTGAGCTCAGAAGTGCATTTTGGCAGGTATTTGTAATTCGAAACATATTCAGTGGTTATGTATTTTGTAAAATATTTTTTTGGAAATATTAAATCAGTGCAGAAAATTAATGGTCCCACCTTGTATATCTAATGGTTGCTGCCATCAAAATAAGACCAATATTGGTAAGGGTTCTTCAACAGGTGATATACTGTATAAATAAAGCGGATCTACAAGGGGTGGAAAAAATGTTTAATCTAGGTTAGATTTGTGTCTATCGTAAGAGAAATAAATGTATGTGTGAGCTTGAAAGTCTATTTTGATTTTTTTTGTAAAAAAGTTTCTAAGCGTTTTTTCTTTTTCTGTTCATATTGAATTATTTCAGCCATTTAATGAATTTGGGTATCAAGAATTTTTTTTTGTCTATGAATCAATTTTATGCTAATTTCTAAAAAGTATAAATAATATGCAATAACACGTGTTGGCTTGTATAAAATATTAGGGAAAAAAAAGTGGAAATAAAGTGCATTTTTAACATATAAAATCAACTTTAAAAAATTCAAGATTAAATTTTTTAGGAT
Source organism: Trichonephila clavipes (assembly GCA_019973935.1). NCBI lineage: Eukaryota > Metazoa > Arthropoda > Arachnida > Araneae > Nephilidae > Trichonephila > Trichonephila clavipes. Next base: position 266,399 of record BMAU01004373.1, read on the forward strand.
TTTTATAGATTTAAAATTTATAAATTTTCTAAAGGCTTCTTTAAATAGATTTTAAAAAAAACTAATTTTTCATTAGAATGTGCATTTCTTGAAATACATACAGTTGAACCTCTGTATTGTGATTTTTTCTATATAGCGAACTTTTTTCTGGAACCTTGAACATTTCAGGATTTTCTTCATAAAATAACCTCTCAAAAGTGAAGTGCATTTTCTATATAGCGAACTTTTCCTTTTGTGATTCATTTTTTTTCTCCCTATTTTTACAAAGTATTTCTGAACATTTCAAGTTATTCTCTCTTTTACACATTTTACGGTGGTCATAAATCTTGAACTGGTTTTATTAGATCCTAACTCGCCGTGAGCAATAGAGTTCTGGACATTTCATCCAAAAAGTGCAACCTTTAATCCCCCATTGTCCAGTTCACCAGAAACATCTTCGATATCGCTTTTCACCCTTAGTGGAGTTGTCCAGTGTTCTAGTTATAAAATAATGTATGCTTAGTATTTACATGCTTTGCTTTAAATTAGAAAATGTCCTTAAAATTCGTTAATTTCAATATAAAATTATTTTCTTAATATTGAAAACACATGTCTTGTTTTCCTTTTAGTTTTCCATTTTTTTTGATGGGTAAGATATATAAAATAAACATATATTAATTAACAAAAGGTGTGAATAATTACTTTTTTTTAATGTATAGTGTTTATGAATTAAAATTTTTTTTACATGGCTTTATAAAGTATATTAAAAGATGAACCTCTATGTAACAAATTTTCCATGTAACAAACTTTTTTCCGGGATTTTGCGACTTCGTTATTTAGAGGTCCGACTGTACTTAATAATGTTTTCAGAGTAATTGCTAGAAGAATAGCTAGCTTTTAATCAGCTGCCCCTTTATTATTCATTTTCTTGTATGTCTTCATGTGAAGTTTTTTAGTGCAGATAGTTTCTTATATGTATTTTTAAATCTGTTAAACATTTTAAGTTTAAGGAAATAGTAATGAGCCAATTATTTTATTAGTATGAAAGTTAAAATTTATGTAAGTTAAATATTGTATTTATTAAATAAATTAACCATTTATTTTTGTTCCTAAATTTATTTTTTCTATTCAAATACATCCATTATTTGCAATAATTCTAAATTCTATTAGTTTGTTTTGTGTTCGGATTTTATGATAAAATATATACATCTATGATTGGGATAATTAATTACAGTATCATTTTAATAATATTTTATTTCAGGTATAACTGTTTTTGACAGATGATTCTGTAATAAGCAAATGTATTTTAATTTCAGAATAAAGAAAGAGGTGATGATGCTGGAAACAAAGATGGGTAAGATTATCGAGCATTGTTTTATTTTTTTTTCTTATAATATATAATTTTTTCTACTTTAAATTTATTTTATATTTTGTACTTTTCTTTTTAAAGATTTTAAAAATTTTCAATTTTTATTATGTTATTTGAATTTTTAAAAATCAGAAACACACCTTCACCACTAGTACCTTCAGATTAAAAGGATGTATTAAAATACATTTCATGGCTTTCATCAACAAATACTTTGTTGTCACATTGGAAGAATTCAATTAAGTTTTTGGTAGCTATTTTCAGAAAAATATAAGAATTGTTAGTTTTTCTAAAATATAGTTATCCTATTGTTACGAGTTGAATTTTGAAATCTATTGTGATATCAGGGTCTGCTGGATCTTAAAATTTCTTATTTTGTTTCTTAGAATTGATACAGAAATTAATTCGTGTATCATACATTGAAACTTTTGTCCTTGAAGAAGCTTAATTTTGCTATCTGATTTAATTTAGAAATCTTTCATACCATCCATTTTGCTGTTGAAAAATTAAAGAAAAAAAGTACTGCTAAGTTTTTTTAAATTTTGCAAGTTATGAATTAAATTACAACTCGAAAAAATCATTAATGAATATTAATTGAAAGTTTATATTTTTAGGAAACATAAAACATTGTTAGCATTTTATAAAACTGTAGAAGTATCTTCATGTGACATATGTGGACAAAAATAGCAAAAATTTTTTTGCTCTGATTTGTAAAATTTGTCTTTGTTTTCTTTTTTTTTCAAACTGTGCTGAGGCCTTGATTTTTTTCTGTTGTCAGATTTTAATGCAATTCATTATGTAATAAATGATTTGTGACAATTTATTGTTTGAGAAATTTTTGTTTTGTACCTTTATAGGATACCCTATAGGATTTTGATTGATTCTTTCTCTAGCTGCACTGATAAATGTGTAACTGTTAGAATTAAGTTTTTATTTAAAATTACTTAAGTTATGTAAATTTTGCATCCGTTATCAAAATAATTTGATATAGTATTCGGAAGTATTTCTTTTTAAAAAAGTTTAAAGAAAATGGATATTTCTTTATTTGTTCTTTAAAAAATCATTAAGATTCTATTTTATAAAGAAGTTTGTGTGTGGTAGGTTTCAATATTTATCCTCAAATTTTAAAAAATTCATAAATGTTTGGTCCCTCTTTACTTTTAAAGTAAAGAGAGGGAACCAAAGGGAGTATTACTTTTTTAGATTTTTTTCTAGAATGACCTCCATCTGCACCTTTTTAAAAACTATAAACATCTTTACACTCAAATCACTGTGAAACTTTTATAAAAATAGATTTTAGGGGGAATTCAACGCTCAGAATGGCAAAAATCCCCTCATACAGATTTGAAACTTAATGGTCATTTTGTATTTCTTAATAATAAAATCAAGAAGGTTAAAATAATTTTTATTTTATGCATGCTATTAACAAAATTGCCTGTATTTGCATTTGCTTTACTAATTCTGATTTTACTCATTGTTATCTTTATTTATGATTTTCCCCTTGTAATTTTTCATCTTTATGAATTCTTTAAATGAGTAATGAGTAATTATTAGGTCAGAAATAAAACCTAATAATGAGGCCCGTGATAAGCCCACAAATCGTCGCTATCGTTATGCTCCATCTGAACATTGTAGTGTTGTCTCAGTAGTTTGTTCACCTTCACCTTTGTCACCATATGATATGAGAGTTAAATGGTGAGTAATTTCTAATATTAGTATAATTAGAACATTAGGTGTAATCACTTTGAAATACAATTGGCCCTTGAAAATGTACCATTTGCATTTAAGTCTTTAAAGTAAATCTCATATTATGTCCTGTTTAATTACTGAAGTATTAAACATTTTACAAATTATAATATACTTTGGAAAACAAACACTAGCTTGTTTATTCAAATTTTAGAAATACTTATGCATTTTTGTATCTTTTTTCCTTCATCATTTCACAATATGTATATAATACCTTCATAAAAAATTGAGCATCTTAATAAAATACATTTTGGATCATATGCTTTTAAAATCATTTATTATTTTTTATTTGAATTGGGAATGATGTACTCGATTGCATTTTTTCCCTTAGGGGTTTGTATGTGTTAAAAATGAAACTTCAGTTTATATATTATTATTATATAATGCAAAATTAATACATACAATTTTTTCTATATTCAATATTGAGTGAATATCAAGGGCCAATTGTAAAGTTAGGAAAAGAAATCTTTTATTTTAAGCAAACATTTTCTACTTCTTCCTATCTTATTATCTATCCCTCTTGTCTTATTTTTTTATTTGTAGTAGTCAGTATAATAATTGTACATAAATTTCTTGTTTAGTGTTAAATTTTTTTATATTTGTACTGTTAAATTAAATTGATTATTTAAATAACTATTTTACATTAAGTATATAAAGCAACATGAACCTCATCTAATATAATTATATAATCTAGCTACAACAAAGATGTAGAAACTGATAGTACTTAAATTATATTATCTGTGCAAAAAATTCAGAAAAATATACTTCTATGTAATTCATCTGTAGATTTAGCGATTTATTTTTAAAATCACAATTTATTTTAAAGTTTTCGTAATATTCTCAACTAATTTATGCAAATTAAATGTAAACCTTTGCCTATAATTTTTTTAAATGAAAAATCTAGATTGTCTTCATGACTACCTCTATACTTTTGAATTTTCACTCTATAATGTAAATAAGGATTTGAGACAATATAGTTAGTTTTGTAAATTTAGCTTTTAAAATCAGTTTCTACTTTTTTGAAAATTTTATATTTTGTATATCTCTTTAATAAATAATGTAGACTTAGTTTTATTCATGTATAATAAATAATTGGGTTGTATTGTAATAATAAAACACTGAATTTGTAAATGTTTGTAAAATAAGTTTTTATTTAAAAATTATTTTAGACCCCCAAAAAAAAAAAAAGTATAAGAAACAGACTAAATCCTTTAACCAGTTTTTGTACCTTCATTACCTAAAACACTTTTCTTATTTTAATGTTCAGATAATATATGCACTTAATTTTATGAGAGATAAAAGTTTTCAAGTAGATTACTTTTAAGCATTTTTAGCCTATTTTTAGATATATTGGAGAGACTTTTTCTACCCATAATATTTGTATTAAAGGTATATTTATACTTTTAAATTGAATGTGGTTTTACTTATGTTTTTTTGACAATAATATTAAAACTGTTGTGATTGATTTTTCTTTACTTATAACATATGCATGCATTTATAAAATGGCTGGTTTGGTTCATTGTACTTACTGCTTTATGCTTTTTTTTGTAGAATGCTTTATGTGATGCTTATCTATTGCTTGCAAAATTTATATTCTATATGCTAGAACTTTTCATTGTTTATTGTTTATGCATTCTTTCTTTTCCTTTCACTTGTTGGGTTTTGATGCTGACTTTTACATTTAATTCTGTGTGCATGACAGTTATGAAACTAGATTGAATTCTGACAAATTACATGTGTCATTTACCACCCGTCCTACCATTTACCCATTTAATGAACCATTTACTCCATCTGAGCGTTCATCAAGGGCATCTGTCGAAGAAGGGTGAGTGAATATATTTGACATATACCGAGTCTTATTGTAGTAAATTTAACTTACAAAAATACTTAAGTACAGGATTATTAAAAAAAATCATTTAATTTTAAAATTCTATATCTTTTGAAATTTTTAGCACATGAAGTGTTAAATAGATTATAATGTTAATTTTTTTCTTTTTAAGTGTTGTTTTTGATTTCTTTTTTCCCCCTGCATCTATAAAGTGACTATCTGTGCTGGATAATATGTTTTTCTGCTGAGGCCAACTCTTTTATATTTTTGCTTTTAATTTTCATCTGTTTACCCTAAAGATTCTGTTGTCTATCAGGACCATATGTCTCAAAAGCTTTCATGTATTCCTACCTCTGTTGAGCATTTTATTGTAAAGTGATGTACATCTTATCGTCCAAAAATGTAGACATTTTCACAATTGCAAATTATATATTATTTTCTCTTTATGGGTTTTTAATTTTTAAAATTAATTTAATAAAATATCTATTAATGTATTCAAATTATATATGTATATAAATTGTGTGTATGTATATATATAAATTGTATTACGTCTTTTACAATAAACCTTTTAAGTTCAAGATTGAGATATTTTAAAATAAAATTTAATTGGTTGAAATTATGAGAGTATAAAGTAGTTTTAACTGTAAATAAACAAGAGTTAACAAATTTAAATGAATGAAATTATTATTTTTATCTAATTGAACCCAGTGTCCATCAATACTGTGTGTAAAGATTGCAAAAGACTAAAAATAATCCTTAAAATCAAGAATATAGGTAGGTTTGCATTCATTCATCCCTAATTCCCATGGACAGATTCATTTGTAAAAGTTAAGTTTAATATGTATGCCTTAATTTATTTTGCCTTCACATCTTGCACATTTTTCTTTCGTCTCAGCATGCAACAGGAATTCTTCTGCATGAGGCTCGCTTATGTCATGTTTTAAATAACTGCTTGATTTAAAGCAAAGAAATGGAAAATTCGATTTGTTCTTAAAATGATTTAAGTCATGATGTGCATGCTTAGTATATATCTTGATTAACATTTATGAACTCTATATTAATAAGTGTTTATGAATTATATTAGCTTAAATCATGACTGTAATGCTAGGATGACAGTGCTCTCATTTTAAAGATATCACTGTTATGTCACAATAGGCTATCAGAAATTTTAGAAGAATCTATATAAGTCTATAGAAGAAAATATTCCCATGCATTTATCAATGTTTTAAAAATTTGTGGATAAAAGTAATTAACTTTGTCTTAAAATCAAGAGAAAAAGGGTTGTGTAAAAATTTATATTTTGTTCTTCGTAAGTAAGGATTCACAGGTAGTTAAGGGAAGGGGGGACGAATTGTTAGCCACTGTGGAATATTCTTGTAAAAGATGCTGTTGACACACAAACTTTTTTAAAAATAATAGGGAGTTTGTGTGGTATTTGAGAAATTAATTTTTTACAGTCCAAATATTTTGTGATCGTAAGAAATATTAAATTTTAATTTATCAAGTTGTAAACCTTGTACTCAGAAACATATATTCTTCGAAAATTTAATCTGGTACTTTTTAATTATTTTAAATCCTTAAATGTGTTTTTGTGTTTATTAATTCAATTGTTATGATAAATCCTTAAGAAATTTTTTAAAAACATGCCTTTCTTGATAATTAGATTTTACTGTGCACAATTTTTTTTTAAAAATTTGGTAACAGATACCAATGTGTAGCAATCACATCTAGATATAAAGTATGAGGGCTGAATCTCTTAATAGTTGCACCTTTAGTATTTCACACTATATTTTCTTAACAAACAAACCAAAGTTTAAATTTGTGTTAGGAGAAAAATCAGTCAGAAACATTGAGAAACTCAACTTTTATTAATACAAATATAATTCATTTGTGTAGCACTTAATATGAGCAAAATAATTATTATGATTAATTTAACTCATTCTGAGCGTCTTGAATTACAGCCAAGTATTTTCTAGTCTTAGTATATAAATCCATGTGTTTTAATTTTTACCAATTCCAATAAATGATAAAAGACTCTACAGTTACAATTTCAACTTCCTCACTTACAATTACAACCATAACATCCTCCATTTTATTCCACATCTGTTTATACAGTAAACCTTATTTCCATCTATTACTGTTCCTATACAAGGGGAAATTCTCAAATCAACCAAACAATCCATATGATAGAGACAGGGTTAGTTTGTAAAATGTGTTGAAAAACCACTACACAACTTTCTATGTGATTTTTTAAATATCTGCTTTTTCAATAAATATCAAATTAAGACCTTTCCTTCCTTCAGATATTTTGAAAGCATTCTGAAGCTTCACGGGTAAACTAGAATATTGGCACTTTCATTTTTGATGTTAATAATTATGATTTTAATTTTGAATGTTACCTATTCTTTTGATAACACCAGGGCAACAGGGTGGGGGGAGCAAAGAAAAAAAATGCAAAGTATATTAGATATTTGTATATTAACTAAATGTAGAAGTTTTTGCTTTGAAATTTATTCAAGGTATTTGAAATCTTGCAAATAGAAATATATCTTAGAAAGAAGATACATATATCTCGAGATATAATAAATTAACGAAACTTTTAGTGATTGTGTGTGTGTTTTTTAAAATTTGATATACTTACTGTTTGAATTTCTATGAAGTACTTTTTTTTTTAAGTACATGTTTTAAATATTGTATCTCTGTAACTGTGCATTCAGCATATATTTTATTGAAAGATATAATGTGTAACAGTTGGTGGGATAATCCATGATGCTTTGGAAGAAAAGAATAATTTCAGGAATTATTCAATATACCTTTTTTTTCAAAGATACTTTTATACTGTACTTTCTTTAGTTTTCCCAATCTATATATTTCTTTTATAAATCGTCTTTATTTGTTTAGTATAATTTAATCCAAATTAATTTGAAGTTGCCAATATTGCTTTATATTTTGAAAACAATTTTTTTTTAAATTCTAGGAGGCCTACAATTTCACCTGTGCGAGATGATGAATCTGAACTTCAGCGTAAAGCTCATGCCAAGAGGGTTAGAGAAACTCGACGCTCCACGCAAGTAAGCTAATCTTGTCTCGTTATTTCAAATTAACAAATTGGCTGATTGTGTTTTTTAGGTTTATTTTTATAGACTTAGATGAAGTTTTTTTATATAATTTATTAATTTTTTTTTGTGTTAATTAAAATTTTTTCTTATGTAATTATTAGGGTGTGTTGTTAGAAGATATAAAATCTGCTGAGCTTCAATATTTAATTAATACACAACAAGAGGCTGCCAAACGACAAGCAGAAGAAGCAGAAAAAGAATCTTTGGAAAATAATAAAACTGATTTAAAATCGTCTGATATTCAAGAAAATAAACGAGATTCTGTTGAAGATAACAAAGTAAGGCTTAGTTTCAAAGAATACATTTTAATTAATTGCTTTATGTTTCCTGCCTAATGACCTGATGGTCAATGGCCTGACATTTGTAAAATGTTTCTATTGAAATGTTTTAAAATGATAGATCATTTTAAACAATTTTTAAGTTCTGTTAGTTTATTTTACGTCATATATTGTAATCTGTATATGTACTGCATTGAAGTGAAGTAGTCATTGTGTGAAGTGCTGTAATAACAATTTATTGTTACTGGTATAATCTGTATGTACCAAATGAGCCTTTAAGAGGGCATGCATTTATGAAATAAATAATTTTACATAACATAGAGTGTGTTGGCACTAGTTATACAGAACTTGTATACATGTGCAATCATCTGGTGAGAGTTATTATTTTGGTAAAATAATTCGAATTAAATATGGTTAGGTAAAGTACTCTTGTCAAACTTTTTCAAATAAAAGTTTAATATATTTTATAATAGGAAAATGATGGTCATTCCTTGAAAAACGCAAAACCTGAGCAATCAAGCCAAATTAATACAGAAAGTAAACCATCATCAGATTCCAATACCACTGAAAATGCCCCATCTGTAACTTTATCTCTGAGACCAAAATCAACAAGCTCTCCAGAAGACACAAGTATGACTGTATTTTTTTCATTTCTTTTCAATACCTAATTTATACTATCATATATCAGATGATAGAAAAGATTACGAGAATTTGTATGAAATTAAGGTTTTCTTTTTGAATTAGAAATATACTCCTTATGTTTAATGATATTTTGTGAAATTCAAAAGGGTTTTATTTTCTCTAATTGGTTGTAAGCATTATATATATTTTAAATTGGTTTGTTAAAATTATGCTTAGTAAATTGATTTCTTGAATTATTATGAAGATTCTAAATATTTTAAAAATTTTTACTCAGTTCAGATATCTCTAAGTGAAACTCCTCTAAACTCAACCTTCCAGTTCGAACACTATGCACAAATTTAAAAAAATCAACATGCGAATTTTTTTTCTCTTGATATCTTTTTGATATTTTGTATCCATTAAATGTAACATGTTAAGAAAAATGAGGTCTAATTTCTGTTCATGAAATAATTTTTGTAATAAGCTTGGTTCTTGGTTATTTTATTTAATCACCTGAATATTAGAAGATTTCAATGTGATACTTTTTGCTCATTACATACACTACTGGCAATTAAAAGTGCTACACCAGGAAGAATTGCAGATAACAAAATGAGATTTGTTGGACAAGTATATTATAATAGAAATAACAAGTGATTAAATTTTAAAGAAATTTAGGTGCATTGATCCTGAGGAATCGTCATCAAAAACAACCTCTGGTAGTAATAACAGCACTTATATGTCTGAGCATTGAGTCAAACAAGAGATTGGATGGCCTGTACAGGTACAGATGACTATGCAGCTTCGACACAACACCACAGCTCATCAGCTGTAGTGACTGGAGTAAGGTGACGAGCCAATCGCTTGGCAAGTCTAGACCAGACGTTTTCTATTGGTGATAGATCTGTTGAAAATGCAGGCCAGGGCAACAGTAGAACATTTTCCATAACAAGGAAGGTCTGTGCAATACCGGCAGCATGTAGTTGTGCATTACCCTGCTTAAACATAGGGTTTTGCAGGACTCGAATAAAGGGTAGAGACATGGGTCGTAACACACTAGAAATGTAACATGCACTGTTCAGAGTGCCATCAATGGGATCTAGAGGTGACAGAGACATGTATCCAATAACACCCTATACCATCATGCCAGGTGATTGGCCAGTATGACGATGATGAATGTACGCTGCCAATGTGCGTTCACCACAATGCCACTGAACACATGCAGCCATCTTGATCTGTAAACAGAACCTGGATTAATCTGAAAAAATCACATCTTCCCATTGTTCGTCATTGATCACACCATTGAAGATGCTCCTGTCTGTGATGCAGCGTCTTTGGTAGCAGCGGCCATGGTTTCCGAGCAGAGTCCATGCTGCAGCAAACGTCGTCAAATTGTTCATGCTGACACTGTTGCCTTCCAAATGACCCCCATGACATGGCTGCACAGTACATTAAGGCCAAGTTGGTAACATGGCAGCTAGTGCTAGGGGGCCATTGAAATCTAGCACGACATTTCATATTACTATCCTGAACCCACCGATTTCATACTCTGCTAACAGTCATTGGATCTCAACCAAAGCGAGCAGCGATACTGTGATACGATAAACCACACACAATTCCGGTATGCTATAATTTGACCTTTATCAAAGTCGGAAACGTGCTGGTACGCATTTCTGCTTCTTACTTGAGGCATCAGAACAACTTTTCACCAGGTAATAACATTCAAATGCAATTCTTGTATGAGAAACTGGCTGAACAATTTCCTGCTTTGTCTGAATGCGCTGAAAAGCCAATCATTTGCATATCTCAGCACCTTCTTGTGTCGTTTAAATTTTATGTCTATTGCATGTCGCCTTCTTGGTAAAGCATTTTTAATGGCCAGTAGTGTTATCTATCTGAAATTTACTCACTTATTATAAAATTTAAATTGTTGAATAATGTCTATTATTCTTAAAAATCATTTCCTTGAATAAAATTTTGAGAGGTGCATAAAGTGAGGATATATTCTATAAATAGCTCTAGCATCAGTTTTTTTTGTTAAATTTAGGAATTTCTTTTTTAATTTTAGTTTTACAAAATAAACTTTGAAGTTCTGAGCTATGTTTGCTAAAAATTATGTATTAGAGCATAGTGTGTGCTTTCATTTGCATTTTGGAATGAATATTCTCATAGCGACATTTGCTATTTAAGAAATATGCTCTTAGGTCAGAGTGGAAAGTATTTTCACATTTAGTGAAAAGAATTTTATATATTTATTAAAACTCCAATGGTATATGTTACTGAATAGTATGTGTTACCTAAAATATGCAAAGATTTAAGCTTTGGCTATTAAGTTTACATATAGATAGATGTTAGGTATAGTAATTTTTTTTCATTCAATAAAATTTGATTAAATATTTCTAGGTCCATCTGATAGTAGAAGTTCGTTAGGAACCCAGGCGGCTATTCAAAGGCGACGGCGACCTAAGAGACGTTCTACAGGAGTAGTTTACTTAGATAGTGATGTAAGTTGTGAAAATAAAATATATTTTCTCTTTTATGTTATTTTGTTTTGAAAAATAAAATAATGCAAAAGAATTTATTTTGTGTTTTTAAATGCTGTGTGCATATATTAGATGAGATATTAATTAGGCTGATATTTTTCTTTAGGATTTTTTTTTTGTCTCAATAATTTATGCATATACTCTACTTTCTGCTTGCATACAGAAAGGTAAACTTGAGTTGTAATCATGAATAGATAAATTGCAAAAAGTTTTCATTTCTTATCTGTTTTATCTTTCACATCTCTGTTACTTCCTTTTTTAAAATAAATTCTGAAACATATGTGCATGTGGTCTTGTGTGTATTGGGGAAGCTCTGTAAAATGTGCTGTATGAAAGATGTTCCTTTTCTTTCTCATTAACATTTTTCACTAAACTGAAGATTATTTGTATGTATTTTTTGTGATTCTTGAAAATATAAATGAGTAAAATATTTTAGAACTGTGTGTGTGTGTGTCATTTCCATTGTTATTAGCTCACATGTTTTCCATAATGCAGACAAATTTAATTTCATCTGAGCCTGTTATCATGAAATTACATAGCTATGAATTACTTTTCTAAGCATTTTCTGGATTGTAATTTTTTATTTTTGTAAGAGAAGAATAACATTCTTTATGAACTATATATTATACCTAAATATAGCTTCAGACGTTTTTATACAAATCGTGATTGTTTCTGGTTTCATATTTTGTTATTTTGTTTTTGATAGTGCTTCTTTATGAAGTATTGGTTAGATGTTGCAGATATTATTTCCTAGTTTTAAGGTGTTTGATTTATTGAAGCTAAGTTAAATGAGGAATATATATTTATTTATTTACCTTTTAATTGTACTTAATCAAAGATGACGTGGATGCCTTTACATACGATTTATTCCATGAATACCATTATAGTGAAGGTGATTAATTAAATTTATATACTGCTGTGGGTTGCTTATAACCTATATTTGTATTATTTCAAAAATTTTATATTTAAAATTGTATTCCATATTTGCAGGAGGCTCCAGAAGAAAAGGAAAGTTCTAAGGACAAGGATGTGAACAGTACCCATGAATCAGTAGGTTTATAACCTAATATTTTTATTCATTAATACCGTATTTATTCGAATCTAAGCCCCCCAATGTTTTAATGCTAATAAAAATCGGGTGCGGCTTAGAATCGAAGGTAAAAAAATTTGTCTGATTGGAGAAATTCAACATGATACTGATGGTTAGAACAGTTACAGGTTCATGTCTGTTTTTAAAACTGGTAAAATTAATTATTCATGTATTATTAGTTATTGTTTAAAATTGTTTTAATTTCATAAATATTAGATGTCTAAAAGCTATTTTACACTATTTTTTATTTATTTCACAAAAATATGTTGAGAATTTAACGTGCCACTTAAAATTGATAGCGGCCTAGATTTGAATAAATACAGTATTTTATTTTTACTATGGCATTTTTGTACATAGAGTACAGTCCCCCTCCCTAAAATTTTAGATATTTTGGCGTACTTATTTATTTTTAACAATCTGATTAAAGACGAGCACAATTTTTTATACGTAATCATTATTCATATTAAGCATTTATTTTAATTGGATGTACACTTTTTATAAGAAGACAGCAACTTTTATAAAATAAATGTTTTCTTCCTTTGTTAAGAGTAAAGATATCCTTTAAGTAATTACTTTAAATTGTAATTCAGCCTCTATTTGTATTCCTTAGATCTATTGAACTTGTTAATTGGAAGATAATTTCTTTAGGTTTTTATGAGATGTTTGACTACTATATCTTTTGATTTTATCAGGATATCTAAGTTTGGAATTTTGTTTTCTAATTATTTTTAACATGTTAAGTAAATCCATTTGAATCGCCGAAAAGGAAAACTGAATGAACTGGAATTTTTAAGCTCATTTTTACTTTCTGTTGTTTTTAACTGCTATTACACTGAATGCAGTCATATTGAAACTAATTATATAGACATTTAAGGTATGTGATCAAATTTAAAAGTTGATTTTTTATCAAAATTTCTTTTAACTTCAGGAATAATGATAATGTCTTTGTTTTATATTATCAGCAATTTCTTGTAGAAAAGTTATGCACATATGACCAGAATAAGGTTGAGAATTCTATTTCATTCATTATTGTTCCACTTTTTAAGTAGCAGATAAGGAAATGGTTTTAAAAATTTATGATTTAATCATGTTTTTTCCTTAAAAAATTTGTGTTGGTTTATTTAAAAAATAGACTGAAAAGTGTTTTGTTCTGTGTTTTTGCTTTTAAACTTTTACTTACTTTAATTAAAACATTACTAAAATAACTAATTTTTTGTAATTTTTAAAAAATTCAAAATGCAAAAATTTCAATTTTTGAACTTTTATGAAATTCAGGATAATAGTTTTGAAAAAAACAACTGGAAACACTTCATGAATTAAAGACCGTCTAATAAAACGATTGAAACTAGAGTACTTAATGCAATGGTTTTGATTTTGAAGGGTTATTGAAGTATGAATTATTCAAAGCTCTGTGTTAAATGTAATAATTTAACTTAAAAAAAAAAGAAATCTCACATTGTTTCAAAGCTAAAAATTTCTCTGAAATTTTTAACAGTGTTGAAATTAAGAGCCTGTAACAATTGTAAAAGTTTTTTTATAGCTGTGTTTTATTCTTCTACACCCAAAAAACTTTGCATTAAAAGTAAGCACAAGATGAGGTCAAATGATGATCATTTTAGTATACATACTCATGAGAAAACTTTAAAGATGAAAGTTCTTTTAAAGTTAAAGATTCTTTGAATTTACATTGTGAAAGAAAAATCAAAGAATTTTTACTAATATAATTAAATTACTTTGAATACTGAAAGATTTTTATAAATATTGAAATGTTTAACTTTTTAATTTATACATCTGTTATAGAATTTATTAGAAATATATTGGTCTACAAATAGTATTTACTATGTGGTTCAAATATATTCTAACATTTTTATTTAGAAAGTTTTCAGTTTAAAAACGAATATTGACTTTAAAAGGATAGAGCTTATATTTTTCTAAATTGTGAAAGGGGAATAAATGATAGCTCTCTAGAATAAGAATAAATCATTTTAAGATATATGGAAAGGTAGTTTTATGCACAGGCAAGATTAATTTAAAAATCATGTAATGTGAAATGTTAATATGTATAGTTTTTTCAAATCTTTACATGCTGTTTTTTAGAAACCATTTTCTAGACATTTTTCTTTTTTAAATTTAATAACCCGAAAAGCAATACTTCCTTTTAAAGGAGTTGTACTGTATCAGATTTTGGTATCATCTGCCAGACTTGAGCTAAAACAAATTGTTTTAAATCTAAATTCTGTGTCATATTGTAATTTCACATTTTCAATTAATCATTTTGTTACCTCTAGACTGGGAATGAGGAATATCACTTTTCTTTTAGTTGAAGATCTAGATCAGAGGTTCTCAAACTTTTTTGCCTCATAGACCTCTTGACAGTTTTTTCAGTTTGGGGTAAACGCCTACTAACCTAATATTAAATGTTTGCAAATTAATCAACTTAAATGTGTTTTTGAC
The DNA here is from genome assembly GCA_019973935.1 of Trichonephila clavipes. Lineage (NCBI taxonomy): Eukaryota > Metazoa > Arthropoda > Arachnida > Araneae > Nephilidae > Trichonephila > Trichonephila clavipes. Next base: position 281,420 of record BMAU01004373.1, read on the forward strand.
AGCAGGTATATAGCTACTTCCTTTAAAAGATTAAAATTTAATTAATACAAAAATAATTGAGCAACAAACAAATGCTTTTAGTGGGAGGAATGAATCTGGGGATGCAATAACAAATTTTCAACATTTGACATCAATCCTATAAGGTTTAACCCTAAATATCTCCTTGGTTAACAGTGTCCAATCTAATCTTTTCTTTCTTTCATTTTTTTTTTTTTTTTTTTTGTTATGGAGATTGGGAAGCCCACTGTAACTCCTTCTCAATTGGAAAAACAATTAAAACCTTTCTCAAGAAATTCCATAATATGGAATAAATAACAGGTATATCTTTTTAAAGCCCAAATTATTGTGACATACGTTACTAAACTTTACTTTAAAATCTTCGTTAGTGCCGATTCCTAGCACCTAATTCTTGTAATTTGTCTTTTTTTTTTTCCCAAAGTGACCATATGAATTCATTGCCTGCTGTGGTATTACAATAGTCAAAACATTCTCAAACCTAGAATCAAAATCTAAAAAAAGGGCATTTAAATGTGGAACATAGTTTAACACGTCTTTTTTCCTGGTAGATTGTCTGTGACAATTGAGAAATTGGGAAAACTTGCGATGTCCATTATTGTACTCCTTTAGCTTAATTCTAGCAAGAAGGGCTGAAATGTGGTCCTTGTTATAATAAAATGTTTGATGTCGCCTTGTAACTTCAAATTAACCTCATTCAATTTAGTAAATAAATATGTTAAATAGGTAAGTCTGGTTTCCACTTGATTAAAGTCATGATCTGGTTTAATGTGAGCCACTATTGTAGACCCCTGTTTACTTCTCATGGACCCCCAAATTATTTTTTCACTGACGTAGACCCCTTGCAGGTCATTATAAACCTTTGGGAATCACTGATCTAATTGATACCGGTGGATATATTAATAAAATTTTTTTAATTTTTTATTTAAAAATTGCTTTTACATGTGCAAAAAGTATTTGGGTTTTGAATGACATTACTTTTTTTAAAAAAATATTTTATCTATTTTTTTGGGAAAGCTAAATTTGTGTTTTTAGATTTTTAAAATCGATTTTGAATGTTTACACATGTCATGATTTTTCAAAGTGGTTATTAGAAAGAACTGATTTTTCAAGACTTAAAAAGATGTGCTCAATTATATATCCTTCTTCAAACTGCTTCCAGTGATCGTTACGGGCTCATGTCATCTCACAAGTTCAATCCTATTGCCACTGAAGACCTGCCGTGGGGGGCGAAAGCATTTCGTGTCAAATCTGTGGAGGTTCAAACATCCTCCCATTGATGTAGTGTGGAAGTTTGGAGAGGGGTTGCCAGCTCAGGTGTCATTCTCATCACTTGACCATGGTTGAAAATTATGAGGTCAGTCACCAATAGCCCTCGTGCAGCTTTATAGTGGGTCATAAGAATAACTCTCACTCAAACTGCTTCCAATTTTTACGATTTTAAATTGAATTGTTGGATAGCAAACAAAATAAAAATTATAGAAAACTGTGACAAGTTTTCACACACTAAAATCTTTCAGAAATATTTTGTATGTACCAATTGAGAGAAAGGTACCAGTTCAGAAGTAATCATTTAAGAGAATAATGTATGCAGAGAGAAAAGGATGATAGAAAATGCTCCTGTAATGTTGTATTTTATTTTTTATTTCGTTTTTTTTTGTGTGGGATTTACTTCTAGCATTTTGAAGAACAATAGCTGAAGAAGCAATTTGACCCAAATTTTTTAACTCAATGCACATTGATGAGGAATTTAGCTTAATTTTTTTCCTTCAATTAAACCAAATGCATTAAAAATATATTGGCATTTTTTTTACTCCCTTTGTTGCCAACATAAGGGATTTTATAATGGATATTTTTTTTTCTGAATTTATTACAAAATATGCTTTATCAAGGTGGTATATATTTTAAAAATAAAAACAGGTATTTTGTTATGGTTTATATATAAACTATTTTCGTGGGATGCTCTCAACAAAATTATGAAAGCATTAGCGCATTATGTTGTGAAAGTGAAAATTTTGTTTCTTGAGGAAACTATTATTTCATTTTTCATTTTTATCTTCCAAGAGAATTCTTGAATCATACAAAGGATAGTTTTTGCACAAAATAAGATGTTGAAATGATTGATACAGCAGTTCTTTTTGACTTTCGGAATACAAAGAAATCAATATTGTGTTTTCTGTAGCCTCCGTGGTTGGCAAAAAGTATTTGAACATACTTCCATTTTTAAATAAAAATGCTTTGGTTATGTTCTTGAAGTTTGGAATATCAGTATATCGTGTAATCTGGACAAGCTGTGTCTGCCAATCTTCGAACATATGTGTTTAATGGACAATTTTTCAGAATGGGAGCAGTGTAATCTAGTGAGAAATAAAGAACTGCTACATATACACATCATTTGCCTTGAATGGTTTCTCATTGTCCTGTTGAGGCTTGCTGAAGTCAAGCTTTGAAAATAAATGGCTGTAATAGGTCCGAAGCTTCACCAATATAGCAGTGGCTTTACAGTTAGTTCACTGGCAAAGGGCATTGCTGAGAGAGTAATCAAAACCATAACATGTCGAGGACTGGTATTGTGGTGCATAATGCAAGATTTATTGTATCTAGCCAAGTGCAACCAAACTCAAATACTCATATCATGTATGTTCACTTTTTTACATAGACATTTATTTACTCATCATCCAAAGTCACTGGCTCAAAGTTCAAAATAGTGCTTGATTATAAATTATATTTATTTTAAGTAATAGTGTCAATTACATGTACTCTAAGGTGCATTGAAAATGCAACATCAAGGAGGAGTGACCAAAAGGGAAGACTTGGCAGAAGGACAGCAACAAATAAATTGTTTATATTAAAATTATCCTTACTAATGTTATAAATGCGAAAGTTTGTTTGGATGTTTGATCGTCTTTCATGCAAAAACAACTGAATGGATTTCAATGAAACTTTCCAGTAATATATAGCTTATACATCAGAATAACACATAGGCTATAATTTATAAAAATGTGTGAAGTGTCCAAAATATAACGATATTTGTCAAAATATACGATATTTTACCATCTGCAAGCAATTCTGGCATGCGCTGCAAAAAAGCCGGGACAACCTATATCTATCTTTTATTTGTAAAGAAACCCTTTTTGTTTTGGATACGCAAGGCGCTCGCTTCTAATTTATTCATGTAATCAGTGTAATCCCTATTTTTTTTTAATTTCAGAATAAAACTAAGTTTTGAAGGGAGAGGTTGTTAGAAATCTCTCTTTATTTGAATTTTTTTTAATGATTTTATTATGCACATTTGGTAGTAAGAAATTGATCTTTTTTCAAAATAAATACTTTTTATCACTTCTCTGGAACAAAAAAGTTGTTGTGGCTAATGCCACTTGTCTGACGTAGTCAGAACGAGGCCCACGAAATTCATCGTGGCATGGGCAAGAGGTACGCCTGTCGTTGGCCTTGAGCACCATACAGGTGACAGTGCGATTTAAGCTCAGTGAAACTTCCCCGAAGGGACGATAGATGGCGACACGACCTCTATCTCCACCTCCACAATTTCTGCAAGTGAACTGAAGGGGAGGGAAATATTCTCCAGTTCCTGCGCTAGTGAATAAGCCCACAAGACTACGGACCCACTGATTTAACGAGCACGTACTCCGTGTGCACTCGGAGGGTATTTGGTGACATCGAGCACCAAAAAAGTAAATAAACTGTCTTTCACATTACATCATTTGGACAAATTTTCTAAATTTGTTTGTGGTTAGTTGTTAATTATAATGCTATAATTTTAATTGAATAGGCAGATATTGCATTTTTAAAGTATAAAAATAATAACCACTGTACTGTATTTTTTGGAGTGAATGAGTGAGTGAATATTAATGTCCAGCTACATGAGGGCTTTTGGCGACGGACCATGTAATTTTGAACCATGGTCAAGTGACGTGGACGACACCTGAGCTGGCACTCCCTTCTCCTAACTACCACACCACGTCAACTTAGCAGGAATATTCTACCAATACATAGCAGGATTATTCTTTGAAATCTACTCTTCCAAGGTACATGGCAGCATGGATTCTGTGATGAGTATTTTAGTGGGGAAGGCGAATAGTTTAGTAGCAGGTATTGCATTTTCAGTGGATTGCAAAGATTATCATTTTTGTCCCCAAAAATAGTTAATGTCAAAATTTAAGTGTCTTATGTTTTTTGTATATTAATGAAGACCTTAGAAAAGGCTTTAACTATTTATTTTACGTGAACCGTGTATATAATTAATTTTACAGTGGAATATCTTTAATTAATTAATTAGCTCTAACAGATTAAATTTCCCAAAGTGGAGTATTTTGTTTATGTATATCCCTTTATTGTTAACATAGTGATCCAAAAAAATATTGCATGAAAAAAAACTGCAGTAAATCTTAATGCGGTAAATAAAGGGTTAATGTGCATCGCTCCTCTACACGACGGGTCTTTCAAAGCTCTAATAAAGCTCGTGCTATGAAAGTAGCTAGACATTTGCCAACTTGACTCTATCGCAAACATTTTGCTATGTTTTTCATTGAATCGCCATTATAATTTAAGAAATGGCATTGCTTGCGAATATTACAATCGTAACATAAAATAAATACAACAGAAAGTAACTTTAATGTATTACACTTTCAGATAGAAATTATTTAAACTATTTTAAGCGTTCATTACACAAAATTTGTAACAATGTGTTACTTTTGCTGAGCAGAGATCAACTTAGTAAGGTATTTTCAAAAATCGACCCTCAAGAGAGTTACGTGGAGTTATAAATAAAAAAAAAATCCTTTTTATCAGCTATTAGATCAATAGACTTAAAGTTTAACAAAATGTTTTTCTTCTTTTGAACCGTATTACTGAAGTAAAATAAGAAATTATTACTAATACTTTTTCACCATTGAATTATTTAAAGTTTTTCTGTTGATAATATACTAATGAATTACTCACAAAATTTTTGTGTGTGCTTATTTTTCTCATATAAGGTCCCTGATTATTTTTATATTTAGAGTTGTAAAAATTTTTACTAACAAAAATTATAAAATTTGTACATTTTTAGGAAAAGCTATACTTGCATAATGTTAATGAATAGGGCAAACTTTTAATATATATATATATATATATTATGTAAAAGAAGCTCCACAAAGGATACAAAATTTTGACTTGGGTAGCTTATAGAAAGGAGCACATTTTTTGTTTTGTTTTGTTCTCAGCTCTTCTGTTTGAATACAATCTTTTTTTTTAAATAAAAAAATATGTACCACATTTCATCTTCTATGTACGATGATAGTTAACATTACACATTAAAATGAAAATGGTAAATATTTCCAAATTAAAACAATGCAGTAAGTTATACAAGGAGTGGAAGCTTACTTTAAACTGTCTCAAACAAAGAAGCAAATAATTTGCAATTAATTATTTGCATCAAAATAAATGTTATGCATATAATCTTTGCAATAGAAAATACATTTTAAATTCAAATCTTTTTAAAACTTACATTAGTAAATAGAACTTTGCAACTTATCAAAAAGGAAGAACAAATGGGATAGCGTATTAGTTAAAATTTCAAAATTAAATGGGGTCGATACTTTATGGCAAGGGCTTTGTTTCTGATAACATCTTTGAGTCTATTTAGCTTGGAATTCACCAATTTTTGGTTGTTTGAGAAGGAATTTTGTCCCATTCTTCTAGGAGAAACCTTTTAAAATGTTCCACTTTCATTACATTATGTTTTCTCATTCTGTTGCTGAGTTGAATGATTTGAGAGTGTTTGGCATATAATAAAACAACCACAGGATGAACAATGCACACCATATGGTTGGAACAATTTTCCTGTTGGAAAAAAAAAAAATTGTTACTTAGATGAAACTTAACATCTATTTATATATATATATATATATATATATATATATATATATATATATGCTAAAGAAACTCGGGTAGACATGCTTGTTTACTGTGCCATCAATGAAATGAAGTTTGCCAGCACCTAACATACAACCCCATATCATCGGATCATATCCCATTTCATCATACACTTCTGCTTTCATCTGTGAATATAATTATAACCACCAAAATGAACTTGCTTCTTTTGAAGAAGCAAGTCTTTTCTTTTGATGAATTTTGTTAATAAATTGTTTTCTTCTATCTGCTCCAGATTTGTAATCTGATGAAGAATTTTTTAGATAGTGTTTGGAGATAAATTATTTTGTTAAAGTGTTACACAATGAGTGTTAAAGTGATGATACTGGAAGAATATTTGTGTTTACTTTAACAATGTTTCTCTCCTGCCTAAGTCCGTTACTTTGGGTTGCCTAATCTTAGTGCATTTATTACACTGCTAGAGTCTTGGAAACTTTTTGTATCACATGTCTTAATGTGTGTATTGACTCCTATTCACTATTTCACCGATTTCTTTAGTGGCTTATACTTATTATATGATCATTTTTCTTTTTTCAATCTTTGTTTCCTCATGCTTTACTAGCCTTTTCAAAATTTCTATAAACTAAGCAGAAATAGCTAAGCTTTTAACACTACTTCAGATACATCAAACTATTACTTGTTCTTTATCATTCTGATACATATGTAATGTAGAGATATATTTTATTTTGCATAAAATTTGATATTTTTCGATTTTTGATCTGTTGAAAAGATTATTTATTTTTAAATTTAAAATTTTGTATTTATCTTTATAATATTTTAAATATTATATAAATAATATCTGTTTTGAGGTAAAAATAATTCTTTGTGGAACGTTTCTCCCCTCATTTTTTGAGAAAATGCAAAGTATGTTTTCACATATGTTCATTTATTTAAAATTGGCTTGGCTAATTCTCCACTCTGCTCGCTCTGTAATTCTGTTCCAATGACTTTGGAGCTTATTTTGCATTGCCTCTCCCTTTGTCATGTGTTCTCTCAAGATAACTATGGAGTTCTCCCTCCTACTTGCGCAACTTTTGTTTTGTACTGAACTGCAAGATACCTTATGTTGGGAAGGATGTTGACTGGCATAATTAAAAAAAATATATATGTATGTCATGATTTTGGAGACAGAATCAGATTAAAAGTTAGAAAAAGGGACGGATCAGATTAAAAGTTAGAAAAAGGGACGGTCTTTATTCAATCGTTTGTACATCTGTTCTCACACCGAGCAGGGAGGAAAAAGCACGCCATGGTGGTGGTTTCAAGTGGATAACACTTGAAAAACATATGGTAAGTATCGCTGCTTTGAAGAGGGGCTCGCAAGTGAATGCTGACATATGTTGACTATTAAATCTAACGATCTGGAATTAGACATGTTTATTGGCTAGGCCATATGTTCGGAAGAAATAGATGGGTGATTAGTTTGATACTTGAATATGGGAACGGAGAAAGATGAATCAAGTGCTAGATAGGGAATTTAATTTTTAATCTAATTTAATTATCCTTACATTTGCCCCCCAATTTTAAAAGGGAGTCATGGCGTATTTTTTTTCTCTCTTTACAAACTTAAGGGGTCACAGGGGTGTTGAAAATGTTTCGAGAGCACAAAATACAAACAATTTTCGACTAGAAATAATTCTTTGAGATTAAAATGAAATAATTTGATTCTTTTACACATTTCTTATAAAGGAATAAAGTTTCAAAAAAGTATAAAATATCTAAAATATAATCATAATTTTAAAAATAATAAGCACATAAAAATAAGAAAAATTTTTGTAAGAAACAAATAGTGAGTTTTACGACGCGCATGATATTTTCTGCAATAATAATTCTAATTACTAGCAATAAGTTGATTTATAAAGTCAAATATATCCTTATTACATGCTAGCTTATCTTATAAAAATAAAATAAAAAATAATATTTTTAAAAATAAAAAAATACATTTTTTTAATTTTTTTTTAAAAATTCAATTTTTGTTGAAATATTTCAAAAAATTAAAATTTATAATACTATAAATAGCTAGGATTTGAAGATTATGATAGAATTTATAATTCTGTAAAGTTTTATACATCAAGGTATGATAGTTTTTGAAACGCAATGCGCGTAATTGAAAAAAACACAAACTGAGAAAAAGGGCTTTAAAGTTTTAAAATTGAATTTGAGAAAAATAAATCCTAAAACTTACACGCTAAAATTCTACAGGATAAAAATATATACCTTCCTGTTCCTGAAACAGCTCAATTTGATTACTCTTTTAATTTTCTTGGCTCTGCGAGCTTCAAAATTCATTATAACAGCCTCTGTCTTGACGTAAAGATTCGACGATTGTCACGTTCAGCCAGGGCACACAAACATTTCTGTTAATTTTCAAGCCAAATTTCTCTAAAATAGTAATAAGTATTTGATTTCCATCATTAAAAACACTGGTTTCTAGATTTGCAGCAATCTCTGCAATCTGAAGCCTAGAACCAATCGTCTTAGGACAAAACTTCCAAATTAATGAATTTAAACTTTCATTAGGATTCTGTGTCTTACCTCCTAAACATTTCTTCAGGAGTGCCGGATGAGATAAGTCTGCAAATACAGGCTTAATTACATCTTGAACAGCTTTAGCAACTGAGGGTTTGTGTTTATAATTTTGTAAATTATTATTAATTGCGGCATTATACTTACACCATGTATTTGGATTTGTAGGACAAAACCAGTGTATCGGTTCATCATCAGTGCTGCAAGAATGACCCCAAACAGCCCAAATGGCTTTCCGCATTTCCTTTACACTAGTAGAATTGCATCGAATAGCATTACCATAGTAATGCGCAAGTTTATTAATTAAACTATCTGTTAACCTACCTTTACCGCCAATAGTTTTACCATCAGATAATTCCTTTTTACTATATACTAATTTAAGCTTCATAAGTCTTGTACCCATTCTTTTTTGCACATGGCCTACACATTCTATTTTCTGAATAAGATAGTCATCGCCGTATGGCTTGTTTTCAGAAAGGGCATTGATTGTTTTTGTGTCGCCATCTCCTATGTAGTTCGAATATTTCAGGTTGTGAAGCTTTTCTGATCGATTAAAAATCCTTAACATCCCGTCAACCTCCATCTTACCAGCAGAGCCAGAATAATTTTTTACATGAAATCTTATGCGCTCTTTGCCATTTTTATTGTACTTGATACCAAATTTTACCCCTTTATAACTGTCGCATCCTTTGCAAAATGAGGACAACACTTCCCTATACAAAACCTTACCTGTTTCGGCCCCTATTACAGTACATACTCCAATCAACGATGAATGTCCTCTCGTCTTCCAGGTACCATCACCACTTACCGTTAAAAGGTTATCAGGTGACGAAGAATATTCTTCGACAGCTGCCATTTTCATGCTTTCTTCAGCGACTTCCTTCATAACACGTGAAAGTTTATTATTAATAACATCATGTGATTTTTGTTCAACAGGATTAGGAAGACTCATTACAGCACAAAAGGTTTTTAATGACTCTAAACCTTGGCCTATGCATCTCATTGCTAAAAATAGATCTTCTGTTAATTTCTGGAGCATTATTTTTATTCCCAGTGTTTTCACAGCTTGAAAAGTACAAACACTCCCAGTTTTTACAACGTATTTCAAAATTCGAACATAAACCACGAGTGGACTTTTCATTAATTTTTAATGGTTTATGACATTTTAAACAACATGATACTGATAAAATAGAGCTAAAAGTTGAAATAAAATCAAAAAATACGATATCCTTTGAAGTTTTTCACTTACCTTAACAAGATTTGACTTTAATGAAGTCTGATATCCTGAGATTTTATTACTGGAGAAGCACACATTTTTATCTCTCCTTTCTGCAACATATGAGAACATACCTTCATGATTTGGTTCCCTCTAAATCTTCTTTTCTTAGGACGAAGGTCTACGATGAGTATTTTTCATTTGAATCGAGTATTTTCAATTTTTATAAACGGTTTTAAACAACGCTGTTTTGAATTTCGATAAGTCATTTGAAACAAACGTGCTAGCACAAAACAGAATCAAAACACATTAAAAAAATGTGTGTTGAGTTGCAAGCTTCCTTCTCAATTAAGCAAGTGTTTAAAATATTTCATGAGGCTTTTTAAAAACAGAAAAATAAAACGTATGCGGAAATCAAAAATAAGTGGGTGTGGCATGTAGCCATTTAAACATTGTTATTACTAAATTGCTGTTTGGAATTTTTCGAATAACTTTCGAAGTTTTTATAGTACTATCACGTGGTTGGTATCAAAATGTTCAAAAGAAAATGAGGAACAACATATATTTTTTTCGAAAATTCGAAAAAATAGAAGATTAACACCCCTGTGACCCCTTAATCAATTTTCAATAAACACAAAACAATACATAACATTATTTAGAAAGACATATTACACACAGTAGAAATATTTAAGCAATAGTAATACTAAAATCAAAAAGCAATACAATAAACGAAACTATAACAACAAACACAGTAATGACACTTCCAACATATTAATTGATAAACATGAATTTCCATACATTTAAATGAAGATTAGCTTGTTCAAATCTATTCGACATCTAGAATAAGAGCTCACATTTCCTCCTATTCCTTCATAATAATAGATTTATATTATAGCTAGCAGATAAGGTTTTAAAAAAAAATTTATATTGGAAAATAATATATCAAACAATAAGATAGTAAATATAAAAATACATGATATCATACAAATGTTAAAATAATAATTTTGTATAAAAATCTACTCTGGCACCATTGATACACTAAATTTTGCATATATGAAATACATTTTTAAAAAGATAAAAAAAAATATAGACACTAATAAAATGAAATTATAATAATATGAAAACAGTGTATAACACACAACTTATATGCACTATTCAACACAATAAACAATATTTTATTTCACATGCGTTATAAAATATAAAAATTATAAGAATATAGGAATAAAAGAATACAAGAATATAAGAGCACTTTTTTATTATTTTTGAGTCGGAAAAGTGGACTCACTTCAATAATAACTTTTAGTATGTATGAAAATTTTCTCAATATTCACTGTAACTTAACAATATTGCATACAATATTTTGAATCTTTCCGTAACCTTCTAAAAATTCGTTTCATTGACAAAAATTCTTGATTTTCTCTTACATCACACCACACATTCATTAATAAAACTGTATCACCTTACTTAATTTTGAACACATCTCTCTGAGAAATCTGCATCATCAACTCACAGATGTTCAGGGATGCTGATAAGAAACAATGAGAGGTGTACATATCAGACTAAACAAGTTTGTCCTCTTAATGTTTCGAGACATATACAAAATTAGAATGATTGTATTCTCCCTTATCCACTGTATCCAAAATTTAGACTTCAAGTTATTAAGTTAATTTTAATTTTAGATAAGGAAAATTTTCGAGAACTAGTGAATCCTGATATATGGCCGGTATATCAAAACACACAATTTCAAAATAAAAAAAAATTAAATGACCTGCAATAAGATTACTGCTGAATAAAATAATTAACAAAACAATTGAATTCAATGGAGAAAAAAGAATACAACTTGACTTTACTTTTGTTTCTTATAAAAATCAATATCTAATATTAGTTCTCTCATTAGTCATTTTTCTAAAAACTTAATTTATATCTTTCACTTTAAAACACCAATTTCTATCATAACTCTTAACTCATTCGACATCTTAAGATAAAATTATGAGAAGTATGTTAAAATTTCTCAAAATTTTGTATGACAAAACCTATAAACTTTGTTTTCTCAATTAAAATATGAAGAATATCTCATTTAACACAACTATACTATAAAAATTTTAATACCATATCATATCATATATTATTCTTTTTCGCAAAGTTCTGTTCAGCAAAACTCAGTTATTTCAATGTTACTAAAATTGGAAGTATACAATTTAACTGACCTCCACTTTGCAGCGCCAGAAACCCTTCGTGAACGGTAATCCAGATGCTATTGTCACGTTATTTCACTAGTAAAATTTTATTTATTTTTTTTCAATGTTGTTGCTTCACTATTTCACAGTATTACCGTGCAGACTTTCCGGCGAAAAATATTTTTTTTTCTGGTACTGTTGGTCCTTCGATCATTTTATCACGAACTAAATCGCAATGCCATTCGAAGAAGAACATATTTTATTATTATTATTATTCTGGCGGAAGGGATTGGACGCCTTTCATCACTGAGTTGGGGAATTCACGCTTCTCTTTTTGTTTTGTTTCTTTTTTCGTCATTCGAAAGTTGGTTCTTTCATGGCAAACTTGCTGGTCTCTTCAGCAACAGTAGAAATAACGTTCGGAGGTAAACACTGCATTCTTCTCGGGGGTTAAGAGCGATGTTCTTCCGGAGATCACTAGCGCATTTTTTTTTTTCCGTACCATTTTTTATTCTGGAAATCCGACGTCTTCAGCATATTGGCATATGGTGCATTCGGTGTTCCGTCAAATTCTCCATATCAGTTATTATGGTCGCTGGCTTTAGTTTTTATATTAAAATTATTTTATAAAAAAGATTAGTTTTTTACGTTAAGATTTGGAATCCACTCGCAGATAAAAATCCTGCCGGCTTTAATTCTGTCATGATTTTGGAGACAGAATCAGATTAAAAGTTAGAAAAAGGGACGGATCAGATTAAAAGTTAGAAAAAGGGACGGCCTTTATTCAATCGTTTGTACATCTCTCACACCGAGCAGGGAGGAAAAAGCACGTCATAGTGGTGGTTTCAAGTGGATAACACTTGAAAAACATATGGTAAGTATCGTTGCTTCGAAGAAGGTGCTTGCAAGTTAATGCTGACATATGTTGACTATTAAATCTAACGATCTGGAATTAGACATGTTTATTGGCTAGGCCATATGTTCGGAAGAAATAGATGGGTGATTAGTTTGATACTTGAATATGGGAACGGAGAAAGATGAGTCAAGTGCTAGATAGGGAATTTAATTTTTAATCTAATTTAATTATCCTTACATGTATCACTGTACCTATTATAACCCTATGAATGTAACTTAATTCTGGGATATTTTTGGATCTTAGAATGTGCTTAGAGTTTTGGACTCACCCTGAGATATTATGTGAAAATATCTGTAATGAATATAGAAAACTTCTCTTTAAACTTGACCATTCTATACTAGTGTTTTTCTGAAAATTATCAGATTAATATGAAACTATGTATAACAAATAAGATCATATATGTACAGCTTTATGTTTAGGTAATGGAGTCAAAGAACTGCATTTGATTGCGTTATACTTGTATAAACCTACCAGAGCTGTAAAATGACCGCTTTTGAGACATTAACCAAAATTGTTGAATTTCAGCATTTCATTTTTCTTGAACTTACTACACCACTTTATTTAATAATATTTCTCTCTTCTTTTGTTCTTAATAATCATATGTACTCTACCGTTTTTGACCATGAGTGTTCTTTTGATCGTTGAAATTTTGTAAAGTTATCTGCATTGAGATCTCAAAACTTCCTAGCTCTCGAAAAAAATATCATCAGATTGTATTTTATTCACTTAAGTTGTTTTATGACAGGTACAAAGTGCCAATTGGTGTTAACCACAAGGCAAAATCATGATCATTACAAATATTTGCGACTTAATCAGTTCTCTTTGAAATAATATGCTACAAACATTGGGTATTAAATAAAGAAAAATAGTCTAGTTGTAATTTTTGTATTTTATAAGTGGAGTATTCAAACATGAATTCAAAAATTTATACCTAAAGGGTCAATTCAGAGGAAATTGTCAGAAACTATGCTCTGAAATAGATGAATAAGAAAATTCTGAGACAGGATAGTATATATGACTCTGAGCAATACCACATGCATAATGAAGAAAAGAACATTGTGAATACATGTAGGGGACAAAAAAGAATTAGTTTGTTCTCTAGTTCCAAAGACAAATGTAAAGAGAAAGAGAACAATCAAAATATTGGAACTTTAATTGATGGATCTGTTTGGCAAAAAGTTCAAGAAGATTCTGAACCTGAAAGATCCTCATTTCGTACTATTTTCAGAGAAGTATCAGTAGCATCAATATTGTATACAAAATGCAATATAGGGAAGGGCAAAGTAAGGAGTGCATTTTCGTAAGGTGACCAGTTTTTTTTACAATTATTAGGAGGATGAAAAATTTAAGAAAAAATTACAACATGTATATATGAAATATTTTATTAACTCAAACAAAAATAAACTAATTATGCTTAGATCAATTTGAATTATTTACTTAAATGAATATTTTTTTCCATTGAAGGAATTTTTTTTGTCAATATATCATTTTCTAATATATTGGACTGTTGGAGCAAGAAATATCCTTCATATTAAACTTTACTGTAAGTGCTGCAGCTAAAGTATCAACATTCAATCTTGATTTCTAACTTGTACAAAAATCCTTACTAATTAAAAAAAAAACTCTTGCATTTGCTGCATTAGTTCCAGGGCAACACAATGTAAATTTAGCAAGAATAACTAAATTTTTATATGGAATGTATTCATTTTTGAATTGGTTAAATATTTCCGTGCTTATCTTTTATCAATTTCAACATGATGATTTTCCCATTGTTCTAATTTATCAGAATTTAAATATATATTCAGGCTTTAAATTTCTTCAAGCATACAATTGTCATTGATTTTATTATCAGGCATTTCTTTCGATAAAAACTCCAATTTTCTATGTCTGTCCGATTAACTTGCGCTGAAGTCAAAAAACCCATTGAAAACTGTTATTTCCTTTGTGATATTTATTTCAGACTTTTCTTGGACATATTGGAATCATGTTTGGTAAAAATTCTCCACTTTGGTAAATTTTTCTGTTATGCCCTGATTTGATTCTTCTAAGTTTGACAATTTTCTTTCTATTTTTAAGGAATACATTTTTCTTCAAGTCGTGATTTATATTGAAGGACAAAATTGCTCAAAATAAGAATAACTTTTGTGGCTGAAATATGTTCACCATCAATTTTTTTAGTTGTTTCTGCGCAAAATGGATGCCTGATTATGTACGAAATACATTAATATCTCCGATAATTCATACAGTATCAGCACATAACGCGTAACAATTCGGCCTAGCATCTCTGAATTCGGAGATTAATAGATCAGTTTTAAAATATTAAAAAAGGAGGATACTTTTTGAGGAAGGACAGAGACTATAAAAGGAGGACGATTGGTCACCTTGATTTTCCGTAAAATGTAAAACTACAATGACTAATAAATTTTGTTTTAATTTGATTATTGATATCTATGTAAATTACTTAAGTAAAATATAAGTTTTCAATTTCTATTTCTAAAAGTGCATATGCCTAAAATCCAAATAATAATAATACAAGTTTTTGAATTATTACATGGCAATTATTTTGTGTTTGACCACCCAGGATAAATTCTGTATTATTTATAATCAACTGGAAAATAATGTAATGTTTATTTGAAAAGTGATCATTTTTGACCGCCTTCGTTATAAATAGGTATGTATAGAACGTTGGTAGGTTAAGTGTTAATAAAATATTTGTTTTCAGACAAATATGAAGTGTGTATTATCTTCTGTTGTCAAATGTTATAATTTTTGACAAAGCTCTCTTACTTTGATTTAGTAATATTGGCTTTGATTTTAAGTGTTTCATCGCATCTGGACAAAGTTGGGTTGGCTTTGATCAGGAAGTTTGGAGAGTAGGGTGCTAGTTCGAATATCGTTCTCGTCACTTCACCGTAGTTCAAATTTAGGAAGTGCATCACAGTTACTCCTATAGCTCATAAGGGCAATGTTAATTAGAAATCAATCTGAATGAAATTGGTATCAATGGGAATGGCCCAAATGGAACTTAAATTAAAATGTCAACGTATGAATTAACAAAAATAATTTCTAAAACAAAATTTATTTCATTTTTTTCCTTTGCAAATCTGATTGCTCATGTTAAAATTTTTCAAATTTCTTAAAATGTTGCTTTTATGTTTTTGAATTATGAGGGGAGAGGGATAAAGAGGGATGGCTGTGTAAAAAAAACCCCTAGCAATGAATAAAAAATTTTCTACTTGACGCTTTTCGAAATTTTATGTAACAAGTGATAGACATTTTTTCTTGTTCTAAAAATTAAAAGAATCAAGTAAGTAATGATAAATATGAACTCTTGCACATGCAGGTGTGTTGTGAGGGGGAGATGAATTGCATTATTCCACAATTTCTATACATACTCCTTAAATCCAAAATTTTGTACTGTTCTTCTAATAGCCTGGGAAATTTTCTCAAAGACTAGTATTACTATTAGAAATCGTGAAGTTTTGAGGAGCCGTATATTAATTAATAAATCCTAATTACCAGTCTAGTCATTGTGTCATGTTAAGGCTGTTTTCAGTTTTCACTTAATGTTACGGAATAGGAATCGAGTTTGAAATATTTCTTCTGATATAAAAGAACTGACACATTAATATTCATGCATATTTGGTGAAGACAACCTTAAGCAATTAGATAAACAGTATGAGTCGTTTATATGGTCCCAGAGCAGTTCGTCTCCCCAATATCTATCGGAGCATAGGTTATTTAGGTCATTTTCTACATTCTGTAAAAAATTCTGTTTTCGCAATGAAAAATTATGAAAGTTAATTAATTATGTTAATTAATATATTAACCATACTATCAATTTTATCCAGTTATAACTAGAATAGCAAAGTTGTTGAGGGGATTCCCCTTAATAATTTTCCAAAATATTTTAATGACGAAAACTTTTAAAATTGCTTATTGTTTTTTTGACGATAAATAAGCTTCATGAAATGCTATATTTGAAAATGGGATTAAAATAAAGAAATCTCAACTATTCATTTCAAAGATAGCTAGAGGAGCGATACTGTTAAAGATAAAAAGTGTGTGTGCTTATGTCCACACAATAGAAGTGATAACTTCAAATTTTGTAAGGTTATTTCAGGGATTAGTTCGGTGAAGAAAAAACAAGGGGATATTAGTATTGTCCTATAAAATTATTTATTCATATGTTGGTACTCATAGAGTAATATTTTTTGTGCGAAATATACAATCATATTTGTGAATTAATTGTATTCTAAGGAGAAAATAATAAGTTTATGGTAGCTGAAATAGGTTATAAATGCTTTCGATTCAAAATTTTATTTATATATATATAAAAAAAAACTCTGTAAAGCATTGTTCCATACTTCCTCGTGCTTTCATTTGGATCATTTGACATAATTAAATTGAATTTTGATTTTAAAAAATCAACGAAAGGTTTTGATTTGTCTTTTGAAAAATTCTGCTTTAAATTCCCACTCAAAATCACTGGTAATTTGTTCAGAAAACCCAATCCAGCTTTGTGAATTTTGGTTGTAAATTAACAATTTTCAATTCTATCCATGAATTAATTTAAGCAAAGGAATAGTAAGACAGGTTGATTGGGAAGAGAGGAATATACGTAAAAATTTTTAAAAAGGATTTAATCAGAAGATTTATATCACACTAGCTGGTATACCCGTTCTTCACATGGGTGAACTGAAAAATTAAACAACACAAATTGAAGGATAAAGAAGTTTTTAATGTGTTAATTTTGCATGAAGGGAAAATTAAACAAAAAAAGCTTTTCGCATATCTCATCTAAACAAAAAAAAGAAAGAAAAAAAAACACCTTTGTTAAATTTTAATAGCTGATAAAAAGGATTTTTTTTTATAATTCCTTGTAACACTCTTGAGGGTCGATTTTTGAAAATACCTCCCTAAGCTGATCTCTGCTCAGCAAAAGTAACACATTGTTTAAAGTTTTGCGTAATGAACGCTTAAAATAGTGTAAATAATTTTTATCTGAAAGTGTAATACATTAATATTACTTTCTGTTGTTTTTATTTTATGTTAAAATTGTAATATTCGAAAGCAACGCCGTTTCTTAAATTATAATGGCTATAATGGCGATTCAATAGAAAACACAGCGAAATGATAACGATAGAGTCAAGTTGGCAAATATCTAGCTACTTTCATAGCTCGAGCTTTATTAGAGCTTTGTAAGACCCACTGTGTAGGGGAGCGATGCACGTTAATGAAAATTAAGGGATATACATAAACGAAATACGCCACTTTGGGAAATTTAATCCGTTAGAGATAATAAATTAAAGATATTCAACTGTATGTGTGTGTGTGTAAAATTAATTATACACACTGCCCACTTAAAATAAATAGTCAAATCGTTTTCTAAGGTCTTCATTAACATGCAAAAACATAAGACACTTAAATTTTGACATAAGTTATTTTTTCGGGACAAAAATAATAATCTTTGCAATCCGCTGTAAACGACGTCAGCAGAAAACGCATATCTGCTGCAAAACTGTTCGCCTTCCCCGCTAAAATACTCACCATAGAACCCGTGCTGCCATATATCTTGGAAGAGTGGATTTCAAAGAATATTCCTGCTAAGTATTGGTAGAATATTCCTTCTAAGTTGGTGTGGTGTGGTAGTTAGGAGAAGGGGGTGCCAGCTCATGTGTCGTCCTCGTCACTTGACCATGATTCAAAATTACGCGATCCGTTGCCAAAAGCCCTCGTGTAGCTGAACAGTGCGACGTTAATATTCACTCACTCCAAAAAATACAGTACAGTAGTTATAATTATTTTTATACTTAAAAATGCAATATCTGCCTATTCAATTAAAATTATAGTGTTATAATTAACTACTAACCACAAACAAACTATGCAAATATGTCCAAATGATGTAGTGTGAAAGACAAAGTTGATCTACTGTAAGTACCAGAAGCAATAAAAGTATTTATTTTGAAAAAAGATTAATTTCTTACTACCAAATGTGCATAATAAAATCATTAAAAAACATTCAAATAAAGTGATTTATAATAACCTCTCCCTTCAAAACTTAGTTTTATTCTGAAATAAAAAAAATTAGGGATTATGCTGATCACAGGAATTAATTAGAAGCGAGCGCCTTGCGTAGCCAAAACAAAAAGTGTTGTTTCACAAACAAAAGACAGATATAAGCTGACGTGGGCATTTTTGCAGCGCACGCCAGAATTGCTTGCAGATGGCAGAATTTTTTCCTACTTACTTGACAAATATCGTTATATTTTGAACACTTCTCACAATATCTTTATAAATTATAGCCTATGCTATAAATTGTAGCCTAATTGTTATTTTGATGTATAAGCTATATTACTGTAAAGTTTCATTAAAATCAATTCAGTGGTTTTTGCATGAAAGACGCCCAAACATCCTCACAAACTTTCGCATTTATAATATATATCTAGATAATCTCTCTCTCTAGCTTATACTAGCTCTTTTGTCTTGAATGGCAATTTTACGCAAATATATCCGGTGCTTCTGCAAGGTAAGTCTTCTAAATGATATTTTGTTTTCTTGAATTTAAATTATTTAATGTAACTTTTTCTTATTACCTGTATACATAATTTTGTTATTTTAAATTTTCTTTTTAGACTCAAAAGTATATTTAAGTAGTGTTATTAATAGAAATATTTGTTCATTGCTATTCTGATTCGCTTTCAAAAATGGATTTTTATTGTTAAATTCACTGCAATATTGCTAATTATAATTATACTATTTACTTATTTCTATAAAAATTTGTCCTTTTTCTACATTTTATGTTTTATTTTAGAGTAGGATTTATTTCTCTATCACTAAACCTATTTTTAAAAAATATTACATGTTTCATTTTCATGCTTCAATTAGGATTAGAAAGAAACCCCTATTTTTGTAGGAGGTGGCGGGGGGGGATCCACTTAGATCGAAGATAGAAACTTTGCTTTTATGGCGTATTGGTGATGGGACAAATTACGTCGTTTCGGAGTGGTGGGGACGAAGTTGTGTTTCGCGCTTATGGATCCGATGCTGCTGTGCCCGGGTAAAGGCCTTGTTTTACCCACTCTAAACGTCGATGAAATATCAAGGAATTCAAGATTTCTACTAATTTCCTTACCAAATAATGAATTGTCAAAGAAATCGCCATTTGCTATCCACAAAGCCCTTATCGGATTAGGTGGTGAACCGAAATCAGTAAAACGATTGCGTTCCGGGGATCTACTAATTGAAACGAATTCCACTCTACATACAAAGTCTTTTCTTCTAGCGAAATCCTTTCTAGATTGTCCTGTTTCTGTAGTTCCACACAAGTCCCTTAACTCTTGTCGAAGTGTCATTTCTGAATTTGACCTGTTGACCACTACTGTTGCGGAAATCTTTGATGGGGTTTCTGGTCTGGGTGTTATTCAGGTCAGAAGAATAAGAATTAAAAAAGATGCATCAATAATTCCGACCAAACACTTAATTTTAACTTTTAATAGCCCCAAACTACCGACAACAATAAAAGCCGGTAACCTTAACTGCAAAATTCGCCCTTACATTCCGAATCCTCTGAGATGTTTTAAGTGCCAGAGGTTCGGACATTCGCAAACTTCCTGCCGTGGACAACTGACTTGCTGTAGATGTGCGTCTGTTGGACATGCTTCCACAGATTGCATTCTAGAGCTTAAATGTATTAACTGCTCTCAAGCTCATTCCGCCGATTCAAAACTTTGCCCCAAGTGGAGAACTGAAAAAGAAATTCATGTAATGAAAACCAATAAAAATATACCTTATTTAGAAGCACGATTATTAATAGTTCCACAGTTATCCCAGACTTATGCACAGGCTGCCAAACCCTCAACTGTAACCATAACAACCCAAACTGATAAAACCATTACTAAAATAGTATGCCCGCCGTTGAAGTTATTACAACCATTGATATCTGTTCCAAAGGCAACAATGTCTTCTAAAATTCCTACAGTTTCCAAATCATCAACCACAACTCAAGCAAACCTCTTACCATCCACATCTTCTGTCAGAGTTACATCGGCATCAGAATTTCAACCCCCTATTCCCTTAATAGATACTGTTCCCGCCACTTTTAATAGTTTATCTACCTCTGCTGTATCTTCATCTAATAAAGAACTTTCTTCATCCAAAGTATCAATGTTTACACCCTTACCAGCTGAAACGTGTCCTGTAGTTGAAACTAGTACCACTGTATCCAGTACTATACCTTCTGCTCCTCAGACTGCTAAACAAACTTCAAGAAATCGTAGGAAAAAACGCCCTAACAGAAGTCTTACCCCAAAAATAGAAATACAATTGCCGCCTCACAAACCAAAAAAAAGTACACCTTTACAGGATACATTAGACGAGGACATGCTTATATATGATGTTGAAGAAGAGGTGGAATCGCCGAAAAAGAAAAAGGATGAATACTACTTGTCGGAAAAATGGTGGCAAGAAATATTTTAATAATATCCGAAATAATTTTTTACCCTTTACTGTTTAAATCTTTTTGCTACGTACTAGATTGAATTTTAATACCAGTTTTTACATTTTTGTCATGTCTCAATTTGAATTTTACTTAATGCCTTTGTTTTAAACCTATTCGTTAGTTTAAGATCTTGTTTGACATGGTGGGGGTGCCACTCCACCACAATTTATTGTTTTTTATCATTAGAATAGTTTTTTTAATACATGTTTTGATATTCTAACTTACTGAGAGGGCACTGTTAATGTTCTTTAAATATTTTAACAATTACTTTCATAATTTAACAAATGTTTGGCGCAGCTTAGCCAGATTTGGCTCTTGCGCCATAAAACCCAAACACTCACTCACTCGGAGTGGCGGGGGAAACGTCCCTCCTTTTCTTTTTAGGGGTGTGTATGTCGCGGACGACCTTGTCAGAACGCGATTTCCTAATAAAAACGAAAAAAGCCGAATGAGCGTTACAAACCCGAGCGTGATGTTCATTCAAGTTCACTTAAATAAGGAAATATGTGTTAATCAAGATATTAAGGCTATCTTTGGCTAATGTTTAAGAATAGGGGCCAAATCGGAATATTTTTTCAGATATTGAAGTACTCAAACATTAATATATTCTGGCTACACTATCCTGTAGAGCAGTGTTCCGCAACCCCCGTTCCGCGGACCGGTACCGGTCCGTGGATTAAATACTACCTGTCCGCACAAGAAACCTTAAATTATTTCTCTTTTATTTACTGTGGTGTATTTTTCTTAGGTTTGGGCTACTTTTTATGAAAATCACTTAATATTCCGCGTTAAATCACTTTATATTCATTTTTTGGTATATCTATGTTTTATTTAGAAGTCACGATTAAATACAATTAAATTAAAATTATTAAATCAAAACAGTCTAAAATATAAGCAATCAACATCCTCCTCCTCAGCAGGCAGCGGTAAAATTTACAAACGTTGACCGGTCCGCGGCGATAAAAAGGTTGCGGGGCACTGCTGTAGAGCATTGATCCGCAAACCCCGGTCCGCGGCGATAAAAAGGTTGCGGTGCACTGCTGTAGAGCATTGATCCGCAAACCCCGGTCCGCGGCGATAAAAAGGTTGCGGTGCACTGCTGTAGAGCAGTGATCCGCAAACCCCGGTCCGCGGCGATAAAAAGGTTGCGGTGCACTGCTGTAGAGCAGTGATCCGCAAACCCCGGTCCGCGGATCAAATGGTGCCGGGCCGCCTAAAGAACATTAAACTGTAGCCATTTTATTTAAAGTGGTGCATTTCTCTCGGATTTGCGCAACTTTCAACGTAAATCACTTTATATTCCACGTTAAATCACTTTTATTCATTTTTGGTGTAACTATATTTTATTCTGAAGACATTTAAATGTAACCAAATTAAAATTGTTAAATCAAAACAATCTAAAATATAAACAATCAGCGCTCCGCGGTAAAATTATCAAACGTTGACCGGTCCGCAGCGGTAAAAGGGTTGTGGAGCACTGCTCTAGAAAATCACTAATTTTATCATACTACTCATTTTTATCCGAGTTGACATATTTTTTGTTTTATAAAATGTGATTTGCATTTTTTTCCTGTACCGTAATGCTCAATGAGCTATATCTTCACATATTAAAAGGAAAAACTAATTATTTTTGAAATTTTAAAAACACTATATTATAAACAAATGCATGAGTTAACAATGTCACAAATTTTTATAAAAGTAGAAGCATTTTTTCTGTCCGAAAATGTGCTCCGCGTCAAGTTCGCGCTCTCGTACATATGGCGAAAACAGCCTTAATGAAAATTTAAAAAAAATTTATCTGTTAAAGAATATGTCCATTCAAATTGCGGAATGCAATTCCCTGCAGAGAAAATTAAAAAAAAAAAAATCAAAGACACGGTTTTTATTTGATGTTTATTTTATACGGTGCAATTCTTTGCGATTTAAACGTTAAAATATGTGATTTTATTATATTGTGAGGCTGGTTACTAGGTTCTTCAACAACGAAAATAACTTCGACGATTCACCTTCTATTACTAAACCCTCTGAAATAGTTCAAATAATTAACAACTTTAAAATTAAAAAAGCCCCAGGCCGAGAGGGCATTACTAACAAAATGTGCAAACATTTCAATAGATCGGTCGTCTTCCAATTAACTAATATTATAAATAATATTCTAACAGTGGGATACTTCCCAAAAATGTGGAAAACAGCTTCGGTTATTCCGATCCTAAAACCTGGGAAAGACCCTACTCTCCCAGATAGTTTCCGCCCAATTTCATTATTACCTGTTCTCAGTAAAATTACTGAGAAAGTTATTCAAAAAGACTTTGTCAACATCTCAACGATAACGACATTTTAATTCCCCAACAACACGGCTTCCGAGCAGGACTCTCCACATCACACCAGCTTCTGCGGGTGGTGGAGTACATAAAGACAGGATTTCGCGACCGGAAATCAACCGGAGCTGTTTTCCTAGATATTCAGAAAGCGTTTGATAGAGTATGGCATGTGGGGCTACTCTACAAATTAATCAAAATTAACACCCCTCCCCACTTAATTAAATTAATTTCTTCCTTCCTTACTAACAGATCCTTCGCGGTCAAAGTAAACAATATTCATTCGACTAATAGGGAAAATCAACGCTGGAACGCCCCAGGGCAGTTCCATCTCTCCAATATTATTTAATATATATGTAAATGACATCCCTAGAACCAGCCAATCCACGATTTGCATGTTTGCCGACGACACGGCGATCCTGGCACAAAAAGTAACGAATTACAACTCGTTACTCACTTCTTACACAAACATATAGCCAAACTAGAAAACTGGTTCTTACTTGAAAATTGCTTTTTAAATGTAGCAAAAACAGAGGCCGTCTTCTTTTCACACCACATTAAAAAAGAACCACCGAAATTATATCTACACAACACGCACGTACCCTGGTCCAAAAGCACCAAATACCTAGGAGTAACCCTAGATAAAAGACTCACTTTTTTAAACAACACATTATACAAATACGTAGAAATTTCAATATTTCCGTCGCTAAAGTTTTCCCCTTAATCGCACGGAAATCATGTTTATCCTTAAGAAATAAAATGCTTATTTATAAACTCGTTCTCAGACCAATTCTACAATATGCAAGTCCAATCTGGGGCCACGCAGCCTATTCTAACATCAAGATGCTGGAATCAGCTCAAAATAAAATTATTAAAATTATCACGGATTCTCCGTGGTACGTTAGGAATGACGATATCAGAGTCGCAATCAAACTTAAAAACTCTAAAATGTTTCTTCAAAAAAAATAGCTACAAAATTTTTCAATAATATAGATAATCATACAAACCGAGCAATTGCTCGAATAGAAAAATATGTAATTAATCCATCATTTAACAGACCGCGCAATATTTTAATCTAATCGCTTAAATCCTTAAAATTCTTCTAAAATAACTTAAAATTTTACTAGACTTACTCTCGACCAATAGGAACAGAGCAAGCCGGCCAATAGCGAAGCGAGCACTGGGATCGCCTCGGCACCCAAACTCAATTCCTATTGACACACCCACTCCTTAAGAGCCACCATAGGCTGTCCCCTGATTGGACCACACATCCTCAAGCTAATTCAGTCAAATACCCGCTCATTTTGGGCGAAATTCAGACGAGGCGGTTCTTCCGACGGTGCGGGTAACCCTGTGCCGAAAGTCTTTCCGACCTCCATTTTCTTAAAGTCCGCTATAGCGGACATGGCTTTAATTTAATTAATCATTCACACTTAACGAACAACACAAATGCATTTAATCAATCACAAAACACTTAAATTCTCATTTATATTTACACAAAAGTAAATTATTAATTTCTCATGTTAACACTTTAAATTACTCACACAATATTTTATAATAAAGCAGCAAAGGGCTAAGTGAAAGCTGAACTCATGCAACTCATCCAGTTAATCCTGATTGGAGATTGAGCTTCCCTGCGGGAAGCAGGTTCTCCTATTAATCCATCAACTATATATTATATTGTGTATGTATTGACAAAATGATAGACAAGGAGCTCTGTTTTTATGTCTGTTTTTCTGTCTCTCTGTTTTTTTCTCTCATGGCACATAGCTTTCTGGTGTTTATTTAAAATAATTTAAGTATTTTGGGAATTGAGAGCATTTCTTTTATAAAGAGAATGCGATGATCTTTGAGGCGATCTTTGGGCGAATATTCAACATCCTTTTCCTTCCATACGTTTGATTATGTGAGGATTTTTCTAATTTTAGAACTTGAGCACATGGTTTGCTTTTTCTTCCCATTCTACCGAAGAGGTAATGGTAGGTTTGCCAAATCTGGCTATTAACGTCTATTTTCCGAGTTTTCACCCGTGATTGCAAAATGAACAGATAATCAATATCTCGGGAAAACTTCATGCCATATGTGTAATTTAAATCATTCAAAACTAACTTGAGAATGAGCTTTGTGCATAAAATGAATGTTAACTTGAAAATGAAATACTGAAGTTATTATTTAAATTACAAATAAAATTCTGAAATATTTAAATATTACTGTTAGAAGTTATTTATACATATTCAGTTAAAATACTTTAATAAACTCTAGTTTAATATTGGTTATTTGGGACGTTGTTAGTTTTCTGACTAGTGTGGTAAAATAAAGTTAACTGAATACATGTAGCACAATACTGACAAGTTTTTAATCACTGAATGATTTTTTCAATTAGTTTTCTTTTTTGAAAAAGATAAATAAATAAAATTGTTTTATAAAGAGAATGTGTAACTTTCTCTGTTTGCATGTAATGTTTATTTTTTCATATTTCTCTGTGAAATAAATATTCAATTTAATGTATTTACAAATTGATATATTTAACGATGTAAATGATTTTGATAATTCCAATTAATTTGAACTTAAATGAAATATTGCTTTTTTTTTAGCAATTCTATAATTTTTTTTAAGCTTTACATTTATATCTTTTGGAAGCTTTGTTTAAATTAAGTGCTAGTGAGGTATTTAATCTTCAGTTGAACAACTTTAATTCTGTATTGTAAAAAATTGTAGATGATCGATACTTTTACTGCAGATTGTATCGCCTTAAATTAAGCATAAAATTTGTTTTTCGTTGTGTGCAGGCAATCTCTTAATTTATAAATAATAATTCCTGTGTACGAATTAGACTTGTTTGATTTCGCCGCGATTTTTATTAAGATTTTCTAATAAAATTTTCTTATAAATTCTTTAAATATGAATCAAAGAGAGAGAGAGAGAGAGAGTTTTCTGCACACATTCTTTGACAATATCATATCTGAAAATTTTTACTGTTAAATAGAATTTTAATTCTTTTAACAATACTGCACTTGAAAGATTTATTTTATTTTTAATATATTTCATAAAATTATGAACGATCACAAAAATATTATATACGTGTACATAATTTTTTAAAAGTATACTGTAACGATTTTTCTTGCATTGAAATATTCTCATCTTAAATGTCTTTTGATTCAATTATTTATTATATGTTGTTAATTATTTTTCTAATGTGCAAAGCTTTTGTGGATAAACATCGTTTATACAAAACTCTTCTTTTATCGTAGTACTTAGCTATTAAGATGTTTATTTATATTTTTTTATTAAGCTAAACAGTTCTATTGTGTAGCATCACATTAAGCTGTTTAGTAATTAGTTGGAATCTTATCCAACACTCATTGTTATCTGACAAGATCTTGGTCATTATGGGGAGCGACATCTAATTAAGCCGTACCATGTCTCTTTATCGAGCACTTTGCCGTGACGTATCGTAATGAAGAAATACGATATGTTGCTGTCTTTAGTATCCAATTTCGTGCTTTGAATTGTTAATGAATGCCCTTTGGTTACTTTTTGTAAATTTTGCTGCGTAGTTGAGTTAACAATTGATTACATTGTTTTATTGTAAGAAAAGACTCCATCGTTTCAAGTGAACATTTTTAGCGAACCCCAAATAATCTTACTGCCTCAATTTAGATTAGCAAAACTTAGTTGAGAGAATTATTTCCTTCAAAGGATTTCTTTGCTTTTTTTCAAATGCGGAAATATGTACTTATGTTGTATTGTTTCACGAATTTGGTGCTGAATTATTTACAGATTATTTAAAACTCCGTCAAAAATAACAAAGATATTAAAACTTCAAGTATAGGTTTTGGGAATGATTTGGTACAAAAAGTGCCACTCAAATTGTTTCTTGTATTAAATACGATTTTTGATGATCAAGAACTGCATATATCATGATAATTTTCACTGCGTAATTTTTTTCATTTTATCTAATTTTCAAATGTTTAAAATTTCGAATTTGTCATCGAATTTTGAGAATTTTTATTCTGGTTAACAAGCATAAGTAATTTAATTTTAAAAAAATAAAATTAAGATCTTGATAACATGCTATGTTTACCTGATACAAAATTTTGAAAATCATGCTATCGAAACAATTAAAAATTTAGGTTTTGAAGAATTTTGAAATATGTGCATCAAATTATTTGCCAAAGCTTAAGTGATGGATAATTTTATAAGAATGTACACTTTTTACAATCAATATTGACTTAGGTATTTGCCTAACTAGTAATATTTTTTTCACTCCTGTTCTTGTTGATGATATTTCAATTCCGTAATTATATTTAAATATATTTTTAACTGAGTCTTTGCATAGTATTCTTACTGAAATTTTTTTGAAAGAAGTTATAAAATGTTTAATGAAAATGAGTTAAGTTAAAGCTTTTATATATATATATATATATATATATATATATATATATATATATATATATATATATATATATACTTAAAGTTCATCTAATTAACTTTTTAAACCGTATAATCGATGAAATTGACTGTGGACTTTTTTAGGTATAATAACCTTTAATAATTTCTTCATTTTGTAAGTTAAATTGCAAATTATTTTGGGTACATTTTAGGTTTATTTAATGCTGATTGATTTAATATTAAACTACACTGGTGTGCAAAAATTAAGGACGAAGTCGAAAAATTAGCATATCAGCTGAACGAAGAGGCAGAGCGGACAGAAAGCAATCACGAGATTAAGTAAGGTGATGTACGGTAGCACACGCGCAGATATGCAGGTAGACGTAATGGGGGAGTGTCTGAGTAGTATAAGGCATGTTGTCGGTGTAAGATCAGTATTTCTGGCAAAGAGATTGCACGCCGTATAGCAGTTAAAATCACACCGAGTTGCTGCCTCAGCGAGAAATGGCGAATAATCAATCTGTTAGACGACATCTGGATGCTTTTACCCGAGGTCGAATCATTGGGAAGTTGGAGGAAGGCCGCAGTGTGACAAGTGTGGCTGCAGAGTTCGGAATTGGTCACAGCATCGTTTCACGACTTAGGAGACAATTTCAAACTACAGGAACAGCTATCCGGGGGTTCAGTAGTGGTCGTCCACGAGGAACCACACCCGCAGATGACCGGTACATTGTCTTACAGGCCAGAAGAAACAGGCGGCAGACAGCGGGAGAAATCGCTAGACACACGACACAGGTGACTGGACAACCGATATATCGCGTTTTACCGTGGCCAGAAGACTGCACGGTGGTGGTCTGTTTGCACGACGCCCTGTACGGTGTGTACCTTTAACGCCTGCCCATCGGAGAATGCGTTCTCTGTGGTGCTTGGAACACCGGAATTGGAGAGACAATGAATGGGGACGAGTACTCTTTACAGATGAGAGCAGATTCAGTTTGAGTAGCGATTCTCATCGCATACTCATCTGGAGAGAGCGGGGAAGCCGCAATCATCCCTCGAACATCATTGAAAGGGACAGGTATGGAGGTCGCGGTGTTCTCGTTTGGGGAGGCATCATGCTTGGTAGTCGTACAGACCTTCACATCTTCGACGCAGGTTCAGTCAACGGGACCCGTTATTGTAACGAGATTCTTCTTCCTTTAGTGCGTCTTTTTAGAGGCGCTATGGGTCTGCAGTTCCTTTTCATGGACGACAATGCACCATGCCATCGCACAGTAGCTGCCGAACAGCTCTTGGAGAGTGAGGATATTGAACGTATGGATTGGCCGGCACGATCTCCGGATCTCAATCCCATCGAGCATGTATGGGATTTTCTAGGCAGACGCTTGGCAGCTCGTACCTTACCACCAGTAACGATTCGGGAGCTTCGATTGGCGCTGCAAGACGAATGGGCAGCAATGCCTCAACAACTCACTGACACCCTCATTCTCAGCATGGGCAGACGCTGTGAAACCTGCCTAGCAGTCAGGGGAGATCATACCCCCTACTAAAGACCGAATGTTTCTTGCTGGACACCCATCACAGGGATGTTTCGGCCTTCAGTCGCATTGCGCTCCATGCTACTTTTTCAATAAAGCTTCTTTTTATCCATCTGATTTCTCTTTTAGTAAGTGTTGCTTACATATTACACATGTCCTTACGTATTGGGGATCGTACGGTATTAAATGTGTTGATTTGAAAAGCTTTTGTACAAAGTTATATTGAAAAAACCGTCTCGTCCTTAATTTTTGCACACCAGTGTATAACCTTTCTATTTATCTAATTTTAATTAAAATTTTATAAGTATGGGAAGAGAAAACAACCGTGTGGTCTTATATAAATAAGGCCTTTTTTTATCACAGCCATTTTTGTCGAATCTATTCCTATGAAGTTTATTAATACTGTTTTTGTACCTATTACTTAAAAGGTACCTTAGTTCAGTTTAAAATTACGTTTTCAAATGACTGGTGAAAGAGAAACATCTGACTACATATTCTACTTAAAAAAAAATCATTCGGATCGATAGTGCAATCTTACCCCGCATTGCATCCCCTTTTCTCGAAAATCTGAAATAAAATTCTTGTACACATCTGCACACAATCAACCTTGTTTGTAGAATTTTTTTACTACTCCCTCAAACATTTCCTCTCATTCGAATTTATCAACCTTCATTTTACAATTCAATGTGCCGTTATTCGTAGCTGGGTAAAATCTTTTGAATAAATGACTTCGAAATATAATTGAGTTGCACATCCACATTTCACGTTTCTTTGTTTAAAAAAAAATGCGCTTTGTGTGCAAAGAATATACCCCAAAATTGAAAAAATGTGGTTTCAAATTATAGTTGCGCTTTTTTACGCCGAAGTATACGATATATGGAACTATATCACAAAGACGCGTCTAAAGAAATTCTCGCTTTGAAAAAAGATTTATAGATCTGTGTGCATTTTTAAGCAATGAATAGTAATTAATAAGTATTTTTAAGTGATACCGCAAAATAGTAAACTATTGTGTTTTAAAATATTTGTTCTATTCGTGATGGAAATCGCACTAATATTACTGCTTATTTTACTATAAGACGGAATTCTTTTATATAGCATTATTTTTTGGGTTCACTGATCATGACAACAATTTATAACAGCGAGGTTTATAAATGAGGTCTAATCTTACGCACTTGTGTTTGTACTTAAGCTTAAGATGAGAAACTCAACAACTCGACCACTATCAGAAAAATTGAGGCTCTTCCAGATATTTACGGTCTCTGCCAGCTGTGTTTCAAAAAAGCTGCTGTGCCGCCGGTTCAAGAAACGTCTGGATAACATTAGCTATGCGTTAAAAGAATCGTGTGATATGTTTGGCCATGCGTCTTCCAGACTCGGAGTTGTCGTTTATCTTCTTGTTTGAAACTTTGCCTTTCATTTTACAATTCAATGTGCCGTTATTCGTAGCTGGGTAAAATCTTTGAATAAATGACTTCGAAATATAATTGAGTTGCACATCCACATTTCACGTTTCTTTGTTTAAAAAAATGCGCTTTGTGTGCAAAGAATATACCCCAAAATTGAAAAAATGTGGTTTCAAATTATAGTTGCGCTTTTACGCCGAAGTATACGATATATGGAACTATATCACAAAGACGCGTCTAAAGAAATTCTCGCTTTGAAAAAGATTTATAGATCTGTGTGCATTTTTAAGCAATGAATAGTAATTAATAAGTATTTTTAAGTGATACCGCAAAATAGTAAACTATTGTGTTTTAAAATATTTGTTCTATTCGTGATGGAAATCGCACTAATATTACTGCTTATTTTACTATAAGACGGAATTCTTTTATATAGCATTATTTTTTGGGTTCACTGATCATGACAACAATTTATAACAGCGAGGTTTATAAATGAGGTCTAATCTTACGCACTTGTGTTTGTACTTAAGCTTAAGATGAGAAACTCAACAACTCGACCACTATCAGAAAAATTGAGGCTCTTCCAGATATTTACGGTCTCTGCCAGCTGTGTTTCAAAAAAGCTGCTGTGCCGCCGGTTCAAGAAACGTCTGGATAACATTAGCTATGCGTTAAAAGAATCGTGTGATATGTTTGGCCATGCGTCTTCCAGACTCGGAGTTGTCGTTTATCTTCTTGTTTGAAACTTTGCCTTTCATTTTACAATTCAATGTGCCGTTATTCGTAGCTGGGTAAAATCTTTTGAATAAATGACTTCGAAATATAATTGAGTTGCACATCCACATTTCACGTTTCTTTGTTTAAAAAAAAATGCGCTTTGTGTGCAAAGAATATACCCCAAAATTGAAAAAATGTGGTTTCAAATTATAGTTGCGCTTTTTACGCCGAAGTATACGATATATGGAACTATATCACAAAGACGCGTCTAAAGAAATTCTCGCTTTGAAAAAAGATTTATAGATCTGTGTGCATTTTTAAGCAATGAATAGTAATTAATAAGTATTTTTAAGTGATACCGCAAAATAGTAAACTATTGTGTTTTAAAATATTTGTTCTATTCGTGATGGAAATCGCACTAATATTACTGCTTATTTTACTATAAGACGGAATTCTTTTATATAGCATTATTTTTTGGGTTCACTGATCATGACAACAATTTATAACAGCGAGGTTTATAAATGAGGTCTAATCTTACGCACTTGTGTTTGTACTTAAGCTTAAGATGAGAAACTCAACAACTCGACCACTATCAGAAAAATTGAGGCTCTTCCAGATATTTACGGTCTCTGCCAGCTGTGTTTCAAAAAAGCTGCTGTGCCGCCGGTTCAAGAAACGTCTGGATAACATTAGCTATGCGTTAAAAGAATCGTGTGATATGTTTGGCCATGCGTCTTCCAGACTCGGAGTTGTCGTTTATCTTCTTGTTTGAAACTTTGCCAAATACATTTTGCAATGCTTCTGGAGTGTAGCTGATTGTTTCTTTTCTTTTTTTCAAACATATTGATTTACTGTATTTAAGGGTAAAACTTTTTTACATTCTGTGTATTGAGTTCAGATAATGTCAAAAATTCATGCTGGGCCAACACTTTCGCGTAACAGAAGTTAAAACTGGGTTTATGGACAGTTTTGACTCTTGATCGACACCCGTCAGATTGACGGGTACAGGAAACCGCGTATTTTCTTTTTACAAAAAATACACGATTATTTTAATTTAAAAACAATTGCAAAAAATCTAGTGTTAAGCGAAATGTAAAAATCGAGATTCGTATATATTATGCTTTTATTGTAAGAAGGTCATTATAAAAGCAAATAAATAATTCAAGACTGGTAGAAATATGAATTTTTAGTTGTTTTCTTTAAGTGTTTTTTATGTGGTTTGTTTTACATTTTTATCTGGTTTTGTAGAAAATGTAATATTTTGTACTTCTTTCTGTTAAGCCTTTTGATTATACAAAATTCTGTGATAAAAAAATAGAGAATGTTTTAGACTTAATATAAAGTTTTTAACTATAATGATGTATATAAAAAATTCCAGTCTTTGCTTTCGTTCCTTTAGGATTTCTATTATTTACCATTAAATAATGTGTTGTTCTGCCTAGCCAAAAATCAGTGTCAACGAAAATTTAGACTTACCCTTTATTTTATATAAATAATTATTGTTAGTGGTGTTCACATGGAATCCGAATTCCTCCAAGATTATATTATTAAATTTTTTTGAAATAGTTTTTTCTCCTATCTACGATTTAATGAGTAAACCTATACCCATCATATATTTGTAACTACGTTATTTGCAAGCTGTTACAAATATATTTTCTTAAATAGATCAGGTTGATGCTTTTAATTGAATTAATTTATCCCTTTTTTAAAAAATAATTAATGCATGCATTTCAAAAAAATAAATTGTGGGTTTGCATGCCAACCAATATTAGGACACAATTATTAGTAGTACTTTAAATTTTTATTAACTTAATATATTTTGGTTGTATGTATTTTTATCACTTGGTTTTATATTGAATGAATGCTTTCCCATAATAAACTAACAATTTTTCCTAATTCAAAATAAATATTCAGTTGTGTTTAAAAAAATTTCTTTTATAAATTTACGTTTCTATATCTGGTTTTTAATAAATGAACTAGTTTTTCTTCCGAGTGAAGTGAATAAAAATATTTACCTGCATTCTTATTATTTTCTGAAACACTTTGTAGTTTTATTCTTTTATGGACATAATTGATATTTTTTTGTTTCGAAATTTCATCTCAAAATATTATTAATCAGATTCAAGATGAATTGTTAATTCATTATTATATAAACGAGCCTCCCCCATCCTAAAAAAATCTTCGTTTTTTTTTAATACTATTAAATTTTAAAAATTTTAGAATTTAATGCTTACAAATTTAATCGTTTATTGAACTAACCGCTTATGAGTAAAATTGAGGTATTATTTGAAAACACTAAGTGGCTTGATTATGTGTGACTCCCATTTCCTCCGTTAAGATCATTGGCGAAAGTTTACTTAGTCTCGTTGGCGTCAGCCCTCGCATGTTCGGAAATAACTACAACCCTTAGCTCAGACTCTCCCTTTTCTTAGAGGAACCATTTCTCAGTTTTCTTTAACGACGCAGAGCGTTATTTTTTTTTATCCAATTAAAATTAAGTATCTTCAGTTTTGTTGACAAAAGTCACATAGATTATATTATAATTCGACATGATAATCTTTCGAGAATTTTTCGCGCAAATTCTATAGATTTCTCTTGGAACCCAAAATAGTTTTCAGCGAAGCAAGTACGGTTACGGAATTTTACTTTCGCTAGGTCACGGGCATTTACAATAAGTGATTTTTTTTGTATTTGTTTTTTGCGTGAAATGTCTTATGGTAGCTATGGACGATATGGCTCTGGGTACTCTTCATATAGCGGTAGCAATCGAAGATTAGGGTCATCAGCTAGTTATTTACCATCTTCATTTTCTCCCCGGAGAACGACTAGTGGACCATACGGATTAACTCCTTCATATTCCTCTACATATTTGTCCCCAAATTCCAGTCCCAGAAGTTCAATATCATTAGGAAGCACTCGAGAAGTCCGTCCGTCTTATAGTTCTTACAAAACATCGACAGGCGATTCGCGCAAAAAAGACTATTCTCCAGAACAAACAGGCTATAAACTTACCACTAGCAAATCTGCAAGTTCTTTAAGATCTGATGATGGATCTGATCAATCATCTTTGTATGAAGTAAGTTCATATCTTTTGTTGATTAAACTTTGATTGAATTTGGAAAAAAATTGTTGTCGTGTTATCTCAAAGTATTGGATAATTTGAAATATCTCTAGTTTGATAAGTTACGATTTGAAAATCATTTACCATCGAAATAAAATTCAGTTTTACTAAACTATTTTTTTTTATAAATCTGTCAGTGCGCTGCTAAATTTTTTTTTTGTTAATAAATGCAGTGGCGTTACGTACACCCTCGCATTGTGTGTGTGGGGGGGGGGGCAAGGACTCTAGAGTGCCCAAAGCTTGACTGATACTAAGTATGTATTTGGGCTTGGAGCCCAAAGCTTGAGTTTACATGGGGGCCCTAATATTCTCCGTTACGCCACTGAATGAATGCCTGGTAAAATATTCAAATATCAATTGAATTACTTTGAGAAAGTAATTTTTCAGTTAAGTGTTTAATAACTTTAGTGATTAGAGAAATTATCAGTCATTTACGTAATAAATTTCACAGAAATCGATTTTTAAATTTAAGGAACTGAATTGGAAACTTCTCATGTTTGAAAAGATAATAGAATTTTTTAACAAATATACCTGAAAAAACAAGCAAACTCTGAAGCATTTTTTAAAAATCTTTTATTATCAATGTTTGTGTTGAAGGGGGGATCTAGCTTTTCTACAATGTCTTGCATATGTAGTATTTTTGAAAAATGTTTCATTCTGTATCTTAATTTTAATGAAAGTGGAACCAACTCTTTTCTAGTCACAGTTATAATTGATTAAATATTTCAAACAGGTTCTTTGATAGCTCTATCTTATTTCCATAAATTGTTTTTCGTTCAGTGTATCAAAGTAATTCTTTTCAAAGCGTTTGTCTAATATATGTACTATGCAATATATATAGTACAGGAGCATTAGGGCAGATTGTCACACTAA
The DNA here is from genome assembly GCA_019973935.1 of Trichonephila clavipes. Classification (NCBI taxonomy): domain Eukaryota; kingdom Metazoa; phylum Arthropoda; class Arachnida; order Araneae; family Nephilidae; genus Trichonephila; species Trichonephila clavipes. The sequence continues at coordinate 317,063 of BMAU01004373.1, forward strand.
TACATAGACTAAGTCTTAAGCTTAGGATTAAGCAAACTCATAAGTTTAGGACTTATACAACATTTTATAAAGTAGTATGAAATTTTCTTTTTCAATGAAATATTATCGTTGACGCTTATCGCTTATGCATCCATTGCTCCTGCTATCCATTTGAGGTAATTTTTTTTTATTAAAACCTGCTACATTAAAATAAATTTTACTTCTGAAATTATTATCACTTATATCTGGGTAAATTATGAATTTTCCATTTTCTATTCATGTTAAAGTTAAAAATGTTGAATATGGTTTGATTCTGTGTAAGTTTATGAAAAATAATATGTGCATGTTAAATAAGCGTTTGAGAAATAGTTTAAATATTTTGGTGTGCTTATTGTTTTAAGTCTTTAAATTAATTAACTTTCAATTGTAAATTAGTAATTAACTATTGCATAAATAATTTACTTTGAAAAGTTGATGGAAAGTATCTGCATAGTAAATGGAATAGATCAGGGGTATTCAACCTTTTTTTCGGCCGGTCCACATACATATGACAACTATTTCATGCGGGTTGCAACATGAGGATTGAGGATTCATGGAAGGAAGTGGACACTATAAAATCAAGGATATTTAAAATGTGGAATCGTACCAGCACGACATCGACAGCAAAATTTGCATGTTTGATTACTTAATTGATAGAATTTCTTGTTAAAAAAAAATTTTTAATGCATTGTTCTTAAATAATTGAATTTGTTAGTACAATGGACCATGACTCAAAATGGTCAGTGGGCCACATGCGGTCCACGGGCCGCAGGTTGAGTATCACTAGAAAGATTGTTTGTTACAAATTGGGCTTTGTTTTAACTTTTCAGTTTAGTTCGTTCTAAATTCAGTGGATGTAGTTCTCTACTTTTATTTTTCCAAAATATTTTATTTTTTTGGTATGTTTCATTACATCCCCGCTGAGCAGCATTTTTATATTGATTGAAATATAGAGCAAATGTCATATTACTTGATTTTGGTTACTGTTGTTTCTTATGGAACAAAGTAGGAAAAAAAAAGAATTAATTTTCACAAAAGCTTTCTCTTGTTAAGATTTTATTTTATTATTTTAACAGGGACACACTGAACGACCTCGGCAAAGATACGGATCTTCAACTTCGATTCCAGACACTTCTTCTGAAGCATCATATAGAAGTGATGCATCATCACGTTATGGTTCTAAGACTAGTTTAAGTGAAGATGAAAATAAAGATTATAAGAAGGTATGATAAACTATTGTGAGATGTAGATAGCTTGATACTTTTTTTTTGTCATTACTGGTTTTTGAACTAATTGTGTTTAAAAAATTTTTTTATCTATGCAACTATTTTATGAGAAGTAATTTGTACCATTTATTGCTTATTGTTATAACAACCAATGTTACTCATATTATAAAATTTTATGATACTTAATATTTAGTTCATATCTGAGTGTCGGACTGTTGCTGATAGATCTGAGAGTTGTAAACTTACCCACCTTTTCTTGAAAAGGAAGTTTCGTGCATTATAGCGATTCACATATGCAAAATAGACAACTGTTAAAGACACCAGCATTCTGAAGGGCTTGAGGAGGAGTGCATGTAAATATTAAAAGTTTCAAAATGCTTATAAACTTCATAGGACTATTTTTGTGGTAGTCACATGTATCTCTAGCTTAAAAAAAAAAAAAAAACATCTGGAAATTTTTTTTTTTGTTGCTGTCCTCTATTTTACCTTCTCCAGATGTATAATAGAATCAAGAATTAATCCTACTCTAGCATCTGTAGTGGTTGATTACATCATAGGAAACAGGAACAATCACTACAAAGTTTGTATGAAGGTTGGGGTTGTTATACAATATTAATGCAATTTTGGTTTATTTATTACTTATAATTACCTGAATGAAATGTTTTCATATATATTGTGAAAATAAAATATTTTTTCATCTTTTTACAAAATTTTTGATTTTGTTGATAAATGTTTTTGATATAAACATATATATACATTATGCAATTTTGTGTTAAAGTATTTAACTTTTCTAATTTTGATTTTATTGTTGTTTACTAAACTTTCAGAAGCATACATATTTTACACTGCTATGTTTAAATAATTCATTTTCTGAAATAAGTGTAAATTTCTATTGTTTATTTTGTTATATATTATACAACTGAATAATGTTGTGATTATATTGTAGTTTTGCCATTTTCATAATGTTATATGTTGAAAAACCCCCCTTCAAATATTTTTTTGTGTTGCCCTGAAGTGTGACATTAATGACCAAATCAAAAATAATTTTTCAATATTGCTTAAAAATTGCCTTCTAGCCTATGTTTGTTTCAATGCAGTACCCTTTTCTAATTGTAAATATGCATTTGCTTTTCAGAGAAAATTTCTTAATGTCCATTTAGTAGAGGTTGGATGGGGGGAAAACTTGATGGAGACTAGTGTTTTTTAATAATTTGCATATTCCCTTATTTTTAGTTAGTTTCTTGTTTGTTTTTTTGGTATATATCAGCACAGTGGCGCACAAAGGGGGGGGTCCGGACCCCTCCAAAGGCCTTGATTTTTTTCCGATTGATTATAGTTCTAAGTTTATAGTACGCAAAATTTAATTAAGTATTTGTTATTAATGATTAATTTTATTAATTAATGCTAATTATTTATTCAATATTTAGTTTTTTATTGTGTTTTGTTCCCGAATATCAACAAAATCAAAAGGAGCATGATACAAGAATGGTGAACTTTCTACCCCGAACACCTCCCCCCTTGAAAAATTCCTCTGTGCGCTACTGTATCAGCAACATTATTGATAAGAAAAGAAAGGAAATTTAAATGACAGTGTATGTTTAATATCATTATGAATATGTTTTGGAGGCATGGTCAAATATTTAATATTTCTTTTAGAATAAATTTTCTAAGGTAGATGATACTTAATTATTAGTAAGATTGATATTTATACACATCGTCATGAAAATCATTTTGATGAAATGCGTTTTTAAGATTTTTTTTTTTCCCCTGTTTCAAATTAATCTAGAAGTAATTTGTGTGAGTGTACTTTGTTTTCTTAGTGATTAATTAATTGTGCAAAAATTATAATCTTTTTTGCTGTTTCTAGTCTGTAATATGCCTTCTAAATATTTTCCTGTTTAGTATAAAAATAATTTTAGGTTTGACATGAATTTTACCTTTATTATCAAAGTAAATATATTTAATATTAGAGTAAGGTAAAATATATGATATAATTTAACATTTTTTTTTTTAAATTGTATATTCATTTGCATATTGTAAAATTATTGGACAATTATTTGCTGAACCAAAAGCAAAATTTTTACTTCAGTCATTATTGAAGTTTAACTTAATAAAGAGCTTAAAAATAAAAGGGCACATTTATTTCAGCTTTATGAAGATTTGAGAAGGGAAAATGAAAGGCTGAAAGAAACTTTGCAGAAAACTGAAGAAGAGTTGGAAAAAAACAAAGAAGCAATTACAAAAATTATCACAGGTATGAATTACACAAATTTTACATTTATTGGTACTAGTGGAGCATTGTTTGGAGCATCTTATGAGGAATATATAAATATATATTTAAAATCTTGTTGTGTGATAGTGTAGAGAAAAGTTTGAAACTCTTTAAGAATAGAATGTGTGCATGTTTTTTGTTGTTGTTTTTGAAATGAGTTTAATTGCTTCTAAAGTTCCTTTGGTACATGTGATGAATATATATTTTTATATATTATGCTATTTTTAGATGATTAGTTAAAAATTACATAAGGCAATTCGACATGTTTAGAATTTTCTCAAACACTGCAAGATATTTTTATCTGTATGATTTGGATAAAATTGTTTAATTTTTAGATTATATATATTCTACGAAATTTTTGTTGGTACTGTAAAATTTGAATTCTGTATGGAATGTATTTAAGAATTTTTTGAGACAAATACTGGAATATTTTCATTTTTCATGGAAACTATACAATTTATGGGATAATTTCTCTAAAAATGAATGTACTACACATTAATAACAGGAAATTTTATACACTTTTACTGCCATACGTGAAAGATTCATGTAAAATCTACCTTTCTTTCCTGACATAATATATTTTAGATACTTTTTTCTGGAAATAAATCTTTAAATATATTAAAAATTACGTTAGTTTAGTTCTGATGCATGTTACAAAAAATATTTCATTTCCCTGTATACTTATGTAAAAGATATTTATTAGATGCTAAATGATAAATGCTGTTGCTATTTTAAAGGATGGTATTTAACATGCATCATTTGTAATATAATATATTAAATTTTTCTAAGTCCCTCTCCTTTTTCCAATTTCAAAGTTTCTAAGTTTTCTAATATTTTAAGATTCATGATGTCTGCATTAATTTTGTATTGTGTTGTGTCGGGAAATTTACCAAATCATTTAAAACTTTTCATCTTTGATGAACAATAACAAATTAAAAAAAAAAATTTTAAAAGAATTTTATGACCGAGAGACAATTGTTATTAAAAAGAGGAATTTTCGAAAGAGAGCACTATGCAGTGATTTTACTTTTTATGCTTCTTCAAACATTCTTATGGTCTATGCAGTATATAGCACAATTTATTATAACGGGTTTTATTCTGGCACAGTACAGTCCCGATAATCCGAACAATATCGGACCGACCCTGGTTCGGATTACGTGATTGTTCGGATTAGCCGGAGTAACAGCGAAATCACTATTTGAACTGGGAGTACGTGGTTATGTTGTACAATTTTTCATACTAAACATTTTTGGTTCTGTTCTGTAGTTTATTCCATTTTAAAATTTGTACCATAACTTGATGTACAGTGCGTGAATATTAAATAAAGAACTGTTTTGAATTAAGGTTTATACTGTTTTATATTGAAATATTCACACGATTTTTTCGTCTTAAAATTATAAAATTTTTTTTTCCGTGGAGCCGTTCGGATTAACCGGATGTTCGGATTAGCCGTGTTCGGATTAGCGGGACTGTACTGTAAATGTGAAAACATTATTAATGGTGAAATTTTTTTTAATAGGTATTGTTTTTTCTGAAAATTATTTCCTTTGTTTGCATTGTAAATGCTTAGATAAGTTGCTTTTGTTATACCTTTTATGTTTAATGCATTTTTAGTAATTGTTTCATTTTTGTTGCAAATATGCACTCTTTATAGAATGTTATTAAGTATATGATTTATATCCTTCTGTGTGCAATATTTATATATTCTTTTTGTTTTTAGAGCACTACTATCAAAAAATTCTGTTAGTGAAGCTGAGAAAAGGGTATACTGAAATTTCTATTTTTAATTATATTGTTGATAAGAAATTAATGTCGATTTGCACTAATAGATAGCATTATGTTTATTTTGTTATTCTTCTTTCAAATTTATAATTTTTTTTTGATATTTAGTAGTTGACACTTAGGTTATTATATTATTAAGTGTGTGTGTGTAATTTTGTTTATAACAGTTGTTTTATTGTCAGTTTTAACGTTTATTGCAAAAATAAACAATTTTTGACTTATTAAACTTTTACTTTTATAAAGGCAAGAAAGCGGCTGTGGCTCATTAAAGAAGTATTTAAAATTCAATATGTTGATTACTTAACAGAATGCACATCTCAGGAATCAGTTTAAAAATTTTTTATTAAACTATTGAAAATCACATTAGATATCTTGGAATCGTTAAGAAGTTTGATATTTTTTTTCTGTTCTACATGCATTAAAAAGAAATTCACTTAATGCAAGAAATTAATATTTGCTGTTGGATTGTCTAAAATAATGTTAAATAAAAAGATCGTGGCCTGAGCCTACAGAGCCTTTTACCATACATCTCTTGCGACATGTACAAAATTAGTGGAGTTTGTCTGAAAAGTGACATCACTTCTCCCATAGCCACAACCTTAGACCATTGGATTATCATTCATTTTGATCTTGCAAAACTTTTTAAATTATAAAAATCAGTTATGAAATGGCAATAAAACCCAATGAAGACTGTCTCTTGGTTTTAAAAATTTCTTGTATTATTTCTTTAATTTTTACACTAGGGTGCATTTGTTTAACTAGAAAATTATAAATGATCAGTAATTTTGCTAAAATTAGTAATTTACTGTGCCCTTAATTAACAGGAAAGAAGAAGTTTGGAACGGAAATTATCTGAAATGGAAGAAGAAATTAAGGTAATTATTGAGACTTGGCTCCTTTTGAATTTTTTTTTTTAGTGCATGCAATTTTTATTTTGTATAAAATTGATACAATTTGATTCTGCTTGGTTTGCAGTATTTTGAAAAACAAAAATCTGAAGTTAATAATTTTTGACTTATGAGATAGATTTTCTGCATAAAATAAGCTATTACTGAATTCTAAAATGTGTACTGATCTGTTATTTAGTACTCTTAAAGCATGCATGAGTGTTCCATTCTCTTTATTTATATTTCTTTTTTCCATTTTAGTCTTTGTTTTGTCATATGTTTTTCTTCTTTAACAATCCTTTCATAAGGC